>OZ018324.1:116273283-116445783 GCA_963969495.1 Ceratothoa steindachneri | reverse complement strand
TCTCTCTCTCTCTTTCTCTCTCTCTCTCTCTCTCTCTCTTAATCTCAGTATATCCTTAAGGGCACTGCTATTGAATCCACCGACACTGAGAAGGACTTGAGTGTAACAATCACTAGTGACCTCAAGTTCTCGAAACAGTGCATTGAGGCGGAGAAAAAGGCCCAAAGGATGCTAGGCTATATTAAGCGCCAGTTTGGTTATCGGAACCAAGATATTGTACTGTGCCTGTACAACTCACTTGTCCGACCACACCTGGAGTATGCCGTACAATTTTGGAGTCCTTCATTGCGAAAGGACATCGCGAGATTGGAACGCGTACAAGCCAGGGCAACCAAGCTGATTCCCTCTATCCGACATAAAGGTTATGAGGATAGACTAAGGGAATTAGATCTGTTCTCGCTGGAAACCCGTAGACTGCGTGGTCAGCTCATTGAAGTCTTCAAAATACTTCGAGGGTTCGACAATGTTGACTACCGGGATATTTTCACACTGAGTGAGAACAGAACGCGCAATCACGGCTTCAAACTTGAACTGAAGCGTTACAACCGCAATCTGTGTGGAAATTTTTTCACCTACAGTATCTGCGGTATGTGGAACGCACTTCCAGTGGAAGTTTTCAACAGTGAATCTGTTGACCAGTTCAAGTCAAGACTAGACAAAGTCTTGAAAAGTGGCCGTTTAGGGACTCAAAACAATTGAGCAGCCTTGTGCCCGCTCGATTGCTAGTCCAAAGGTACCCTCTTTGAATGGACCGTAAGGTCTCCTAGGGTACTTACTTTCCTTTTTACTCCTTGTTACTCTCTCTCTCTCTCTCTCTCTCTCTCCCTCCTTCTTTTCCCTCTCTTACAAAATTTCTTCCATTCACTTAATTATTTTTTGCTTTGTTATCCCCAAACAGCCTCCTTTGACGTCGTTGATTTTGGATGATTAAGAAAGAAGAATAAGGAAATAACAGCTGTGAATATCGAGGGATTTTTCACTCAATGAGTATGAAAGAAGAGAAAGCAAGTAAAGAAAAAAGCGTGAAGAAAAACCAAAGAACGGGGATAGGGTTAACGATAGTTGGGGGTGGGGGGATTACCTGTTGTCAAATAAAATCAGCAACTTTTAATTAGGGAAACGAGCAGGAAATGAACCAACGGGCAAATAAAAGAGTAATATAAATAAAAAGGGAAGAGGAGAACGAGAATAAGCAAGAACACAAAAGAGGACGAAATACAATAAGGGAGAAAATGGAATTGAAGGGGCAAACAATAACCATGGCAATAGGAATGAAAATAGAATGAAAGTAGCAAATAGTACCGATGGCAACATAAAAGAAAATGGAATAAAATAAACAAACAAGATCAATGCTAATACGGAAGAAAATGGAATAAAAAAGAAACAGCACCGATGGTAATAGGGAGGAAAATGAAATGGAAGAAGCAAACAGGAGCCCAGACAATAGTGAATAAAATGGAATGTAAAAAAACAGGACCAATAACAATAGGGAAAAAAATGGAATGAAGAAGAAAACACCACGATAGCAATAAAGAATAAAATGTAATGGAAGAAGCAAAAAGGACCGATGACAATAGAAATTAAAATTAAATGGAATGAAGTAAACAATACCGATGGCGATAGGAAATAAAATGGCTTAAAAGAAGCAAACAAGACCGCTGATAATAGAGAAGAAAATGAAGAATAAGAAGCAAACAGGAGGGTCAGCAAAAAGGAATAAAATCGAATGGAAGAACAAACCGGATAAAAAGTAATAAGAAAGAAAATGTAATAGAAGAAACAATAAATGCCGAGAGTAATAAGGAATAAAATGGAATATAAGAAACATACAGGAGCGATGACAAAATGTAAGAAAATGGGATGGAAGAAGAATAGGACCGACGGAAAGAAATTAGAATGGAATAAGAAAACAGGACGGATAGTAATAGGGAAGTAAATGGAATGGTTAAAGAAAACAGGACCGATGTTAGCAGTGAAGAAAGTGGAATATAAGCATCAAATGTGAACGATGGTAATATAAAAGAAAATGGAATGGCTAAAGCAAACCAGAGTGATGGTATTAGGGAAGAAAATTTCATGAAACAAGCAATGTGGACCAATGGCAATAAGGAAGAAAATTAAATAGAAGAAGCATGTAGGAACGATGAAATGAGAAAGAAAATGGAATGGAAGATGCAAACACGATCGATGGCAATAGGGAAAAAAGGAGATGGAATAAGCAATCAGGAGCGATGACAATAATGGAGGAAATGGAATGGAAGAAGTGAACACAAACTTCGCAATAGGGATGAAAATAGAAAAAGAGCAAATAAAACCTATGGTAATATGGAAAGGAAATAGTAACGATTGCAATAAGGATAAAATATAATGAAAAAGCAAACAATACTAATTGCAATAGGGAAGAAAATGGGATGGAATAAGCAAACAAGAACGAGGGAAATAGGGAAGAAAATGAAAAAGAAAAAGAAAAAAGGGTCAGCAAAAGGAAAAAAATGGAATGGAATAAGAAACAGGATAATAGGCAATAGGAAAGAAAATGTAATAAAAGAAGCAATAAAGGCCGAGAGTAGTAAATAATAGAATGGAATGGAAGAAGCAAACAGGAGCGATGGCAATATGGAAGAAAATGGGATGTAAGAAGAACAGGCCCGATTGAAATAAAGTAGAAAATAGAATGGAAGAAGAAAACAGAACCGATAGTAATAGGAAATAAAATAGAATGGTTGAAGTAAACAGGACCGATCGTAATAGGAAAGAAATTTAATTGAAGAAGCAAACAGGACTAATTGTAATATGTAAGAAAATGGAAAGAGAAAAAAAAGAAAAGCAAACAGGGGGATTGACAAATAGGACAAAAATGGAATGGACAAACAAACCGGATATAACGAAATAGGGAATAAAATAGAATAGAAAAGATAGAAAAGCTGATAGCCTTAATGAATAAAATGAAATGGAAGAAGCAAACACGACCGATGGCAATAGAGAAAAAGGCTAATGGAAGAAGCAATCAGGACTGATGAAAATAAGGGAGAAAATAGAATTGAAGAAGCAAACAGAAAAGATGGCAAGAGGGATGAAAATAGAAAGAAGAAAGAGGGTCGATGGCAATAAGGGAGAACATGTAATGGTAGAAGCAAAAAGTGACGATAGCAACAAGGATTAAAATAGATTGGAAGGAGAAAATAGGATGGAAGAAACAAACATGAACGAAGGAAATAGGAAAGAAAATTAAATGGAAGATTTAAACACGATCGATGAAAATAAGAACGAAAATGGAATGGAAGAAGCAAACACGACCGATAACAATAGAGAAAAATGCAATGAAATAAGCAAAACTGACTAATAGCTTTAAGGGAGAAAATGGAATGGAAGAAACAAACAATACCCATAACTATAGGGAAGAAAGGAAAATGGAAAAAGAAACAGGACCGATGGCAATATGGAAGAAAATGAAATGTAGGAATCAAGGGGGAAGGCAGGCAATAGGGAATTAAAGGGAGTGTGAAAAAAATAAGCGCAATAACAATAGGTAATAAAATAGAATGAAAGAAACAAACAGGACCGAGAGAATATGGAATAAAATGGAATGGAAGAAGCAAACAGGACCGATGGTAATGGGAAAGAAACAGAATAGAAAAAAACAAACAGGACCTATCACAATATAGACTAAGATAAAAGAGAATGAAGAAAACAGGACCAATGGCAATAGGGAAGAAAATAGAATGGAAGAAGCAAATAAAACCGATGGTAATAAAGAAGAAAATGGAAAAGAAGAAGGAAAGAGGACCGATGCCAATCTGGAAGATAAAATGTTTGAAGAATCAGAACCGATGGTAATAAGGAAGAAATAGGCATGGAAGAAGCAAACAAGAACGATGGCAATAGGGAAGAAAATGGAATGGAAAAAGCAAACTAGAGCGCTGGTAATAGAAATAAAAATGAAAATGAAGCAAACCAGCCCAAAACGGAATGGAAATACAAACCGGATAAAACGCAATATAGAAGAAAATGGAATAGAAGAAGCAATAAAGGTTAAGAGAAATAATGAATAAAAGGGACGAAAGAAGCAAACATGACCGATGTCAACATAAAAGAAATGGGATAAAATAAGCAAATCGAACAGATGGAAATAGAGAAAAAGATCGAATGGAAAAAGCAAATATGACCGATAGTAATAGGAAAGATAATAGAGTGGCTGAAGCAAACAGGACCGATGGTAATAGGAGAAAAATGGCTTGGAATAAACAAAGAGGACCGATTTCAATAGGGAAGAAAATGTGATGGAAGGAGCAAACATGAATAATGAAAATAGAGAAAAAGACTGAATTTAAAAAGCAAACATGACAGATTAAAATAAGAGAGAAAATGGAATGGAATAAGTTAATACGACTGATGGCACTTGGCAAAATTGGAATGGAAGAAACAAACAGCACCGATGGAAATAAGGAAGAAAATAGAATGAAAGAGGCAGACTGGAACGGTAGAAATAATGAAAAAAATCGATTAGTTGTATCAAGCAGGAGAAATGGTAATAGGAAAGAAAATGGCATGGAAGTAGCGCACAGGTCCAATGGCAATACAGAATGGGATGGAACTTGCAAAGAGGAACGATGGAAATAGGGAAGATAATTGAATGGAAGTAACAAAAAGGAATGACGGAAATAAAAAATCACATGAAATGGAAGAAGCAAACATGACCGATGGCAATTGGGAAATGGAATGGAGCAAGCCAACAGGAGTGAAGGCAATAAGGAATAAAAAATAATGGCGAAGCGAACAGGATCGTTGGTAATAAAGAAGAAAATAGAATAGCTGAAGCAAACAGGACCGATAGTAATAGGGAAGAAACTAGCATGCAGGAAACAAAGTGGACCGATAGCAATATGGAGGAAAATGGGATGAAAGAAGCAGAAAGAATCGTTTGCAATTGGGAAGAAAATTTAATTGAAGAAACAAAAAGACCGATGCCATAGGTAAAAAGCAATAAAGTTCGATAGTAATAAGGAATAAAATAGAATGGAAAAAGAAAACAGAACCGAGGGAAATATGGAAGAAAATGGGATGGAAGAAGCAAATAGGATCGAAGGAAAAAGATAAGAAAAAGGAATGCAAGCAAGAAGCAAAAAGGAGAGATAGTAATAATGAAGAAAATGCAATGGTTGAGGTACACAGGGCCGATGGTAATAGGGATGTAAATGGAAATGAAGAAACAAACAGAATCGATAGTAATAGGGAAGAAAATGGAATGGAAAAACAAACAGGAGCGGTGGCAATTGAGAAGAAAATAAAAAAGAAGAAGCAAACAGGAGAGAAAGTAAAAGAAAAAAAATGGAATGGAAGAACAAACCGGATATAACGCAATAGGGAAGAAAATGGAATAGAAGGATAAAAACAGGAGCGGTTGCAATATGGAAGAAATGGGATGGAAGAAGCAAACAAGACTGATGGAAATAGGGAAGAAAATGGAATGGAAGAAGCAAATATAACCGAGCGTAATAGGAAATAGAATGGAATAGCTGAATCAAACATAACCGCTGGTAATGCAGAAGAAAATAGACAAAAGAAGCAAACAGGCGGGTTAGCAAAGAGGAAGAAAATGTAATGGAAGAACAAACCAGATGAAAGGCAATTGGGAAGAAAATTGATTAGAAGAAGCAATAAAGGCTGATATTAATAAGGAATACAGTCGAATACAAGAAGAAAACACGACGGAGGGCAATGCGGAAGAAAATTGCATCGAATAAGCAAACAGGAACTATGGTAGTAAGGAGAAAAATGGAAAAGATAAAGCAAACAGGACCGATGGCAATATGGATAAAAATGAAATGGAATTAAGAAAAAAGACCGATGCATTATGGAAGAAAATTAGATGCAAGAAACAAACTGGACGGATGGAAATAAGAATGATAATGAAATGAATGGAAGAAACAAACACGAGCGATGGTGATAGGGTTAAGTGGAATAAAAAAGCAAACAGGACCGATATCAATAAGGAAGACAATAGAATACAAGAAGCATAGAGGACCAATGGCAATATAGTGAAAAATGGCATGAAAAAGGAAGGAAGAACCGATGGCAATAGGGAAGAAAATGTAATTGAAAAGAGAAAAGGACTGATGGCAATAGGAAAGAAAATGGAATAGAAGAAGCAACAAATGCCGAGAGTAATAAGGAATAAAATGGATGCAAGAAGCAAACAGGGCCGAAGAAAAAAGAGAAGAAATTGAGATGGAAGAAGTAAACAGGACAGATAGAAATGGAGAAGTAAATGGAATGGAACAAGCAAACAGGACCGATATAAATGCGGAAGAAAATGGAATGGTTAAGGTAAATAGGACTGATCGTAACAGTGATGAAAATGGCATGGAAGAGGCAAACAAGAACTATGTCAATAGGGAAGAATATGTAATGGTAGAAGCAAACAAAACCACTGGAATAGAGAAGAAAATGAAAAATAATAAGCAAACAGGAGCGATGATAAAAAGAAAAAAATGTGATGGAAAAACAATCCGGATAGAACGCAATAGGGAAGAAAATTGAATAGAAGGACCAATAAAGGCCGATAGCAATAATGAATAAAATGAAAAAGAAGAAGCAAACAGGACCGATGGCAACATGGAAGAAATGGGATGAAAGAACCAAACAGCACCGTTGTAAATAGAGAATAAAATGGAATGTAAGAAGCAAATATGACCGATATTAATAGTGAAGAAAATGTAATGGTTGAAGCAAAGAGAACTTATGGTAATAGGGAAGAAAAATGCATGAAAAAAACAAACAGGAACGATGGCAATAGGGAAGAATTGGGATGAAGGAAACAAGCAGGAACAATTGAAATAGGGAAGAAAATTGAATGGAAGAAGCAAACAGGACCGATGAAAATAAGAAAGAAAATGTAATGGAGGAAGCAAATACGACCGATGGAAATAGGGAAAAATGGAATAGAAGAAGCGAACAGGACAGATAGTAATAAGGAAGAAAATAGAATTGAAGAAGAATTGAAAAGGCCTACAGAACCGATGGCAATATAGAAGAAATAGGATAGAAGAAGCAAATAGGATCGATGGTAATAGGGAAGAAATGTGATGGAAGAGGCAAACAGCAACGATGGAAATAAGGAAAAAATTGAATGGGGACACAAACAGGACCGATGAAAATAAGAAAGGAAATGGATTAAAAGAAGTTAACACAGCCGATAGCAATAGGGGATAAAATGTAATGTAACAAGCAAACAAGATGGATGGCAATAGGGAAAATGAAAAAAGCAAACAGGACCGATCGCAATATGGAGGAAAATGGGATGGAAGAAGTCACCAGGACCGATGACCATAGGGAAGAAAATGTAATGGAAGAAAGTAAAGGAAGATGGCAATAGGTAAAAAAATGGCATACAAGCAGCAAAATGAACGATGTCTATGGGGAAGAAAATGAAATGGAAGAAGTAAACAGGACTGATGGCAATAGGCAAAATATTGTTCTCCAGTGACTTCAGAGCGAAATAGCAACGAGACCATATTATGAATAAAGTTTGGCAAATAGAGATGTGTTCAGAAAGTGGTGGTGATCGAGCAAGGAAAATGTGTAGAAAATATTTAACCATAGATCCTCGTCCACTAATTGTGCCCTAAAGGATACACATTTCAGATGACAGCAGCAGCAAAGTGTCCCATGCTATACATGACATCTCTTTGCCAGTATGTAAAATGATTGATAAGGAAAAAAATGATGAGTGTAGAAGAAGAAAAGTGTGGGAAGGGAAGAATGTAGACGTGTCAAAACCTTTCAGTCCAAACGACCCAAGTGGGGGGGGGAGGAACTCCCACACCGCTCCCGGCAGCGACCAAGAGTGAATGGACGAAAGCCGATTGGCGACTAGCCTGCGATATTAACCTTTGACCTAAAAATAGGCGAGAAATAGGTTGTAAATTGGAAAATAATGGCGGAAATGAAAGTGTTTGGAAAGAATAAAACCCAGGTAATCTCAGTCTAGTTTGGTACGGCCGGGGTCACTGAGATTACCACCCATCTAGGTCCCGGGGAAGTGAAGGGGTCTGCAAGTGAATTAGTGAAGGACTGATTTAGCATGAGAGGGAATGAATATTTGAGTTGATTGGGGAAGAAGTGAATGAGCGAGGTGGCAATGATAAAGAGATACTAGAGAGAAAGAGTGAACAAAGCAGTGAAAGATCAAAGAAATGAGTGTATAATAGATAAAGTGTGTAAAATAGTTAATGTGGTTGGAAATAAATGAGCAAGAGAGCGAACGATCGAAGGGCCGTGTGAGCATAGGTGTGAATCAACGAATAAGCAAGATGAGGAATTTTGAGCAAAAAGTGAATGAGTATGATGGTGAATTAGGAAGGAGAGTGGTAGAATCAAATAATACACCAATGGTATGAAGCTCAACATAGTCCGAATGAGAAAATAAAAAATACAAATCCAGATTAAGAGGGGTTTTTTCTTTCCCGTTGGTTGTGCGATACAGGTTGTGCTCACACAGAAGCTGACTCACGCACGTGTACTCTCCACATCATTAAAATGCCCCATCAAACTGTCCCTTGTTCCACGGCGTTGGCCATAAATACTAATTAATCAGACATTTCCAGTAAATTACATTACCTAATTAAATATAGGAAATAAAAACAAAATACGTTTGTATCCCTTTAAAACAATCGTTTTCCCTACGTATTTAAGCGGGGGTTTTTTGTCTATTTCTCTAATTATTTCCGACATTTTTGTTTCATCTTTGCTCATATTCTGAGCAGAGCTGGTTTATTTGGTCTATTTGAATCTTCCTTTCCAGGAAAAATAGGGCGAGATAATAGACAGTATGTGTAGTACATAGTAGAGATAAGGAGTAAAAATAGTTTTCGATCTTGTGATCGCCATGAAATTGGTTGCCAATATTATTATTATTATTATTATTATTTGTTATATATATATATATATATATATATATATATATATATATATATATATATATATATATATAATCTCGGGTGATCACTATATTTTTAAGGTTGAATGCATTATCGGTATCTTTTATATGTCTTATATTCATGCCATGAACTTCTGTTTATTTCTAATTACTGTTTGATTAATCTTAATTTATTACCCCCACTCTTCCCTTACACCCCTCTATAAAGCACCTGTCCCCTGCTTGGTGTATGCGGAGGATGAAAGTGATCCCCAATTCATAGACAACTGCGCAAACAAGATTCGAGCACCTCCATTTCACTGGATACGAAAATGCACTGAATATTTGTCCATTTCACTTCGTCGACCTGTCGAGGAGGTCAGGTGTATGAGGGAAGGGTTTAGAGGGGAGGGTTTAATACGTGTGAGAGAGGGGTAGGGGAAATCTTGTGCGTGTGTATATGTGTGTGTCGACAAGTACCTGTGGCGGACTATATAAAAAGGCATTTCCAGATATTAGTAGGGGCATTTTTTGTAGCTTATGTTAGCTAGGTGTAACTATGTTTGTGTGAACAGGGAGCGGGGTTAAGGG
Organism: Ceratothoa steindachneri; assembly: GCA_963969495.1. Classification (NCBI taxonomy): domain Eukaryota; kingdom Metazoa; phylum Arthropoda; class Malacostraca; order Isopoda; family Cymothoidae; genus Ceratothoa; species Ceratothoa steindachneri. Next base: position 116,436,275 of record OZ018324.1, on the reverse strand, counting down.
TAAGATGTCCCCCCCCCTCTAATTCTATAGTTACACACACGCGGTATCCTTTCTGTCAACCCCCTTCACGGCTTCACCCTCAGTTATGATTAATATCGCCTTCACGAGACTGTACAGCGTCACGCAATTGTCCACTTGTTTCACCTCCACCCCCCCTCTCACGTGCTCACAGGCTTCCTCACTCTCATAACTATTTATTTTCTTTAATTTTTCCCTCTATCACTTAAGAGCAACATACAAAGACAAAAATGTCATTCATCGATACAATTTGAAGTAATTCAATATTTTTAGAGAAAAAGAGCAAAGTAACTAAGCTCCACCCCTTTCTCAAATCCTTCATTTTCATTCGCTGCTGTCATTAGTTAAGCCCCGCCCTCGTGTGCTAGTAATTCAAACCTTTTTCTAACCCTGTCTATCGTACTCCACCTTTATCTCTGTTTCTGTACCGACCAATAGAGGCACTGCCACGGTACGGTGGCCTGCATATATGCATGTGCGTGTGTGTTCGTGAGAAGGAAGAGGAGAAATGCGAAGAGAAATGAAATGAAAAGAGAAGTGGGAGACAAAGAAAAGCTCTTTCAACCCTCCCCTTGCTCCCTTTGGCCCTCATGGAGCGGCCAAAGAGGTGGGGTGAGGAAGCCCGGTACTTCTTTGTAGACCCCCATAGTCACATTGTCTAGAGCCAAAGTAGGCTCCAAGCTCTATGAGTACGGTGGATAGGAATGAGAGGAAGAGGACGAAGAAAGTTTTAGGATAGGACAGCGAAGAAAATAGTAGGAGACAAAAGTGGACTTAGATAGTCATAGGACCTACAGCTTAAGGTGGAATCCGAACCAAGATGTGTCGCTTGTCTCTAACTATAACTTTGCAGTTTATCGTGACCCATGTCCCACGTATCTACTGGGAGTCCCGTGTGCGAATGTGATAGTAAAAAAGAATAGATGTTAAAGGCTGAAGGAAGTAAGAGGTCTGCAAAGAGATGCTAGTTGCCTGGAGATCAGGCTTATCTCTGTCCATTATAGGTAGTTATAAATAGCCTGATAAAGTTAGAAAATTTATATTTGCGTGAGTGTCCCGCATTGCTGTTTTTTTTGTATATTTATCTATTTTTAATATGTCTAAGTAGCAGTTGTATTTATGAGGCGTCAAACCGTTATTAGTAATTATTCTTACTAAAAACTGGTCTAGGTTTCTATCTCTCTATCTATTCTTTCGTATTCCTATACTAGTTATAAATGACTATATGCTATTCTTTGGTGGTGCTTCGCTTATTTAATTACTCTTAGTCGTCTTCGAGTATTATTCTCCTTCTCTAGATGTAGATTTCTTCTTCGTCCTTTTCTCCTCCTTCTACTATCCTTGGGAAACTTGGGAATAATCCGTGTGAGCACCATCCTTCTCTTTGGGCAATTTGGTTGGTTAATTCAATTCCTAACTCATTATGTCTTTTTTATGACTCTCTTTGCTCTTTTTTAATTATTCTGTTAAGTTGCTTTATCCTAGCCTCCCTATGCAGGTCTCGTAGTCTTCTTCTTTCTCCTCTTCTAGTGTTTTTTATTAAGTATATGGCTTTGTTTTGGACTTTTTTGAGTCTTACTAGGGTACATCGCTATGATTGGATAAATAATCGCGGACTGTACTATGGCTTTATAAATTTTCCTCTTGATTTTCATGTTAAGGTTAACTAACAGTAATGCCAGGCCGCTTTTCCCTTGATTTATCCTCTCAGTTACCTGCTTTTTTATAACCTGATTTTGTAATGGTTAGTCCAAGCACCTTACATTCTTTATCGTATCTGTAGTACTGTCCTTCTACATATACATCTGAGATGCTCCTCATGTACACGGGTACCATTTTAAATTTATCCTTGTTGGCTTTAATTTTCCATTTTTCTTCGTATTTATTAATGCTTCTTATCTCTTCTGCAGTCCTCCTAGCTTGCAATGGTCCCTTCCTTTAGGAGCAAACTATGATGTGGGTGACGTCGTCGGCAAATTGGATGTTCAAGCAGCCCTTATTTCTTGGTAGTGGTATATCTTCTGTGTAGATTGGATAGAGAGAAGGACTCAGACATCTGCCTTGGGGCAAACCTGCAGTGAGCTCGAAAATTTTTCACTGATGTCGTCCGATTTCCACATAAGCACGTCTCTCCATTATATAATCACATAAAATCCTTTCAATCTTGTTGTTCATTCCTAATCTGAGTATCTTGAGTTGCATACTCCTCTGCCATACTTTGTGGAATGCCTTGGGCACGTCCCGGCTTACGATGTCTACGCTCATATTTTCTCTCTTGGCTTTCGCTATCTATTCAAGGATGACTCTAAGGGCCATCTCCGTGCTTCTGTTTTAACTGAAGCCAAATTGGCAGCTGTTTCTCCGGTCATTACTCCGGTCATTATCATCGATGAATTTGGACAGTCTGTTATTAATTATTTTTTACAATACCTTACCGATGAAATCTAGTAGCGAGACGGAGCAGTAGTTACCCACTTGATCTGGGGGTCTTACATCAAGTTTGACTCAATTTGGTCACAAAATCCGGCGATTATTGTGTGGCCGCGTTGGGGAGGAATCAAAATTTGGGTAAGAGAGAAATCTTGCTGATTTCAGCCAAGAGGAGATTAAAGCATTGTATCTCCCATACATACACTTCTAGCGCAGGTACATATAGACCATGCCCTGCCCGATATCACCATGTTCACACTTCAATCGAAAGAAATCAAACATTCTCATACTTTCTCCCTCTCCGATTCATCAACCATTAACTTCTAATTCTCCCTTCACACTTACTTTACTCACATCTTTTCTTCCATACACTAACCTATTTAGCCTCATACAATACAATCTTGTAGGCAGAGAGGGCCAAATTTTCAAGTCACACACACCCTTCAACACATTCTTTCTCAACAGGAACATTACCAGTAAACCATGCTCTTACAATCTTTGCTTGTCTGCTCAACCCATGTGTATATTTTTGCAATTCTTTGTGTTAAAGAACGAGTTTGCCACATAAAAGGTTCAAGAGTGCCAAACCATTTAGCGCCAGGCCAGGTGGACCTCATGCTCTTTTGTTACTCTTCCCGCATTGATGCCTATGCCCAGTTTAGTGGTTACTAAGGATTAATGATATTTGTTGATTTGACTACCATCTCTTTAAATTGGATGCTTGGATCGTAAGAGGAGAGAGTTCATGTTTGTTCCATTCGTATGAACTTTTTTATTATAGACTTATAATACGCTTTGCCTGCACTCGCATTTATAAGGTTGTCTATCCCTCCACGTATTCAGGCTTTGGACTTAAATTTTTTGCAAGAAGTCGTTGGCATTCGCAGTCTTTTTCTCGTGTCGTCTACACTTTTCTTGCTAGTTTATCTTTAGAGAGATCCACCCCTCTGTAGAGTAACCCTGAATACCTTTTTGATATAGCCATATCTAAGATTTCTCCCAAATATTTTCTAATAAAATTCCCATTACCAACTATTTTAAACCAAAAGATTCAATTTAAAATACCATAACTAGAACATCTTATTACTAAATTTAATAAAAACCTAACTGATACCCTCAAAATTTACTTTAAAAGATGCCGATTAGTTTGGATAAACTCTAACTCTCGCTCTCTTGTTTTTTCGCTACAAAGATTTGCATCCGAGTTGCTTGCGATCATGGATCATCTACAAATTTACTTGTTCAAACTACCAAGGTCGTTGGTCAAGCAGGCCTTCAATTGAGATACAGGATCGCTAAGCATTTGCGAGTCTCCGGCAACACAAATATTCCTTTTTTCAAAATCGGAACTCAATAGAACATTCAGAAAAAAATATAGCCATCCTATTATTCCTCATCTAAATCATTTCATTTGTTCTCTCAAATTAGGTGAAGTTTGAAGACCTCATTTTAATTTTAGTAAAAACTAACTCGCCCCTCTTTGGCATTTAGTTCCTGTTCAGTTGCTTATAACGACTCACTGAAAAAGGTTAATTTCCGTTTCGATTTTTTGGTGGCTTTATTATTATCATTATAATAGAAAACTAGCGGAACCCGTGGAAATTCCACGAAATATATATTTAATGATTTATTTATTTGAAAAATATAAATCACATATAGACTCACTAAATAATGTGCATTTAATTATTATGCCCATTCCATTCTTGCTCACAGTTATGTTATTGTTTTGGTTCTCCAATGATAGATTATTAGTACATTTATTATTGTTATTACGTTTACTACTTTTAGTACTGTTAGTGCATTTATTACATTTTCTACTTTTAGCACATTTAATACTTTTAGCGCATTTAGTACATTTATTCATTTTTACCCATCTAGTACATTTTTACTTTAGTACATTTATTACGTTTATACCATTTACCACACTTACCACCTTTAGCACATTTAGTAAATTGTGTACTTTTATCACATTTAATATATTTAGTACTTTTGGTACATTTAGCATATTTAGTACTTTTAGTACATTTAGCAAGTTTTTTACTTTGGGAAATTTTGTATTTTTAGCAAATTTGGTACTTTTAGTACATTTTGTACATAAATAATCACCTCTTATTGGACGCAAAACACTTCGAGTAGAAAAGAAAGCTATATAGACTCATGTTTTGGTACTCGAATGATAGAATATTAGTACATTTAGTATTTTTATTACATTGTTAGATGATGCCCCTCGAACGACCACCGTGAGAAGAAACCCCTCGAGTCCCAGACCAGGTTCTCCTTGGCTGTGTCGCGCTGAGTCGCCTGACTCGGCTGTATTTACTTAAGCGATAACGCCGAGATCTCGCCCTATCCCTCGCAAATATTTTCTTCCCCCGCGAACACACCCGTACAATCTCAATCCCATATCCTGAGGCAAACTTTGCTCTTCAACCCAACCCCTAATCTCGAAATAAGTTTGCACAGACTGGCATCGTGAATTCTCTTGTGACGGCTATGCCCTGGAGCTATCTAACGGACCAGCTACCGGGCTATTTAACCCTGCGTCCGCCATTTCTCGTCGAAATTGAGAGTCTGCCAGTCCCTCCGTTTAGACGGTTTGTCCGTTTCTCGCGAAGTCTCACAACCCCTGTTCGAGTCGTACCTCGTCGTTAAAATCTCACCACCAGATCGCTCTTCGTGAAGCTTTGGCCCTTGTTTAGATGAAAGCTCATTGAGTCATCTTCTTCCCGGAGAACTGTGCTGCCCTCTCGTCTCGCCTCCCGCTCCCCCTTCAAGACTCCCGTTTCAGAGCCTTTCCGTGACAGTGACAATAGATTTACTCGGCCTAATTCACCCCCCGTGTAGTGAAGGATACTCATGCATCTTCACGCTGATGGATTTTGCTACGAGATTCACCGAGGCAGTCCCCCTTTAAACAATAGATAGTGTGACCTGTGCGGAGGCCCTGATTTCTATCTTTTCCCGCGTCGGCATCCCGAAGGAGATCTTGTCTGACCTAGATAGACAGGTTACCTCTGAACTAATGCAGTACGTCGGTAAGCTCCTTATGATCAAGCCATTATTCACCACCTCTTTACACCCCGCCGCTAGCGGCGTCTGCGAAAAATTAAATGGTTCATTGTAGATCATTTCGAAAAGGTTGCGTCATGCCCAGCCCCAAGAATGGCATTGGTACTTGCTGGTTTTCCTGTTTGCCTGCTAAGGAATTCCCTACAGAACTTTAGGATTCGCCCCTTTCGAGCTTTTGTATGGACGAAGCGTACGAAGCCCAATGAGCATATTGAATGAACTTTTTCAACCCCCGTCTGGATGAGGAGATCAAACCCTCGGATTCTTACGTGTTAGACCTTATGAAAAGTCTTTTGACATAAAGACTTAACAACTGCTTATTCCATAGGTCAACCTCTTTAATTTTATTCACAAAATCACCAGAATGGATGATGTAAATAGCCTTTTCACAAAAGTTCCCGTTGATGAAGCTCTGGATGTAATTATGAAAAACTTGCCTTTGTATAACCTAATATTACCCCTTCCGTGAAATAAACTTGTAAAATTAGTTCATTTGTGTGTGACGGACAATGTGTTCAGAGCTGAAGACTGTTTTTACAGGCAGTAATATGGCATGAGTATGGGCAATCCCATTTCCTCGATATTATGCAATCTGTTTATGGAGTATTTTGAAAAGCACCTCCTTCCCCCCATTTTACACAATCCCATAGCTTATCCAAAAATAGATCAATCAATGAAGAACAGAGTTTATTTTGTTCCCTGCAAACCATGTAATGAAGTATATATCGGTGAAAGCAGCAGATTTTCCCAGAGAATGAATGAACACAAATGCGATATGTGACGTGGTGCCCTCTCCTCGAGTTTATTTCTACATATGTCTAACAAAAATCATCAAATTGACATTGATAATGCTAAAATAGTTTATAAGTCTCACAATTATATACTCGTATATCGACGCTTAATTGATACAGCACTTATAAAAGAAATTAATTCCCAAATTAATACTTCCGAGGGCTAATTCAATACTAATACCTTAATAAGAAAGAAATTCATACTTCCATTTCTCAGAAATGTTGCTACATTCTCGCATCTTCCACCTTAGCGCCACTGATTTGTGTATACTTCTAATATAATATTATTTCTTGTAGTTATCCTTGATAAAGAACTTAATAAAGTTCGAAAGTACTTGGAAACACCTTTTCATTTTTTCCGGCGGGACATTGCATTCATTTGCTACCCTCACATGATACTTTGTGAGTTTTTCATTTTTTATATATATATATATATATATATATATATATATATATATATATATATATATATATATATATATATATATATATACTATATAGCATTTGCATAATTCTTAAAAAATAGAGATATTTATGATGAAGCGCCTACAAAATTCGAGGGTGGGCATAAATATATAAATATATAGAATGGAAGATATCACATTAGCGTGATATATGTTAGTGAAAGATAATGGTAAACCACAATATTTAAATCAAGATTTTATTTATAACTATCGGAGTAGTTCCGGCAAGTTACAAAATGTAATTTTTAACTAATAATGATGAAACTATGCAAGGAACACAGTATATATAAGGTAAGCCACATCTTAAACAAAATGAAACCGCAGGAAACAATCTGGGAAAAACTCAAGTGTATTTGGGGCAAACGACAAGCTAAACAAAATGAAATGAAACAGAAAACAATCTGGAAAGTTGCTAATCTTTGAGATCCATTGCTTCCGGGGGTTTATAAATATGATTGGCAACTTTATTCGATATATATTTATTAAATTTGCATTGCCCTTCAGATAAAATTAAATCAACTTTGTTAATGATGATGGATTCCGCAATTCCTCTCTCAATATAATTGTTAGATTTATAAATGATATTTGCTTAGTTGAAATCAATTCTATGGTCGTGCTTTTTCATGTGCGTAAAGAGACTTGAGGAGTTCGTACACCTTCTCATATCGGCTTGATGTTCTTTCATCTTCTTATTAAAGTGGCCCGACTCTCCAATGTATGCCAAATTGCAATTACGGCATGGTATGCTGAATACTCCAGCATCGTGATTGTTTGGACGCAGTCTAGTAAAGGATTTTCGTATGGTATTAGAATATTTATATGTAATATTTATGTTATTTCCGTTCGCATATGATTTTAGGGGAGCCAAGGCTGGATCATATGGGAAACTAATACATTTTTAAAAATCGTCCCTTTGCGGTGCGGAGATGGCATAGAAGTTTTTTCATGCTTTCGAGTGGCATCAATTTATGAGGTGAATTGGGTATTTTAGTTCAATGAAATTGCAGATAAGGTAGTTAATTTCATCCTGAAGGAAGATTGAGTCGCACGTTCTATAGACTCGGAAAAGAGAGAAGAAAGAACAGATATCTTGACGGATTTATCATGCAATGAGAAAAATGTATGTAAGCATTTGAATTTGTAGGCTTTCGATAGACTGAGCACTGAATATGATTATTAAAACGGTGGATATTTACGTCTAGAAACGGTAGAGAATTGTTCTGTTCCCATTCTACTTTGAATTTTATCGATGGGTGTAACGAATTCAGGTTGTTAAAAAATTCATTGACATTTTTGTTGCTTATGGGCCATGCCGACAGGATGTCGTCTACATATCGGAGCCAGATAAGAGGTTGGGAATGGATCCTTGTGAGGAGGGTCGTTTCACAGTTTTCCATAAATAGATTGCATAGGATAGGGGAAAGGGGGTTACCCATAATTAGGCCATATTTTGGGCGAAAAAACTTATCTTCAGTTGAAAATACATTATCAGTTAGACATAAGCGCACTAATTTAATAATTTTAGGGATCGGTAAAGGTAGGTTAATATCTAAATTAGGATGAAATTTCGAAAAAACGGGACTTTTGTCAACAAACTATTTACGTCAAAGCTTAACAGTTTTTTCCTACTGAGGTCAAGATTTCTAATTTTGGAAATAAGGTCCAATGACTGGATAATATGTAAGTGAGAGGTTTTACCCACCGTATTTAATAAGATTCCAGCCAGCCATTCGGATAGCTTATAACTATGAGAGCCAATGCAAGAGATAATTGGGAGTAATGGAATACCTTCTTTATGGGTTTTCGGTAACCCATGCATGTAGGGAAGGAAGCAGTTGACTGTTTTAAATTTTTTGGTTAATTCATATTTGAAACCTAAGATTTTTCGGATAGTTTCATTAAAGGATTTCGTCATGTTGTTCAGAGGTTTAGAATTTAAAATTTCATAGGTAGTGTTGTCACTTAAGAGGTCATTTAATTTTTGCGAATATTGAGTTTTATCCATCATAATAATTTAGTTAGTTTTATCGGATTTGGTTATCACTATGTTTCGGTTTTTCTGTAAAAGTTTTAAAGCGTTAAGTAACCCCTTGGGTATATTTTGATATTTAACATTAGCATTCGAATTAAAAACACCGCAAAGATAACCACTGAGAAATTCACTATTAACCTCCAGATTTTCACTACATTTACTAGAGGACGCTAAATTAGGTAGGTTTAATGAATCTCTATTAGAAAATGAGAACGAAGGTCCATATCAAAGAATAATTTGTTCATCGTATGTTAATTCACGGGAAGAGAGATTCAGGATGCTTTTTCTCGGAGAAAAATCATTGGACTGATGATGATTGAGCTAAAGGTGTTTCGTCTGATGAAAGCAACTTTGAGTTAGGTGCTCCACATCAGTCTCTACAAATTTATCATGCTTGTACACATTTTTATTGGATACTAAAATCTTTATTGGATACCAAAAATGTTCAGTGAAATTTGTATTTCTCCTCAGACCTTTGGAACCCCTGGAGCTGGTATATTCGTCGAGTAGTTGGGGAAGCTTATGATCCGAGATGCGTTGTCCAAACAGTCAAATTTGTAGGTGGCAGTGTAATGGTTTGGGGCTGTATGTCGTGTTTAGGTCTTGGATTGTTGTTCACTTGTGAGGGCAGGAAGAATTACAACACTTACACCAGCATGTTAGACCAAGTTTATCAACCTTCTTTAGGTAAAATTTTCAATGATGACATACCAGATGGTGTAATGTTCCAACAAGCAATGCTCCATGCCACACATCTAGAATCTCAAAGGGTTGGTTTGAAAAGAAAGGGGTGACTTTGATGGAATGGCTCCCTCAATATCCAAACCTTAACACCATTGAACATTTGTGGCCACACTTGGGCACAAGAGTGAGGGTACACAAATGTTCCTCAAAAAGTGAATTAACAGCCAAAATTCATGAAGAGTCGCAGAAAATTGAGACAACCACCTGTGCCAACTTAGTCTCAAGTATGCAAAAACGGTTATAAAAGTGGTTATAAAAGCAAAAGGAGGTCGCCTTAAATATTATTTTTTGATGGAATATACGCAAAGATATTTATTTGTATTATGACAAGTATGAAATAAATGAGTGTCAATCACTTTTTCATACCTGCCCCATAATTTTGGCCAAGGCTATATATATATATATATATATATATATATATATATATATATATATATATATATATATATATATATATATTTCTACATTTCTTAATTTACTTATTAACACCATATATCCCTTTTATTTGGTCTGAGCGTATCAAACGAATAATGAAATTAACATGAAGATCATTATGACAATCAGTGGCAAGCCCGAGGGCGGCATTAAGTGTGTGTGGGTGAGGGAAGGAGACGGTAGTCCTCTGTGTTTGCCACCAACCAACGATCGTTTGGAATCCTCGTGGCTCAATGGAGAGCAATCGTTCAACTTTAGGGGAATGTGGACCTAAAACCCAAATGGGGGATCCGAAATAGAATAAAGAGTGATGTGTTGTTATGTTCGAAGTCAAAACCAATGACGGCATCTCCTACTAAACTTTTAGAAAATAATTACGATCATAATATGATGAAGTGGAGGAAAGTAAAAATGTAACCCCACCCCATCAAAAAAGAGGAGTTAAACTTTCGGGACTCAATTTTGGTGACTTGGAATTTTAGCAACAATTGTCTACAGTTCAGAGGTGTCAAAAAATGCAGCCGAAGGCCAGAATTGGCCCGAGGGAAGGTTCAACTCTGCCCACAACAAATAATAAATATTTAAATTGTCAAATTGGCTGATGAAAAGAACATTCAGAAATATTTATTTTAATGGCGTCATTCAGCATTATTTTTTGTAATGACGTCAATTGAATGCTTGATTTATTATAAAATTTATTCTAGAAGAAATTATTTTCACTGCAATTTCTAGTCTTATGCTCATTATTTTGATTGATATTTTTGCCTATTTATTTTTTATCTTTATATTTTGAGTTTTCTAATTTCTTTCTCTCCTCCTTTTACCCCCACCCTCTCTCCTAGTCTAATATTTTTTTTAGTTAATATTTTTATTGCCCTTGGCCGTGTTAATTTACCTCTGACCCTTCTTAGTTTGACCTCGTAACCTGCCCTTAATCAATGTGCTTCACACTCTTTTAATTCCTTTTACCATCGAACTCAAAATTGTAAACAGTTTTATCGCCATTCCTAGATGAAAATTCGGATTAGTTATTTACCAGTCCCAATAGGTTTCTAGCCCAGGGGCCCACACCTTGGTGAGTCTGAGGATAGTGAGTAAGGTTTTAACAAACATAGAGACCACCTACCAAAATTGGATTATAGCGAGGAAACGGTTTTATTGGTTTGGTAGCGACATGTGGTGGAAGACTTTCACTTGGTAAAATGGAGTTCTGTCGCCTCTTCTTCTTGTTTCGTACGACTAGGGCAGCCTGCATCTTGGGTGCTACTTCTGATATGGACGCAGTAGGTTGGGGTTTCGAGAAGTTCGAGAAGGAGGATTGTGTTCATTAGGCATCGCTTATCTTCATAAGCTTCACCGAAAAATGGCAGCGGCCAGAAGGGTAAAGTTAGAAGGAATAGGCTAGGTAGTATTTAACTTTAAGGTACACCATATTAGGACCACTTTGTTACTTGTAATTTATTTAAATGAAATTGATTTCATTTGTTTTGTAATATCTTGCAATAAGTTTGGCATTTGTTAGATAAATATTTCCGATATGTATCGTGGAATTGATAGCAATTTATAGTGTTTTCGTTGATTAAACAATTTTTCCTCTGAGGCGATCCTCTATGTGCTTTATGGGTAACATGCCTCATTTAATAAGGAAATTAATTGTCCTCTTTTTCTTTAGTTTCATTTCACTCGCGAAAAAAAGATGATAGGATGAAAGTTCTTGTTAAAGAAAGTTTAGTGCTACATATTTTAAGAAGAAAGCTTAAAACCACATTTATTAAAGTTAGCCAACATTTAGTAAGCAAGCGGTTAACACGAAAGTAACACATGAACAATTTGCCTACAAATGAACATGTATCAAGGCTGAAAGATTGACTTTGCAGTTCATGCACTGTGAGTCTGAAAAGTAACTTTAATATGTATTGCACATGAGACATTGCACATTGCACAGGGAAATCTTGCAGTGGATTGTGACTTTAAGATGCTCGCTTGATGGAAGAGTGGACACAGTAACTTAAGCCTTTTTCCTGAAGTCGTGCTTACAAGTGACCCTGGAAACAAAAGGGTGAAATAAACACTGACCAGTGAGTCGCATCAAACATACAAACATCTTGTTATTCTATATGACAGATATATAACGTAACACTTCGTTTAACACACTGTAAAAAAAAAACCTATTTAACAAACTGCCAAAATGAATAGTCCATAGGAAGTTTAACTATACTCATTAGGTTTTTAACTCCCTCCTCTCCCTTAATTTTGCGATATTATTGTGTGGAAGAAGCAGCATAGGGGATTAAGGCCAAGAACTAAACCTAATTTTTTTCTAAGATGGACTGTACGCATTATAATATTGTTCTCTATTCATATGGGATCAATTTAGGTCATCTTAACGCATGATTAGTTTCTAAAGATTTCTTAAGTCTGGAATTTTAGTAGAGTCGCTCCGGGGGATTGGAGAAGATACCATTCCCCGACTCCACGAAGAATGTTGCTAGAGCCCCTAGCGAAGATATGAGAACAAAGGGGCCTCTAGAGCTTTATATTCCATTATTTTTGTGTGAGCAGAGAAAAGTGGACAAAGATAGGAAAAATTGATTGTCCTGTAATAGGTAGTTGTTATAAGTGAATTTTTTTTTTATTTAAATCTTAATTTCGTATACTTCACGATTCACTTCTATTAAAATGAAGGTGGCCAAAGGAATTCTACTATTCTCTCTTTGTTACTACAGGGAATTGGAGATTTTAGCCCTTTATTAATAATATTAAGCCCCAAATTGCCACATATTATGCTGAAATTTGGGACTTATGGGAAATGATTAACGTTATGCTTATTTAAAACCAATTTGGGATCAAATTCCTAAGTATTTACTCTTTTTTGACAAGATAAAATTACTTGAGTTTCCTAAAGCAAAGTATTCAATAGAAAAATAATTAAATGGGATTTCCAGTGGAAATCAAATAAAATACAATCCTTTGCCATTAGAGTATAAATATGTGCTTATAAACTTTAAGAATGAAAATGAAAGGTTTTGGATTAAACTTTTGAACTTTAATTGACTGACGATATTTTTAAAATTACATTTCCAAGCTTATTTGAGAATAAAAGATAGCAAAATGTTTGGGGGATTCCAAATTCCGCTAATAAGAACAAAAAAGGGGACTACTCTACCAATACTTTTGTTAGCCTTCACACTTCGAAATACCAGAGAAAACTAAACTATTTCATGGCCAACTTGCGTAAAATAATTAAAAAATTACGCTAATCACTAATCTACAAACTAAGCATTTTATAGTCACGCTACAGAGGTAGACTCTCTCACCTATTCACACATTCCAGCATGCACTAAGTAAATCGAAGCTCAGAGCTAATAATTATGCATCTATTGGAAAAAGATAACATATATGAAGGTTGCATAGGAATATTAGAAGTCATAGTGCAAGGACATGCTCATTATCTGTAACCTCGGTGTCAAGGTGTTTTCATTTTTTTACCAAAAGAAAATGTAGGTATGCAATGAGATTGAAAGAGCATTTTCCCCACAATGTTGTGGGTGACAATGGAATGGATATTAATGCGTAAGAATAAGATGAGAAGGGTCGTGTTATGACCCTATGGGTTTGCGAACATTAAACAAAAAAGAAACAATCCTACGTTAGGGTTTGCTTATAAATGCGTCTTTTGGATCGGGCTTGTTTCAATTACTTCTCATTATCAATCTCTTTAATTTATTTTTTTATTGTTATTAATTTTATTTCTATTTCCCAGGTCGACGAGGGTCACTTTCAATATATTATTATTTCATTAATGAAAACACTTTAGACTTGTAGTACCATCACTCCACGATAACTGTTAGATTGTGCTATTCGTTCAGTCACTCATCCAATCCCCTCCCGGAACATATTCTTCGGGATTCTTTGAGGGTGGTCGCTGTGACCCAGCAACGGGTAAGAGGCTTAAACACTACTCGAAAGGGGGATTGGTGTAGTAGGGAAGAAGAAAACCGCAAATGCAATTCAAAATGAGCACAATTCTGACCGTGTATTACATACTTAAGTCGAGCCCGGCTCAGGTCCATCCTTAGGCTGGGAACCTCGACAAACTCCATTGACAGGAAGGCTCTCGGGAGGGGCCCCAAAGGACAAACCACACCCAATGTGGCTTTACTTCACTGTAATCGGAAGCAGAGTTTCCACTCGGCTCCCACAGATCTATCCACGTATATTTTGTCTTACTTGTACATTATCAGGCACCCTGTAAATACTCGTATGCTATGTCTGCTTCCGGGTGTCAGCGGGAGCAGATGTCTGAGTCGTTAAGGCAGGTGTGACATTTGTATGCATTCAGTTTTAGGTGGTGACCGCACCGGAGTCTTTCCAGAGCGATCCGAGTTTGACGTGAAATGGGCGTCAGAGTCGATACCTGGTTGAATCACATTGAAGATGTTATTTAGATGCAAAGAGTGGTTTACATGCTGTGGATTGCTTTTGGGGTAATGATGGATTGGTTACGGGGTGTTGAGATTTCTTGGAGGATCTCGGGTGTGGTGTGCCCTTAGAGTCTTCCGCCTGTTTGGCACGGTTCATAAAAGATGGCATGCATCTTGTATGTAAGAGGTCTTGCATGTAATGGTCTTGCATATAATGGGTCCTGCATGCAATGGATCTTGCATGTAAATGTTCTTGCATGTAATGGGTTTTGCATTTAATGGGTTTGCATATAATGTTTTGCATTTGATTGGTCTTGCATTTACCTGGTGTTTTATGTAATGGGTCTAATATGTAATGGCTCTTGCATTTAATGGGTCTGGCTGATAATGGGTCTAGTGTGTAATGTGTCTTGCATTTAATATATCTTGTATGTAATGGGTCTTGTATGTAATGGGTCTTGTATGTAATGTGTCTTGCATTTAATGTTTTTTGCATGTAATGTGTCTTCTTGTAATAGCTTGGGCATGTAATGGGTCCTGCATGTAATGGGTCCTGCATGTAATGGGTCATGTATGTAATTATATGGGTGGCTCGAGTTTTGTTTAGTGAGAAATTTCTTTCTACGGAGGTCGAGATGGGGTTCTCTGAGTGCCACCTTTGTCTCAGGAATGTAGGTGGCAAAATGGCGCGCTGCAGGTGCAGGGTTTGTTTGGGGGGCTTTGGTTGTATGTTTAGTTTGTTTAGCGCTCGGATGTTTTCATCTTTTTGCTCGATGAGTTCAATTATTTTGTTCAGCGCTCGGTTGTTTGCATCTTTTTGTTCGAGGAGTTCAATTATTTTGTTTAGCGCTCGGATGTTTTCATCTTTTTGGTCGATGAGTTCAATTATTTTGTTTAGCGCTCTGATGTTTGCAACTTTTTGTTCGAGGAGTTCAATTATTTTGTTTAGCGCTCTGATGTTTGCATCTTTTTGTTCGAGGAGTTCAATTATTTTGTTTAGCGCTCGGATGTTTGCATCTTTTTGTTCGAGGAGTTCAATTATTTTGTTTAGCGCTCGGATGTTTGCAACTTTTTGTTCGAGGAGTTCAATTATTTTGTTTAGCGCTCTGATGTTTGCAACTTTTTGTTCGAGGAGTTCAATTATTTTGTTTAGCGCTCGGATGTTTACATCTTTTTGTTCGATGAGTTCAATTATTTTGTTTAGAGCTTGGATGTTTGCATCTTTTTGTTCGGCGAGTTCAATTATTTTGTTTAGCGCTCTGATGTTTGCAACTTTTTGTTCGAGGAGTTCAATTATTTTGTTTAGCGCTCTGATGTTTGCATCTTTTTGTTCGAGGAGTTCAATTATTTTGTTTAGCGCTCGGATGTTTGCATCTTTTGTTCGAGGAGTTCAATTATTTTGTTAAGCGCTCTGATGTTTGCATCTTTTTGTTCGAGGAGTTCAATTATTTTGTTTAGCGCTCGGATGTTTTCATTTTTTTGTTCGATGAGTTCAATTATTTTGTTTAGAGCTTGGATGTTTGCAACTTTTTGTTCGAGGAGTTCAATTATTTTGTTTAGCGCTCTGATGTTTGCATATTTTTGTTCGAGGAGTTCAATTATTTTGTTTAGCGCTCGGATATTTTCTTCTTTTTGCTCGATGAGTTCAATTATTTTGTTTAGCGCTGGGATGTTTGCATCTTTTTGTTCGATGAGTTCAATTATTTTGTTTAGCGCTCTGATGTTTGCATCTTTTTGTTCGACGAGTTCAATTATTTTGTTTAGCGCTCGGATATTTTCTTCTTTTTGTTCGACGAGTTCAATTATTTTGTTTAGCGCTCGGATGTTTTCATCTTTTTGTTCGATGAGTTCAATTATTTTGTTTAGCGCTCGGATGTTTTCATCTTTTTGTTCGATGAGTTCAATTGTTTATGTCAGAAATTAGATCTCCTTTCAGAACGGCACTGAACACTGTTGGTCTTCTAATTAAGGAGAAATGGGGGTGTTTGCTATCATAATGCGTGGATGTCAGTACAATATAGTTTGCGAGTTGTGAAGAGTGTAACAGAGAATTCTGGTGCTTCCATTTATATCCTGTTGTAGCCAACATTTGAATCTTACGAGTAAGAGCTGAAGATCACGAACTGCATAGGTTTGGTTTAACGTTGGGCTAGCATGGCGCTGTGGCCTGCATAGCAGTGGAGTTTCGTGATGGGATTCCTGGGTATCATGGAAAGGAACGTGACAAATGGTAGGGTATATTGAAATGCGATTCATAGCTGGAATTCATTGTGTATGTGGCGTGATCGGGATCGTCTGAAAACAAGTTGACTAGCCAATTTTGCAAATGGAATTAGGTTTATAGTTGATTTGATGGCGTCTATTGTTGCCCGTTTTCTTCCTTATGACTGAGTGACTTTGTTGCTGCTTTCTTGTCCGAGCTGGAAGCATTGGATGAGCATGGTGCTTCTTTAGTGCAATAGTTTAGAATCTATATTGGGAGACATCTACTCGGTTGATTTTGTTTACTATTAAACTTTCCATTATTTTTGAGGTGGTGTAGAGTAAGGTAATATGATGGTAATTTGTTTGATTTGAGGATAGGTATTCAATGTAGTTGCTGGAGATAGAATTGTTCAAGCTTTGTGCGAGGTCATCAATTGCTCTAAAAACTAGGTAATTTAGGTGGATGTACGATATGCTGTCAGAACTAGAATAATGAGAAGATTCTGACTGCCACATACCTTGATATACCGTTTCTGCCATCAATTTTAGTGGTATATCGTGGTCTATTGCAAAAGAGTGTATGCATTTGTTTGTTGCTTTATGTAAGAGATCAGGTTTTCTGATACTATTTTTCTTTATTTGTATTGTCCTTGTTTGAGTTCCGGTAGATGTTTATATGCCTATCTCCTTCCTCGTTGTTAGGTTTGGCAAGTCTCCTGGTAGTTTTCTGAAAGTTCTTGTTGTCTTATTTGTGAGTTAGTTTGGTCAAGAAGGCTTATGTGGATCGTTTCTGCTATTGGACCAGTACTTGAATGTTGCTTGTTATGTTTTTAATGTTGTTTGTGTTATTTTGGGCTCGTGGTCGTTCTTATAGGTTATCTCTGAGTTTAATGAGCTGTCTGATTTCTCTGCACAAGTTTGGATTATATTAGGTTAAGTTTCCCTCTCTGGATGTGTTTGTTCCTAGCTGTTGTAATTGTGTATAATTCGTTTATGTCGCGAAAATAGAGGACTGAGTATCCTTTTAGGTTCTTTTTCAATACAGTCTGTGAAAATAATCCAACCAACTTCGTTGTATTTAGTGTAAATGTATGGGATTGTTGAAGATATAAGTTTTCCAATAGAATTTTTTAGGATGGTTGAAAGATGGTATATAATTGTGGCGCCTCCATGTTGTTTTGGGTGTTTAGGTAATGAACAAAGGGTGATGACCTTAGAGTTGTCTTAGTTGTAGGTGTTGACGGGTTTTTGCGATTGGGGTATAAAGAGTTGTTCAGGATGAATAGATGCTTTACTTTTTCTAAGATGCTACATGCTCAATTTTCCTTTGTGCAGGGCGGGGTGCACAAAAGGATTAATGTTGGGTGGGCGAGATTAAAGCTGTTGGATTTGTTACTACCTGAGAGAGATGCAGCAAAGTGGATGACTCGGCTCAGTTCTCAGAGCTGTGTGAGTAATGCTTGTGATGCAGATGAAAGGAGTTTGGTGTGAGTATTATCCGTACCGGAAACCATCCCATCTTCTTTTGTAGGTGAAACAACTCCCGCACTTGACATACACTGCATTACACCTCGACCTCATATACTTCAGAAGGAGCATAGAATCCTCCCGATTCCTTCATCTTTTCCTTTGATCCACAGACTCAAGGAACACTCAATATTGCTCAATATTTCACTATTTTCAGTTCTTTATTCTTTTCAATTTTAAAATTTTGCCATTACTCCTTGCATTAAGCGAATTTAAAGCACCTCTGATATCGTTAGTCGCCTTGGCTGCTATGTATTGCAGCAAGCTGTGGTTCAAATCCAATACCTATGATCATCCTTTTTAAGACGACAGACATCAATGCTGTCTGATCCCCGCTGAGATATGAAACACGATAAGAACTTTTCAAAAGCTTCTATTTAATAAACATCGCAAATGAAGTATTATCGTGTATTATTTAATCGGCGATAGTGACCAGCTTTAATATCGAAATTAAAAATCTACAGCCGAGTATTTAAGAGGATGTATCTCCCAGCATTACACTGAAGTGGAAAAGTCATGGGGTAGCACTATGTAAAGGTCATGGCTAGATTAATTATATCGGAGTTCAAACGTGGGCTGATAGTGGGCGGCTGACGGAGGGGACAGTGGCCGAACCGGCTGATTAATGATTGTGCAATGGTAAAATCGTCTTGAGTCTTGAGTAACAGACAAACAACACTGGTTCAAATCTCATCCACATTCAATGCAGATATCAGACTCATAAATATCAGGTCAGTGCAGTGTTCCTTACATTTGATGGAATTTGAGAGATAACATCCATCAGAGTATCCCTGATAACATCACACCACCGGACAGAGCGCCGAACTTGGGCTCGACACTTCGCTAATTGGACCCTGGAGTACCGACAAAATGTGGCCTAGACTGATGTGTCACGGTTACAGTCATTTTGGACTGTTGGCAGGGATCGAGTGTGGTGCAAAACCAATAAGGCCATGGACCCATTTATCAACAAGCCGTGGAGGCTTTTATTGTTCCCATACTGGCGTTAGGTGTGTTTACGAGGCAGATCTTGGGTCCACTCGTCCGCCTAAACACATTCATTGAGCGGTCACCGCTACGTTTCACTGCATGGTGGCCATTTGCACCCATTCATGCACTTAATGTACCCCGACCAATAACGATGAGAGTTTCAAGCAGGACAGTGCACTGTATCATTGAGTTCAAATTGCCTAGAATTGGTGTGAGCAGCATTCTAGAATGTTCTGATGAATGGTATGGCCAATACGTTTACCTGACATGAACACACTCGAGCATTTATGTGACATGGTAACCATATCTATTTGGACCCAAGGCTCGGTACTTACAAATATCAGGCACCTATGGATAGCTATTCCGACAGATTGAGTTAAATTTTGTCCAGTGGTTTTTCGTCCATGTGTGGAAAACTGGTGTAAAATCGACGACAATTTTTAGAACATGGCTTGATTTTATGTCCTTTATTCGGGACCTGTTTCGATGTGAATATCAGCAATTATGAGTTGTTTTATATCTTACTATAAATTTAGGTTTAAGATCTAGTCATTGGTACAATGTACAAGTAGACCATATTTCAGCCTGAACTTAGAGACTGATAATTTTTCTTGCAATTTTATGGGTCTGTCAACCAAAATAATGTAATAGAAAGATGACTAATAAAAAGTCTAGAAATGAATAATATGACTAATCCAAGAATATGGAAATTGAATAATGTATCTAAAATGAAAGCAATGAAAGAAAATGGAAAGTGAATTATAACATGGTAAAAAGCCTTAACCAAAACCATCATGTCATAAAAGTGAATTCGTTAATAGCAGAGAGAAAAAAATGGTCTTAGGCTTAAATCAAGTTCATGTGTTGAGTACTCAATACCTGGAGGTAGCTTTAAATCAGGTGTAGGTGATAAGTACTCAAGACTTGTTAGCCTTAAATCAGGTATAGCTGCTGAGTACTCAAGACCTAGATATAGTACTTCTTGAGTACTCAAGAAGTAGAACAGCCTTAAATCAGCTTTAAGTATTAAGTACTCAATATTTGGAGCTAGCCTAAAATCAGGTGTAGGTGCTGAGTACTCAAGACCTAGACCTATCCTCAAATCAGGTGTAAGTTCTTAGTACTCAAGATATGTAGCTAGCCTTCAATCAGGTATAGCTGCTGAGTACTTAAGAACTAGAGCTAGCATTAAAACAGGTGTAAGTGCTAAGTACTCAAGACCCTGGGCTAGCATTAAATCAGGTGTAGGTGCTGCGGTCCCTAGAACTGGAAGTATCCTTAAATGAGTTGTAGGTGCTAAGTACTTAAGACCTGAAGTTAGTCTTAAATCAGTTTTAGGTGCTGAGTACTCAATCGACTAAAATCCATTTAATGTATCAGACTGTTATAGAGAAGAACGAATTTCCAATCAAGCGTGTTAAAATAGAGTGGGCAGAATAATATACATAAGTGTAGTTGTACTCAACTCCTCTTCGTAATAATATAAAAGGATATCCACAAAAGAAAAAATAAGAAAAAATGTAAGAAAGTTGAGGTACATAACTAACACTTAAGAAATTAAATTTTGAATATATCCAGAATAGCTACTCTTTTCATGTGTGCCAAACCCAGTCAAATAGTCTTTTAAACTACTCTGTGATTTTATTGTTCTTGAAACAAACTATTTATTTTGAAAGTTTCATTTGTCAGTGGCATCATAAAATATAAACTTAAAGACCGGTGCTTACGTTAATAACTCTGATTACCATGCTTGTTTATTATCATATTTCTAACGATGTAGCTGGAAATAATACAAATGGGTTTGATTAAATCAGAATCCTATTTTTTATGATGGATTTGGTATTACAAGTCTTGAAAGCTTCGCAGAGCTTTGCGTGCCACACAAAATCATAAACGCGTGGACCACTTTGGACACGCGTGCTATAAGTCCGATCTCCCTCGATTGGAATGATAGCAAAATGTAGATTCAAAAAGGTGATTACAAGGTATTGACCGAGATTACATGGCTCAGGAAAACTAAGAAGTTTACAAAGACACAGAAGCAAGACAAGCGGATATGAGCGTACACGATTTATGAGTTTCCTTGCATGCAACCGGAGTACAGAAGCAAGTTCGGGACCTACTTTTCTTGACGACTTCGGGAGTGAGTATCGAGTTCCGATGTTCGTTGACAATAATAGGGCATCAGCGACGAAGGGAGTGGGATCCGAGTTATGCCGGATCTTGTTCCGCTGCTCCCTGACTCGTCGAGCAGCCCCGACTGCCCCGTACATCTTGGCTTCTCTGAAAAGAGGTACAAAAACATTAGAGCTTTTAATCATAAAAGAGGTAAACAGACAAGGGAATCTCCGACAAGCTTTTAAACACTATAGGCCAGAGTACCGATAGAGGAGACTACTAGGTTGAATACGGATGGGGAGAGCACGCAACTTTTTAGGATATTCCCCGCCCAGTACTGAAACGGGAAAGTCACCTTAGTGGGGGGATTATTTTTTTTTACTTTGAAATATCGGAGAAGTGGAGGAAGCTCGTAAGATCCTAATTCACACGTTAGATGAATAAAAAAATGAGGAATAGAAAAAAAAGTAACTAAATGGAAAAAAGTCCAAGAGAGAAGAATTAGTAGACAAATTTACATCACTTCTAAATCCTTGGCGTCAGGAGAAACTCGTCAAAAAACCTAGCAACAAAGCCGTCCTTTGAGAACGAACAATCAAAGAAAATAAAGCTTATACAGAGACGAGCATTTAAGATATACGGTGCAATGATAAAGCAGGGTATGTAGAATTCAGTATTAATTTCATCTCAGAGAAAATGTAAGATCTTCGATGCCATTTCATTGCTGCAAACATGTCTGTAACGTGATTTTGTAGCGTGAGGGATGCTTAGGAGAGCATCTTAAATGCTTTGCTTGAATGAGTCTTTTATGAGAGTCAGGATGGCCGAGTGGTTTAAGGCTCTCGCTAACGGCTGTCCAGCGACGCAGGAAGCGCTTTTGAAACTCGTTTCGTTACTTTTCTTTCTTCATTGTTCTTTGCCGCCTTTCCTACTCTAAGCTATCTACAATTTATCCATGTCTGCCGAGTGAGCCAAACTGGGCAACCTCACATCTGATTTCTTGGAATCTTAAGATCTTTAGTGAATAAGCAAAATTAAAACCGCTATCCAGTGCAAACGCTCTACAGGAGATAGAGTGTATACATTTATTATTCGATCTTGTAAATATTTAGGACGAAAATTTACAATAGTTAATAGAGTGTTTAGAGCCATCAGAAGAATAAGTTTATTTAAAAGGTATGTATATTGAAAAGTTAAGCTGGGAAAGTGATATAAAAGGTTAGCTACTTGTGTACATGTCCAATAAATCTAAGTTTAAAGGCTAATGTGCTTATCCTATGTAGTTTTCCTGTTAGAACAAATGGTAGTGAAGCATCGCCACTAGATTAAAAAAACACTTAGGAACCATGAACGGCTTGAAGAAGAATGATAACGCTAGAATTTGGACATAAAGGACAAAGGCAGTTAAAGAAAATCTGGATGAAATTACAAATATGAGTGATTGATATAACGCGCCAACAAACTAAAAAAAACAATAACCTCAATAGGAATCTGGAGGCAAAAGGAGAACTAAATATGACCAAAGGATCTACAGGAGGCAAGGAATGCGTCAAAATTGAACTCGCCTTAAAAAGGTTTTTGGAGTCCTTCATTAGGTTGCTATTCGGAAGCGACCCCTTCATGTATAGTATTAGACTTTCCCTCTCGCCATTTAGAGGAGTCCCGGGACCTTTGGTTACTGCTTCTAAGCCGCAAATTAGTTCGTGGATATATCTTGTATTCAGTGTTCGGACTTTTTAAGGGAACTTTAAAATACGACCTAAAATTGAGATAGAAAACAGCTTTGTGGAAATGGAAAATGCCTATCATGGGTCCTCGGACCTAAGTCGCGTGATCTCAATTACTCCGACTTTAGATCTTATGACCATATAAACATATGGGAGGACCTTGGCAATTATATCATTCAAAAGGAGAATGTAAAACAACATAAGGGTTTCAAATTTCGTTAGAATAGGCCAAAAAGTTACGATGTTAATGGTTACCATCCGACCGACCGACCTACGGACCGACATAGTAACTTATAGAGTCGCGTGCATGCGACTAATAACTCAACACAGTTAAATATGAGCGACGTTTTATTGAAGCGTGTTAATTATCTTTAATCAGTAGGCTATTTTCCGAGTCTCGACAAATTTTCCGGTTACAAACGACTCCATTAATTCTCCAACAACGACGTTAGAATGATAACCTTGAAGTCACCTGAGTCTGTTTTATGCCCCTTTTAAAATCCCGTCGTTTAAAGATTTATTGAAGGTTTTGGTTAAGGAAACAACATTCTCTCACTTTAATTTATTAATATGGTTGAATAGATAGAATTCTGAACGGGAGATTTAACACTCTTAATTTTATCTATATACAGCCTTGATCCAAACTATAAAGATTTATATATTTTATAAATTTTTTTATAATTTTTCATATTCAGAAATATGTATGAAAATGTGTATTTCGCTAATTTGTTTAAATATTTTGTTAATGTTTGAATTATTTAGTATTTTACTAAATGGTTGTGTAATTAAAAAATGGTGTTTTCTCAAATCCGAATTTAACCGAAAATTCACATTTCAGCTTAAATTTAGAACTACTGTGTATTCAATATCGTTGTAAATAACTAATATAACTAAAAATAAGGAACTTACAGAAACAAATAGACCACGAATCCATCTTCTCCATAGTCAAAGGTTATCACAAATATAAATTGCTAAAAAAAAGAAAATGTTCGGCATTCGCGAGATGGGCCCTTAAATTTCTTTTTTAAAAGTATCTCTCCGCAAAGGTGTACTAATAGATTTAGGTAAATAGCTTCCAACAGCATTCGAAAAGTCGCATGACTTCGGGAAAGTATGCTATCTATTGGTACCTTATTACTGTAACTTGCACTATTTACTCGAGAGTTCGTCTGTCATTTACAAATTCTCTTGTCAAAAAGAACAACAACTTTATAACCAGTAAAGACCGTGGGTCTACTCTAAGACTAGTCTATACATGAAATAAAAAATGACAGTAGTACACTAATGGAGAAAAAATGAATGTGAACCCGTATATGAAAGTACAGGGTGTCCCCCAAAAGACTATATATTCTTTAATAACATCATATTTTTTATTTAGCATTTGAAAGAAATTAAAACAATATATTGTTATAGCAATGCCTAAGGAAAGGTAAGTTAGAGGTCTAAGTAAATAAAATTTAATATCAAGTTTTTTGTATATAAAAAAATAATTAATTATGCCAAGAGCTCAAAATGTTTTCCAGTGGCATGAATGAACTTCTGTATACGTCGGCTAAACATGGATTTGTTTTATCAAAGATCTTTAATGACTTCTTTGCCTATGGATCGAACATAGTCCAGTCATCCACGAGCTTGTTTTGAGACTTAGCGTACGTATTTATTCCACGATCAAATCTCTAATAATTGAATTTAATTTAGTTCAGCAAAAGAACCTATGTACGTAACCTTTTGAAACGAGCAACGAGTGTTCTGAAATGGTATTGGAAATTTGAAAATGTAACCAAAGTTCAACGACAATGGATCCGTGATGAATTTTATACAAAGCCGCCGCCACGTTTCGTTATTACAAGCTTCCACGATAAGTCTGAAACAGAGAATACCGCTCAGAATCTGCACAAACAAAGATCTGATCAACGCAAATCTTGTGCGAGCAAAAAACCCTCAATTTTAGTGCTGCAAAGATTTACTCGATCTCCACAGAAATTAGTTAGGCAATGTCTCCATGAGACTGAGATCAGCAAATCAGGTGCTCATCGTAATTTAAAGTTGTCCCAGTGGAGAAGCTACATTCCAAAGTTGTTACACGCCATGAATGAAAATGAGCCTGATCATAGAATCAAATTTTTTTACTGGTTTCATTTAATGGCACAGTAAATTAACACAGCTCCAGGTATTGATCAGTTAATTATCCTCTCGTTTATATGGATAAGTATCTTAATTTACCCGAATTAACAGTGTGATTTATTATCAAGGAATTTTGTTGTACCACTTTTTTTTAATGGGATAGCAACTGCTAGCGCATATCTCGACATGCTGCAGACTGAAATTAACCTATAGTCCGGACGTTGTTTCGAATCCCCACCCGC
Source organism: Ceratothoa steindachneri (assembly GCA_963969495.1). Classification (NCBI taxonomy): domain Eukaryota; kingdom Metazoa; phylum Arthropoda; class Malacostraca; order Isopoda; family Cymothoidae; genus Ceratothoa; species Ceratothoa steindachneri. The sequence continues at coordinate 116,410,935 of OZ018324.1, read as the reverse complement.
CTTCATTAGCAATGTGACGTCCGATGGTAGCTCGATTAAACCTTGCCTAGCTGTTCGATGGACGAAAAGGAAGTATTGAGTTTACTCCACATTCATCAGACTTGCCCCCACTCGAATTTTACTTTCGGGGCTAGTTGAAGGATACAGTTTAATGGTACAATTAGGAATAAGTGCAGGACCATCGCAGCATCCACATTATCCACTGCCTGCGAATCAGTTAGTCGACGCATTCTTCGGAAGTGCATCCATACTGATGGAGAACATTTTGAGCACTTGGCGTCGTTAATTAAATTTTATATACGAATAACTCGATATAACATTTTAATCACTTCTATCACTAATTTATCTTTTATTGGAGATTGCTATAACAATAATTTATTTATGGTTTTTTTTAATGATAAAATATATGACGCTATAAAGAGTATAGTCTTTTGGGCGGGGGAGAGGCACTGTACATCGGCGTTAATGATCTAAACGTTCACTTTATTTTATTTATGTACATATTAACTCACTTTTACAGAGCCACTGATATATACGTATCGATGAGGCAGGAAATTTATGCTAATATCGATAATTACTGCTATACATGCACTTATCTATGTGTGCACCAAAAATAACTGCACTTAGCTCCCATACTCCTAAAGTACTATCACAAATCGTTAACTAGATATAGGAAAGGTTAGGAAAGATTTTGCAGTCTACCTTTCTGCTAGTGGAAAAAAACATCAACGTGCTAATAGAAAGTGGTTAAAGAATATTAAAAGTACACTTATACACTTGCAGTGGCTGTCATAATTATTGTTTTCCATGTCCTTCGCAAACTGCACTTTTTTCTCGCCATGAGAAGTGGTCTTGTCTGTGGTCACCGAATCGATTTTTAAAGAAATTTACCCAAGTCCATGAAGGAAATTTCGGAGGAAGGCATTCCGTAGAGATTTCATGCTATAATTGACAAAATGTCCCATAATATTAGAATGAAAACGCTTATTATTTAGAAGTCGTTTCATCTAGTTTAATTTTGAGGGTAACGATCAAAGAGTAAGTCAGGATTGACACTAGTAAACTCGTTGAGAATAGTATACGCTTCAAGGGTTTTCCCTTGAAACCATCCGTTTCCCAATGACTAAACGCTAAGCATTTTTAGTCTTTCTCAGTGAGGTAAGTTTATTAGCTAGGAACTATCGTTATGGCGTGTCGTAAAGTCTTTTTAAGTTATTATATCTTGCTGAAGAAAAACCGACCAAAGTTGCACTGCATGTTGCAAATATGGGAGAGAAGGTGATTTATGAAGCAGAAGAACGACCTCCCTATATATGAAATCGAAGTTACGAGTAATTTGACCAAGTGTTTATTTGGTTTTTATGCTGTTTCATCAGACTGTTTAGAGAATTAAAGGTCAACTGAAAAAAATAGCTCTTAAATCTTATTTTAACTCAGCACTAAATTTATTCCCACCATTGAGGACCTTTCAAGGCTGCCAAAGTGCATAAATTTGCCTTCTGTGAAATTAAACTTGAGTTGATATTTGACGAACCACTCACAAAGCGTATCTAGTTCATATTACAGCTCTTACATATCTTCTCCACTTCTTTCTCTATGTCCAATTTTTATGACATCAGCAAATTTAACGATTCTACATAGTAAACCGCCATCGATGTCATAAATACATATAATCAATAGTACCGGACGTACAACAGACCCCTATGGGAACCATTGGTACCAGAGGTCCATTCAAAAGGCTCACCATCCAAGACATGATCGCAAAGGGAGAAAGAAGAGCGATAAGCCCTAAAGGTATTTAATTAGGTCAACCAAATATCAAATAGATATGACAAGAAATATTGAAGTTTCTATCTTCTTCATACGGAAAATTACATAAAAAAATGACATAAAATGCAAAAATACATTCAATCTGTCATGCAAAGGAATAATCATCAAGATTGCTAGGTAGTGCTACTTGCAAAGAGAAGATCGATAGAGAGATAGATATCCATTCCTGAAATCACTCACAGCACGTAGAGTAAGGGGGTGAAGTTGGGTTGGGGGAGTATAGATAAGTTAGGATTTGCATGTAGAATATGTTATATCGAAAAGGAGAGTCGATATTTTTTCGGTGTCCTTTTAACTATTTATTCAAATGCCCTTGTTGCGTAAAAGGCAGGAGTGGCTTCTATTCTCATTCACAACAATATTGCTCCTTAGAACAGGAAAGAAATAGGAAAATTATATATATATATATATATATATATATATATATATATATATATATATATATATATATATATATATAAATTTAAAAGAGCAATGGAGCCGAAAGTCTTATTATTCTTCCTAAGGTTTTGGTTTTGGAATCAACCTAGATCTTTACTCAGAGATTTTGAACTGAAAGAGATTTCGCCAAGAATGAGCTCTTCGAACGAAGGGGGCGATTAGGGGTGGGGAAATACCATCGAGAGAAATTCTCTTTTTCTACTAAAAAGGTTCACTCATTCGAGGCAAAGACTTGCGCGTCAATATAATTAAGGAAGCAATCTTGGTGTTGAGTCCTAAAGCTCTAAGGAGAAGAATAAAAACTTCGGCTCAGTTGCGCCTTCAAATTTCCTTTTTTTCATTTAATGTGTCTTGAGATACAATATTATATATATATATATATATATATATATATATATATATATATATATATATATATATATATATATATATTAGGTTGAGGAATAAGTTCTTGCGGTTTTTTTAATGTTGTGTTGATTTAAGTTTTGTTGACGTGATTTGTGCACATATTAAGAAACAATAATAAATAATGAGAGCAAAATTTGCAAAGGTTAGGCTACGTCTCTTAACAGCGTAGACTATTAGGCTTTTGCTTAGGCTACGTCTTGAAGTTGAATAATAAGTCATTGCGGTTTATTTAAAAGTTGTATCAATTTAATTTTTGTTCTGTACTCTCAAAATGGAATGTCAAGTTGAAAGAAAGGCGCATTTTCGACACTTGTTGTTATTCATTTTCAATCGAGACGGGAACAATGCAAACGCAGCCAAAGCTCGTCGCGATATTTGTGCTGCGAACGGAGAAAATGCTTTATCAGAAAGGACAGCTCAATGGTGGTTTTCACGTTTCAAAAACGATCATTTCAATCTTAATGACGAAGAACGTTCTGGTGGCCCCATTAAGTTGGATGAAAATCCTCGTCAATTGACTAGACAATTGGCTGTACAATTGGCGTGTGATCAAAAAACTGTAGTGAATCACCTTCATTCGATGAGGAAAGTTAAAAAAACTCGGTGCATGGGTTTCGCACGCTTTGAGCGAAAGCAACAAACTTCAACGATCCACGATTTCCGCAGGTTTGCTTGCGCGTCAAAAGGCTACTCGTGGATATAAGGAAAGATTTCTTCACCACATCATCACTGGCGACGAAAAATGGTGTGTTTATATCAACATGAACCATCGAAAACAATGGCTTAGCCCCAATAAAAAAACACTTCCGCGATTAAAGCAAGGATTTCATCCACGAAAGACGATGCTGTGTGTGTGGTGGGATTGTGAAGGCATCATTCTTTATGAGCTCCTTGCGAACAACGAGCTTGTCAATGCAGAACTGTACGTTCAACAAATGCAGCGATTCGCCGAAGCTATTCGTGAAAAGCAACACGACAATGCTCGTCCTCACATTGCCAATATGAGAAAAGAACCATCCAAACGCTTAATTGGGAAATCCTGCTGCATCTTCCATATTTGCCAGACTTGGCTCCATCGGATTTCCATCTGTTCCGATCGCTCTCCAACAATTTGCGCGGCGTTTCGTTCAATACTGATGTGGAATTAAAAACCTGGTTAGACGAATTCTTCGAGTCAAAATCCAGAGATTTATATTGCAGAGGCATCGAAAAACTAGTTAAACAGTGGGAAGAAGTCGTAAATAACAAAGGAGAATACATTATTGAGTAAATTGCATAATGTTATCAATTAAAAATGAATATTTTCTAAAATTGTTAATGGTAATGAAAAAATTTAATAAAACCGCAAGAACTTATTCCTCAACTCAATATATATATATATATATATATATATATATATATATATATATATATATATAATCAAAATTAACCCACAGGAAAATGAAAAGATGAATCCAAGCACTTTCAAACTATATTTGCAAGTTCATTTTCAAAGAATAGCATGAAAATAAAGAAGACAATTTTATATAGGGTACAAAGATACGTAAGGAACGCCCATCACATAGTACAAACCTATGGAAAAACACAAAAACGAGACAGAAACATACCAGGAAAAAGAATAAAGGGCAACTAATAACAGATATGTGCATCCCTAAAACGATATACACACAGCAACGTCGTGTATATGAATGGAATAATGTTGGACAACTATATAGAAGAAACCAGTCTCACTTTAACCTCCCTTCAACCACAATCGAACTCCCTGTTGCAACTCATATTAAATCATATCTGACAACCGAATTCATAACCCCCGCTACATCTCTCAAGTTGCAACCCCCGTCGTCTTAATTACACACACTTAACACCAATTGAGGCTGAGCACCCCTAGTTTCCACCTCATCAATCCCGGCTACAACCTTGTTTATCTCCCACGCCCCCAAAGACCTAGGTTGATCTATAATTCCTCCTTGCCTCAGGGACGAAGACCCGAATCTAGGGACCATTTAAAACACCGGCTCCAGTGCAAGGGGCTTTCAAGTACCACTCAATCTTCCCTTATCACTTGTGTGGCCCCCGTAATGGGGTTTTAGGTGTAGTAATGGCAATCATACTGCAGCTAAAATATGGAGAATTGCTTGCCTTTCCCACCCCAGCGCAACGGGCTTTTGAGTACCACTAGATCCTCCCTTATCACTTGAAGGGAGCACCCTGCAAAAGGGCGCCGGGATTCGCCCTCACAAATAAATTAAGGTTGGCAGCTGGAAGGGGGGTCTAGCCCCTAAATCTTTGCAGGGTTCTTGTGATGGGGCGGGGGAGGTCTAACGGGGACGGGCTTTATTTAGAGAAGACAATTGATTTTTCGTCGTGCCTAAATGAAATTCGGGGTCAGGAAAGGTCAAAGATAAGTATAGTTTTAATGGGGTCCTTTGATACCTACCTATAGACGTTCTTAGGTTTTAGGCTCGTGCTCTCAATCATTGCTCTAATTGTTCGTACTTGTGAATTTTCACATTTTGTTATTTTACTAGACTAATTTGTTCGTATCTCTTATCATGATTTTTTTTTTAAACTTTTGATGCATCCTGTTGCTTGTTCGTGGTATCAAGCCTTCTGTGTTTCTTTGTATTTGATTCCATTTTCAATTTGTTCGTATCTATGAGTCAGAGTAATATTTATTCTAATGGTGTTCAGCGGCGATGCTTTCGCTGGTGTTTAACAATATGCTATGACTAACACTAATTAAATGTTATATTAATTATATTATTTTGTGTTTAGAGGTGGATACCCCAGCAAGATGGAGTCGAGTGTCGTACGATCACTTGACAAAAAGTAGAATTGGCCCCAAGTAGTCTCTTCTCTAGTTGATGATTATGAATATTCTTCTCACGTTTTCACTCGTAATCTTCAATATTTTATCTACAAATTATCGCAAACTTTCTAGGAAAATGCTCTCGTTGGTTTTGCTTGTTATTCTGAGTAAATAATAACAAAATATTCGATAATGACCCCTACCCCCTATCTATGAAATTATAGACAATTAACTCGTCCCAAACAGCGTTTTATAGCATGTATCAATAGTGACTCTATAGAGTCTAAATGGATTCATATATGCGCGTATTGTGGTCATTTAGCAATAGGGAATCCATATAGAGTCTAAATGTATTCATATATGAGTGCATTCTGGTCATTTAACAACAGGGAATCCATATAGAGTCTAAATAGATTCATATATGCGCGCACTCTGCTCAATTAGCAGTAGGGAATCCATATAGGGCCTAAATGGATTCATATATGAACGAACTCTGCTCATTTAGCAATAGGGAATCCATATAGGGCCTAAGTCGATTTGATATGCACGCACTCTGCTCATTTAGCAAAAAAACTCAATATAGGGCCTAAATGGATTCTATATGCGCGCCCTCCGCCTATTTAGCAATAGGCACTGCATATAGGGCTAAATGTATTCATTTATGCACGTCACGCACTTGATTCATTTAGCAACAAGGAGTCCATATAGGGCCTACATGAATTCATACTTCTGTATTTCCCCAAAATGAGATTTTAACATGTTTGACGAAAACGTGTTTTTTCTCGCCAGGATTTTGATTTGTGGGAAATTTTAATAGCATAAAAGGGGGAATATTTATATCATTTTTGGCGGGATTTGTTGATCACTGTGCGGCTTTTATATGGTGATTTTCGTCATTCTTTGAATGATTTTATTTGGGGGATTAATTTATTCTTTGAGTTGTTCTATTATTCTCTATACATTATTTTTTCATTGAGAGGAGGAATTTTTTCATATCTTGGAAAGGAAGAGGGGGATATTATCTTGTAGACGTTTCACAAAATTTTTATTTTTTACACTCTTCAAACGTTTGGTAAATCCCTTTTTTTTAATATCCTTTCTCTTCCTCTTTGCGTCTTAGGCGATTTTAATTTAATTATTGCAGCTGGAAATCATAAAATATCCCTCACTTCTGCTAAGGACATCAAAATGACCCTAAAAATTTAGGTACTTCTTCCTAACCGCACTTATTCAAGGCATTTTTAGGGATTAATTGGTGTAATTATTGGCCTTTCAGTGAAAATCCTGACTCGTTGAACGTTCAGGATCGTCTCACGCCCTCCTACATCACGGTAGACAAAGTAATCTCACCCTTAGCCTACTGAGTCTCTGTACCATTCACATATTTTCACTTCGCCTATTTTCACCACCCTCCTTACGAGCGTCTAAAGCAGATGATTCCATTGGTTTACGCCCTTTTTCCATAGGTCTTTTGAAAGAAGAAATGCCTTGGTACTTTCCGTCCTCCTTATATATGGTCATGCTTCATATAGAGATTTCGATTATCAAATTAACACGAATTGACCCATATATGGGTCACCGAATCTTAAAATTTGTTCTCATTGTATTAAAGATGTCGCAAGATGTCTTAAAACATTAAGGATGGCATCCGCAGCATTTACTACGACAATATTTGAATCTTACACCTTTGAGAGCAAGGGTGTCAAGGCGCGCGAAAATCGGGTTGGAAGTAATTACGCGCTTAAAATTTCTGGCCGCGTCTGGTAGAGTCCGCCATAAAGGAGATTTTGTTGTCAGAAAAAATAAGAAAATTAATTTGAATTTTGAAAGTATTTATATCTGGTACCTGGAGCAGTGGCACACTTTCCTTGCCACAGTGCCAAAGGGAGACTCTAACTCGTTTAATTCTACCTGGGTTTTATTCCTTCTTGACTCCATTTAAATTTTCTTTCACCGCTTCTTTTACAAGCTTTTCTTATCTTTTCTCGCCGACCAGTCTTTGTCTATTCATCCCTCATCGTGGCCGGGAGAGGACTCCCTCCCCCTCCTGGCTCCGGGTGGAGTAGGGAGTTGTAATATACCTGCATTCTTCCCAACTTTACTCATTATTCTCCCCTTCCTCCCCACCAATCTTTCCTTTCTTTATTTATTATCCACTTAGATACCGACAGGGGAATAACAGGTGAGATCTGGAAGCCCAAGTCAGTGATAACGGATCTTATCAAGAATAGCAACCCCCAAAAGCGCCAATATCAAGAATAACGACCCAAATGTGCCCGTGTCAAGTATAGGTAAACCATAAGCCGCCATGACAAGAATGATGACCCTAAAAGTACCCATGTCAAGAATAGCGATCCAAAGGGTGCCTATCTCAAGAATAGCGACTCCAAAAGTGGTAATGTCAAGAAACACGATCCAAAAGTGCTCTTGTAAAAGATATAGACCCCAAAAGTGACCTTGTCAAGAATAGAGACCCCAAAAGTACCTATGTCAAGAATAACCACTCAAAAGTGCCCTTGTCAAGAATAACGATCCCATAATGCCCATGTCAAAAATAACGAACCAAAAATGCCTATGCCAAGAATAGCGATCCCAAAAGCGGCCATTTCAAGAAAATGTGACCCCAAAATCGCCTTTGTAAAGTATAACGACACCAAAAGTGCCCATGTCAAGAATCACGACCCCCAAATTTCCATGTCAGAATAGCAACCTCAAAAGTGGCCATGTCAAGAATAACGACCACAAAAGTGCCCCTGTCAGAATGGCGAACCCAAAAGAGGCCAAGTCAAGACAAATCACCTCTAAAGTACCCATATCAAGAATAACGACCCCAAAAGTACCCCTCTCAAGAGTATTAAACATACTTGTTCTTCACCTTAATGGAAAAGAACGGGATACTAATTTATTCAAAATAGGAAAGTGAGTGACAAGTGCGTTACATGAATTAATTAACCTGTTTCCTTTATTCCTTTCCATCCATATGAACTGTTGTAAATAACCTGAAAGAATTTCACGTCTGCAACCTCATATGATGTTAATTTTTGCCATCTCTTTCCCAATACAATTTAATATGTTGTGTACGAAAGTATGTCTGAATAAACAAACTGAAACGAAGAGTTGATGGTTCTGTGTTGGTAATTTGGATTATTGAGCAGATTTCCTTGGCCTCGCCAATCATCACTATGCATAATTATTCGTTCTTCCCCCACTGTTTCGCTAATTATTGGTTAAAGTGTTTTTTGGTTTCTGTGTTCAACTACTTCCATATACCTAACTTCTGGTGAATAACTAGTATCGTTTAGGTAACATACCCAATCCTGACTTTGAGGGCTCCAACTTCGATGGTGTTTTGGTTAGGTTATATTCGGTCAACATGGGTTAACCTAACCTAAGCCTACTCTCTCATGTTATGAAAAAGTTCCTGAGGACTTCCCAAGTCAAGATTAACGAACCCTACTTTACTATTTCAAGAATAGCGACTCGAAAAATATCTTATCAAAAATAGCGACTCGAAAAATACCTTATCAAAAATTGCGAGTCGAAAAATACCTTACCAAGAATAACGCTCTATGCAGGCATTGGGCTCCTTATTCTTGACAGGTTCAGTGCTAACTGTATACTTTTAAACCAATCTATGTTGCAGAAATCATAGAAATAATCTACTAATCGTTGATAGCCATCCGTATTCATATATAAAATTAGGAAAAATGGATAAATGGGTTCTACCACGTAAGTTGCCACAAGACCAAGAAATCCGCCACTGCGATATCTGCTTAACGTTGCTTCTAAGGAACCAAAATTATCCCTTACTTGCTGAAATCGTGACGCTTGATTGCCACTAAGTCCTGACTGGCAATGGAAAATAATCGCCACAATAGCTCGATGCAAATGAAGCCCAAAGCTTTCTGGACTCCATTACAATATACCTGCGTAAATTTCATAGTAAGCGAAGACTGAATGAAAAACATTAAAAATAGTGAGTGGAAAAACGACTACTAGTTATCCTAGGGTGTTCTAATATCCTTATTGCTTAACCTCGCGTGTTAAATTTATCGGTTACAATATCCGATGGGGACGCTGAAGGAATGCCGCTCATAATTAGTTCACCTGGCATGCGGCGGGATGCCCAAAACGAGCTGAGCCGGGAATGCGTCGAGGTCGTCTTCTTAGGCATTCATAAGACCTAGAAGGATAAGAGGGTAGTGTTTCCACCCAAGGAATCGAGGTCGTGGATCTCCAGGCCCCTTTGAAGTACCGATCCACCTGCATCCGAAGCCATTGCCTGTTGAGCGGTACACAGCGTTCCGGTTGTGCCTGATACCAAGTGCTCCGGTGAGTTGCCGCCAGAGGCAAGGCTCAAATTGTCGGCCTCTGTGTCGGCGGTTACTGTAGAGAGAACATCTCGTCACGACACTGATATAGAGAGAAAAGTTTGAACGATGGTGTGTCTGTCGATGGACGCCCCTGGGATAAGATTCAACCAGCGGGGAAAATAGTAAATCTTCGTGAGTATGTAGCAGTAGCCTTTAAAGGGTGAGAGTGACCAGGTGATGTCAAGATTAATGCACTCAAATTGCTAGGATGCAGGTGATTACGACTGTAATTAGGTGACGGGGTGCCACGGGCCAAGAAGCGTGGACACTTCACGAAAATGCAACCCCAGCGACGGAAGTCAAGATTAATTTTTTGTCAGATAAATCTTGACGTAAGGCGCCTTCAGAAAGCCTTTAATTCGTGCGTGCGAAAGGCGGTGGAATTAGGCAAAAACGCTTTTCTCTAAAGCGACAGGAATATAATGGCACGGTTTTCCCATGGATACAACGCAGTATATGCAGGTATTCCGTGAGTCAAAGGCGACCCATTCAAACTTGAGCACACCCTAGCATTCAAACAATTTGGTGACATCAGGGGTAGCCTCCTACTCGTGCGTTTGCAATTGCCTTGTAGTCGACCACTGCGACCTGAAGGTCAATTTCGTTCACAACCAAACGCGATAAAACATCGGCGAAGAAGTTGTCTTACTACTTTATATGCCGATTATCCGTGTAAACTGAGATATGTAATCTAACTGGGGACGCTTCCATGATAAATGACGGACCAAAGTGGTCTGATTTGCAGAAAGCGCCGCACTTTTTTCGATAAAAATCATATCATTCCAGCACATCGTTCCAGTTGGAAATGTTTAACTAGGAGATACTGCCAAGAAGCTCGCTGCCAAATGTGATCTATTTATCTACTAGTTTCAAAACATTGGAGAAATTCCCATCCTTGACGTTACTGAAACAGCCAATCTCGCCCTCATCTGGACCATTATCCCCAGCGATGTAGGGGGTCTTTATCCTGAGAAGCAAAGTATTCGACGTGCGCGGGCATTAGAAGCTCAACTGTGACTGTTTCTTCCTTCCTGTTCTTAAAGTAGCACAAATTACTTATTTCTATGGGCGTCAGGTGACTCGAAATGGCAATCGCGTTGCTGCTGTAGCGGCGTTTGAACGCGATTGACGCGCACAAGGACTGACAATTCCGTATGTAGTTCCTACGGAAACGTGAGTTGCCCTCCCCTCTTTTTCATTTACCTCATTATTATTGTTAAAGCTCCACAGCCACGCATCTATCATTTATCTAGAGGGATAGTTCTTCAGATGTGCCGATATGCACAGCTGTGTGCGGGTATCCAAAGCTCTTTTGATGTCGCAGGAAGCCTTGAGCGACTTTTCAATGAGTTGGGGAATTTTTTGGCCCTTTTCCCACTTTCTGGAGTGAATTTAGAGATTAGAAGAATTGTGCGCACATCGAAATATGTAAATCGGGGGTGAAAAATGAACATTTTGGCGATGAGTAAAAATACATGGATGAGCCAGGCGCACGATAGCATTAGTCTTCTCTTTAGTTAGAAAAATTCCTTCGTTAGTGAATAAACAGAAGTTACGCCTGTAGCAAACGTTCGAAAAGTTATCATCGGCACTCGTACTTGCGACCAGAATGTCTTCCAAGAAAACGAACACAAAATCCGATCCACGTAAAACAAAAAGGTCTGTGCGGCGTTTATATAGCCCAGCAAGGACCCCAATCCACTTGATTAACCCGAATTGGGTAATGGAAGCCGGTTTTTTGACGCTTTCGGGATCCAAAAGGATCTTTTGGTAGGCTTTAATCAGGTCTACCTTCGAGAATATAATTTTACCGTAAAGGGGAGCGAAAAGATCCATAACGTTGGCCACTAGTTAGCGGTCATTATCCTTTTTGGGATTCAAACTTCGAAACTCACCAAAGGGTGTCCATTACTCTGACGATTTAAAGGCAATATATAAAAATAAAGGGTCGAATTATGCCAGCGTGCATTACGTATTGAAACTTATTTTAAGCAGCAGCAAGTTTGGAAGGCGGGAGACAGTGGAAGGGAAATTATGCAGGCAGACCGTACTTGACGAGGTGATGTGTGATATCCTACCTGAGGAGCTTGTCACTTTTTAGGGGACCTCACCGGGTCAGGGAGCTTGCTGAAGATTTACACGAACAGCAGGGATACTTTGACCAAAAAGTTGTACAAGGCCGGTGAGAGTTGCACCTGTTTCCCTATTTAAGATATTCTTGTCGTTCTGTCAATAAATATACGCCTCTTAAGGTCCTCCAAGTGGTAAAAGTGGCTAAGGAAATCTGCATCCCTGAATTTCGTAGGAAACTTTAGCCACAATAAACTTCCAGGAGTGGGAGGGAACAAATCTAGGGTTGAGAGACAGTAGTTTCTTTTGGAATGTGGTGATTGGCGTGATGTTATCAGTCTGTAACCTGAAATAGCCTAATTCGATTCAGATTTTAAAGGGATAGTATCCTTATCTTAGCACCGGAGTAAACGAAGAAAGGAATAGTCGTAGTAAGTCCGTTAGTAAAAGGCGGTGCTCCTTTTGCTATCTCCCACGCCCACCAATGAACAGGGAGAATGAAGCTAGTTTCCCAGCCAGATACATCTGGACTCGCACCTTTGGGCAAACTCATTAAAACGTCCTTGTAGGCCCGTAGCTACGGGACGTGTTTTGCTTGAGTGCATCTGGGCAATGTTGTCTGCGCAGTTGGCTGTGTGAAAGGCAGGTGGGAAAATCTCATCGGTCCACATTTAGAAATGCTCAAAGTCGCGTATCAAGCTAACCAGTTCCTCATGAGGGAGTGGGGTGTTGACCGGCGTTATGGCAAGTACGGATAGCTCGTGGAGGATGTCCGCAATCTTCGCCACTTGTTCCAAGGGGATAATAAGGGAAGAGGGTGGAAAGGTCTTGTTGAGCCAATAGGGAAGGCGACGCAAAAAGAGTTTCCTCAGGAGATCCTCGTCGATCGATGCCTCAACCAAATCACCTCTATGTGCCTCATATCCCATAGTTCTCTCTGCACAACGAACTTGCGAAGCGACTAGTGGGAGGAAAGGATGGGCTCAATCAGTGCCCTCTTAATCACATTGTACTTGCCTGAGGTGGGTGGAGATATGATGAGATCAAGCAGTGTTACCGCAACTGACGACGACATAGAAGGGACTTGCTGCGCGTAACATACCTCGTCGACTCTGACCTGGCTTACATTGAAAGGAAATTTGCATTGCATTATCCCATGTTCCGTATCATCATGCTGATAAATGGATAAAGGAAAATTTAGCCGAGCGATTGGAGCGAAAGTCTGGTCCTTGGTGTTTTCCATCTCAAATTTAAAACAGCACAAACCAAACTTTTAATCGCAATTTGCCAAGAAATTATTTCCTAAGCAAAGGTTAACCAAGGACTATTAGTCTTCTGATACTAATTATTGTGTGCAAAACACTCAAGAATCTGCCCACACCCCCTAAAGAGAGAAAAGCTGTGCCAGAAATTGGTGAGGACAGGGTTAGGCTCTGATCTGAGTGATTTGGTGAAGTCAGGTTGCAAGTTTCCAAGGCGTGAAAGGTAGTGGCAATACTACCCTAGCCTGATTGCAAATAAGACACGAAACAGTTTTACTTTTTATTTTGAACAAATAAAATTATAAGAATATTTGTTCGCATGAATAACATGTCAAACTTTTATAACAAAATATACTATGCGAAATACATATCATTTGGATTAAAACAAAGCTTTTATATTTTCACAATTTACATATTTTCACAATTTCACTCCGCTTTAGAGAGGTTAGCTATTACTTTATTACTTTATAGTTTGACAAGTTTATTTACAGGCTTAGAGTTCCGTTAAATCACCAACAAAACGATGCGGAAGGCGGCGTCTTAATTGGGAAATTCGAGAATGAGTGCCAGTAAGGACCAATGGCTAAAGACTTACCCTTTCCGTCTCCCCTCTGCGTCGTTTCGATCCTTATATTAATGGCCTCCCTTAGGAAAATACCTTCTAGCTAATATCTTCAACGTAGGGGAGAGCCAACTTGTTCACAAGACCACAAGTCGTGGGGATGCTGCCGGCAGAACATTTGTGTGGTAAGACAAATTCCTGGGAGAGTTTCGAGAGATCAAGCATTTGGAAAGCCTATTTTTTGGGGGGGCTACACGTTGGTAAGTCAATGTTAGGGACGAAGACCTTAAAAAAACATTTATTTAAAAGTTGATAATTATTTGCGTTATGGGCCTGTCATTCGAAGACCTCAAATTTCATAATATATCGATGTAGCAGAATGAGGTCGAAGGGCGAAAACGTTCTTTTCTGTACCCACGTAGTCCTGAGATCACCTCATGGAGCTTTAGATGCATGGCTGCGTCAGAGCAAGGATGCCGCCTACGCCGTTATCATGCCCCATCTGTATTTGCTCAGGGAGCGATTCATCGTCTTCCATGGCAACCTTTCAGCCGCCAACTTTTTTGCCTTCCGTCATAAGATCGAAGTCCGTTGAACATTCCACGCCAACTTTATCACAATTCCTCCCTCCCCCTCGAAGGATTCACTGACTTTTCCCTATAATCGCACGTGTGAGTGAAGGTCCGCCAAAGCCACCAAAAGCCACCTCACCAGGCGTCTATATAACCGTTCGACTCAGTTTAGTAAGCAGCACTAATTGACTTCCCATCTACTACGGGGAACGAGCTGAAGAACTCTCGTCTTCCCCCCCATCGGCGATTTCGATTCGAGGACGAAGGCTAAATCGACATCCGTGAGCTCTGCCATAGTCAATCGGCTAGTATTTGACGAGTATTCCCATCTTCGAAGGCCATCGAGTGCTCCCTCATCTGAAGCGAGAGGTAACCCAATTGGCCCCTTTTGTGCAACGATCACGTAAGCAATTGTAACTTTTGCCGCCAGCAGTTAATAATAAACCACCCCTACTGGACTCATAACAATTTCTCCATTCATTGAAGGTCTTCAACCAACTTCAGCCCAAAGCCGCAAAAGTACGTAGTATATATATATATATATATATATATATAACTACAGAACTACAGTAATAGGAACCAGCAAAGACCCTAAGGTCCGCTCAAGGCCAGTCCGCTTACACATTCTAACGTTAGTGTATCATGCTCTTTTTTTCATGCTGTTTTTTTTGTTTTTTATACATATATATATATATATATATATATATATATATATATATTTTGACTATTTCAACTCTATGGTACACACTTATCTACATGTGTACCCTTGACATGCAGGTTTAGCTATCACTCAAATACATTAGAGAGAGAGAGAGAGAGAGAGAGAGAGAGAGAGAGAGAGAGAAAGAGAGTCTGGCCATTCCACGACAATCGATTATTTCCATGATTCCTCCTCACTAAAATTCCAATGAACGAATCTTTTTGGTAGCCAAGAACTAAATTACTCTTTAATTGGCTATCGGAAGTCAAGGATACAGGATCCTCCTGACAGCTTAAAAGCGATGTAAAAAAAAAAATTCTTAATATATAGATATCGTAGGAAAACACTTGAAAATTAATGTCTTCTTCCGATTTTTGCCTTGCATTGAATCATAAAAAATGAATATCAGAGAAGTGATTGATGCGCCGATCGATTGCTTATATTTTATTCGTTATATGCGGGTGAATTTAAAGTATGAGGGTGCGTGGATACGAGTGAGTTCTTCATGAAAGTCAAGTACATTTCCAATTTACAGTCTCGAGTGATGTGAAATGATATATATATATATATATATATATATATATTTTTTTACAACCGACCAATACTCATTTTGAAGCTTTTTATCGCGTAGGGTAGCCGCAGGTAGGTGACCAAAATCGATACTCCATTCGGAGACTAACTACATTCAATGTGGATTAACTTCAACTCAATTTGGATTGAGCCTCCTTTGAAGTGATGTTGTCATAGTAGTAGTTTAGTATTAGTGTTATTCCAGCTTGCCACTTCATTTATTAATGATTAAATAAATGTAATCATACTAATTCACTTCCTCTTTCGGATGGTGTTACATGGCACAGAGTCTTGCTGCCACACGTAAGGCATCCCTGCAGCTACCCAGTCGATTCAAGGCTTCACTACGTCGCTCAAAACACCGAAGTAGGCATTGAGGCCCGCGGATAAGAAATGGTAGCATAACATCCAATTCTCTGATCACCACCCCGAAGACCATGATTGTCGCTTAAAATTTAATCTGCATGACTGGGCAATCCTTGAGTGCGATAGCAAACCACCTATCGTTTTGTGAGTTGATCTTCTGGTATTGCTAAAATTTTTATCATCGGAAAAGAACCACAGCATGTCGCGCTCCAACAGGGGTTTGTACTTGTTGATCTGCTTATTGATGTCCTTGAGCCACCTTTCCTGAATCACCTTGGAAATAAATAGCCCCTTCCTCATCATGTATGAAAAGTAGCGAATGTACTTATGCAGCCTGATGAGCTTTCCATCCACACCTTTCTTCATACAATGGCACACATCAACTTTCTGGGATCATTGTTGACGATCCCCTGGATTTTAATGACGAATTCCGGCATTCTGATTGCGTTAGATCATCGATCATGGGTTTTCCTCTTTGCTGTCGCTTTGTAGTATAATCATCAATTTTCTAACTACTTTCTGACCATTTCTACCATCCTTCTGCTGACGTTGTGGAAGTCTGAAATTTCATTGTTTGTCCTTCTGGAGGGGATTCAAATGAAGACTCCATGTCTCTTCCACAAACTGTGGGTTCAAAATTTCCCATAGTCAATTATTCTGCCAAAAAATTTTGGATTTTAAGAAGAAAAAGACCGCCAAGGAAGATAGATAAAAGATGAGTAAAATTAGCAGTTGAAAATCGAAAACGAATACCGTCCGCACCCTGTATATATATATATATATATATATATATATATATATATATATCCTTATTGTACTATCGACTTTCCTTCCGAGGGCCAGCCTCATCAGGACACAGTGAGATAGAATCTCGGTTATATGAGAATAGCTTAACAATATATCAAATTCTATGTATCTATGCATGCATGCTCTCGTTTTCATTTTTAATTAAATTTAAATTTTAATAAACAATGTACAACGATGGAAGATAAAGGAGCACTGTGCCTTAGAAGTTGAATCTAAGAGTAACAAAACCATGCATCCATTCATAGATAGAATTTAATATTTCTTTTGAACTTTCCGTCTTTCAGTATCCTGATGAGCCTGGACCTCGAAAAGTCGAACGTAATATATATATAATATATATATATATATATATATATATATATATATATATATATATATATATATATATAAATGAATGCATGCATTCCTTCATTATGCGACCGAACATTAACGGCCTGTGTCGTTGGCGTGCAAACTAGCACGCACCCACCCCAAGCTTAAACCGCTTGATAAAGAAAATGTGTGGGAAGGGATACATAGAAACAAGAGAGCAGAGATCTTACTGGAGGTGACCCCGATTTAAGCCAAACCTAGGATTATCTAGACCAGTGCTCTACCAACTGAGCTAACGCGACCAATAAGCAAGGCAACACATTTTACCAATTTAACTTCTTCGTTCGCAGCTACAAAGACTACTGCCCAAAATGAAACTGTACATGTAGGATAAAGAGGATGAAAACGGAAATGTACGCATCTCTTCTTTATGCGACCGAAGACTATCGTCCTGTGTGGTTGGCGCGCATACTACTACGCAGCCAGCCTTAAGCCGATAGTTTTTATGGCCGTTGCTTTAATTATAGTGGGATCAACTTGGAGTTCAAGACGCCTCCTTCTGAGGCTCTCCATTAGAGACTGGGAATCCATTCTCTTTAAAAAAATCCTTTAGAAAAGAGAACTTTGCCTGTAATAGTTCATAACTGGAGAAGATGTTCCGGGTTCTGTAAAGAAAGATACCAATAGACTTGGGTTTAAACTAACGAGGACTGTGATGGGACTTAAAGTGATGTCTAAATAGGGAAGTGATCAATTGTTTTCTAATTACATTGTGATTTTATGCTTGGGTCCCGGTGATTAATAAATTTCATAAATTTAAGGGTATCTTCCTCTTCACGGAAAATGATTAGACAGGCGTCAACAGAACCTCTATAAATTACTGGAAAGAATTATTCGATCAGGTTGGAGCCAGGAAACCTCCTGAAACCATAGGAATATATTTACAAAGATTGGGGCGAGGGGAAGTCCTGTCCCAACCCCTCATTTTTTTAGGTAAATCTCATAGTATGCTTTCTACAGCTGTTCTTATTCTATAATATTAGGTGTACAGTTGTGTTTACTCTATTTATACGGTCTACAGTTATGCTAATTCTAAAGGATGCGCCCTACAATTCTGATTATTCTATAGCATGCGGTTTATAGTTTGGTTACACTATAATATTCAGTCTACAGTTGCTCTTAATTTATAGTATTCGATCTACAGTTGTGCGTACTCTTTAATATGTCGTCTTCATTTGTGATTATAGTATGCAATCTAGCATATAATTGTAGCATATAAGTTTTCCTTTCGTTTTATTTTAAGCACTTTGTAATTTCACATTGTGTTTGTAACATAATTTAATACATAACAGTCTACACTTCGTGTTTCCATCCTGTAGTTCTATGCATTCTTTTCTATCATATTATCAAACTTTCCTTTTTTATAACAAGGCAAACCACCTTCACAATAGATCAGGTACAGCTGGAGGACGCTCCTCATCTATGTGAAGCAGGTAGCTGTATTTAATAGATCAATTTCATAGCTCTAAAGTGAAATGTTTAAATTGGTTATTTTGAGCTTCACTTTCGTCCTCGAAGAATACTGAGTATTTCAACCCCTCGTGATGGACGCTATATTTTGGTGTGAGTTAAACTGCAAAGTCCACATATTACCCCTCCGTACAGCCGCGGCCAAAGTTCTCGGAAGCCTCGGAAATTTTAGGAAATTGGATAAAGGCTGTTTAATTTGCATATCAATATGGATATGTAGAGAAAGGGCTACACTAAGCCTCTCGAAGGAGTATAGGTATATTAAAGCCCCCCCCCCCTCCCATGAGGAGAAGCGTGGGAGCGGTAGCCGGTGAATAGCCGTAACTCCCTACCCTGTTTGATCTCCCCGCTGCTTTGGGCAGTTGGAGCTAACATCTGTTTTAAGGCGACCACATAAGGCCCTTAAACGACGCTCTAACGATCCAATTACCTGCGAGATCCATAAACCCGTGGTTATGAAAAAAAAACGGGGCTAGTCAAAAGGCACACCAAATAGCAATGCGGTTGCGAGTCTCTAATTAGCAAGCCGACTTGGGCACCCCAGTGCCAACCTCTGCAATTCTCGCTCTCCTCAGATGCGAACTCACCATTCGCGTCTCCACCCCCTCCCCAACTGTGGCCTGGTCACTTCCCCCTTTAGATGGGGCGATGATCCGCCTATAAATAAGCCCCGAAAAGAAAGAGTAGGGATTAGAAGTCGATACGCAATAAGAAGGATCAGTTCGTGAAGATCGATCCTTCAGCCAGACAAGAAGATTAGAAGTCGACACGAAAGTAGAAGGATCAGTTCGTGAAGATCGATCCTTCAGCCGGACAAGAAGATTAGAATTCGATAAGATAGAAGAAGGTTCAGTTCGTGAAGATCGATTCTTCAGCCAGATAAGAGGATTAGAAGTCGATACGAAAGAAGAAGGTTCAGTTCGTGAAGATTGATCCTTCAGCCATACAAGACTATTTCCGTGAGAAACGATAGGATTAGATTGAAAAAATCGATCCCCTCCTTCCCAGGCCGTATTAACATAAATAGTCAATCTTTATATCGTTGCCATACCGAAGAATCCTTTACAGACTGAGAAGAAGTTTGACTGAAGAAAAGTAAACCCGCTCACACTCGAGTAACTCTCACATCTCAAGCTCCGTGAGAGTGGGAGGAGAAGAACCCAGCCTCAACGAGCTCCCGTTCTTTAATTTAGTTGAAGAATCAGACACCAAGAGGCGTCAAGCCATCCCTCCTCGAAGAAATTCAACCATCGGCCACAACACTTCAAAGTGAAAGATAAGCCCTCCAGTGACATCCGGCAATCTCTAATAGCTCCTGTCATGTAAGTTAAAAAGAACTTTTATATTCATATTGCGATAGTAGAAGTTTAGTACGTCTCACGTTTTAAAGGGGAGTAGAAACCATTGTTCGTGAAGCTCGGTCATATTTGCTTGTAGACGAGATTCGTTAATTTAATGTTTAACGCTAATCAAATAGAGTCGCGATAAAAAATACTAATCGGCATTTGGTGTATTTACGTGTAGCCTATTTGTTTATTTTCGTCATAGCAGGCATTGTGAGAGGCCTAGATGACAAGCGGAATAGTCGAGGTCAGCATTGAAACAAGGATAGAAAGGTGATAACTGTTTGTTTGTCATAGTTAAGTGTTTCGTTTAAAATATATGTTTATTTTGGTATAAATCCTGTGTTTCCTCTTATCCTTATTTGTTGAAATAGCTCTTCCTTAAGAACAAAACTACCGAATTAGCACTCTTAGAGTGGAGTAATCAGAAAAAAACGGGCATCCTCCTACAGGATATAACTGTAAAATAAGGAGGAATAAATAGCAATAATTTATATATTTCCCAAGCAATTAACAAGAATGAACAAGATACAAAATTTGGAAAAACAGGTAACATCAGTAACGTATGACAGATAAGGTTGTAGTTAAAATTGTAGCAACACCAAACTGATACAGTAAGCTCAGTAACTGTCCACGAGAGTACAACACCTGAAAGGTAGGATAATCCTCAACGCATCGGTAATGATGGCCTTTAGTTGTTCATTGGAGACCGGTTGACGACGTCTTACGGCATTTCAGGTCGTGCCAAAGGGTTTCCAGTACATCTGCATCCGGATACGGAAGTAGCCAGTACATCCCCATGATTTTGTTTTCTAGGAACCACTGTATGGTAAATGCAGAAATATGAAATATGCCATTGTTTTCCTGTGAAATCATATTTAGGGTATTTCTAGAGAGGTATCGGGATGGGGGCAGCATGTAATCTCTCAGCACAGCTTGGTACTTTTCTTAATTCATGGTGCGGTCACAAAAGGTGAGACGACCCACCGCTGAAGTTGTAATGCTCCCCATACCATTATAGAGGGGCACCATGCTTTACCTTTGACACTATGCTCTCTCGATTCCAGTGCTTGCCCTGAATCGAGAACGACTGGAACATGTACTCATAGGACCATAACACGCGTCTCCATTAAAGCATAGCCCAGTCGCGATGAGCACTTCGCTTCTGCTAAAGGTAGTTTATTGACTTTTGGCGGGCTTTACATGACTGCAGGCCTTGTGCAAGCAGTCTTCCACGAACTGTTATAACGAACGCATTGACCTGGCTACCGTCTGTCCATACATACTGCAGCTAGACTGCGGCTTTCTTACTATCCAGCCCAGGTGGCTCATGTGACGCAGAAACCTTTCGATGCTTTGCGTACTGACCTTAGGTCATCCAGACCGAGGTCGGTCTTGGATGTCCCCACTTTCTCTTTAACACTTCTTCAACACTGAAATGTGATCCGCCGTCTTCCGAGCGAGTTTTCGACAACTGCGGCTTTTCTAGTGCCACGTGCGTAACCGACCCCACCACTCCCTTCACCCCACGGTATAGCTACATGATTTCGCCATTATTATTATCAGATCTTGTCGACATGGAATATCACATTAATCAACAAATAGGATTTTGACTATTACCTAAGGAAACTGATACCAAGCTTTCATACATTTCAATAGCATCGTCCTTTTAGATAATTAAAAAAAAAGTTATAAAGAAGCTTGTATTTTTATATTTTGCTTTTCAAATGTATTGGGTACATGCATTTAAACCTACATCAACATATCCATAGACTTACCGAAGGAATAAGAAAAATTCTAACTGCCCGAAAACCTTTTGCCCGCTTCTTTACAATATAAACATATGTCCTTCAATGTTACGAAGCGTACCAAGCGTTCTTCCAATCTATAATTGTGTCATGGAACGAACATCCGAGTCCTCAAATAACTGAAACTTGTTAAATTCTGGAAAAATTTATCTTCATGAATAATTTGAGTAGGTATTTATTTTTTTAGATAATTGATAGATTTAAGCGTAAAAAAATAGGTCCATGCGTGTTAATCTCTTCCAACTTACAAAATCTGCAGAACTTGGAACTGTCTACCGCTAGAAGTGGTGAACAGTTCGTCAGTCGAACAGTTCAAATCGCGACTTGACAAGATAATCAACACCCTGACCTAGATGGTACCACCTTAATATAGATTATAGATCTGAGTAAAGTAGATAGATTTCAACCTTTTTATAAAAATTTCCTGTTTATGTTCTTTTTTTCAGCACATCTAGGTATCGTTTCAGCTTTCTGGCCCGCAAATAAGGGTGGGAGGGGTGGGCGGGGAGAGCCTTCATCTATTCTATACTTTCTCTTATGCTATAGGTTAGTGCCTTCCCAAAATAGTACCTCCACGGTATGGTCAGCAATGTCCTTTGAGGTACTACTATTCCTTGTGACTCTTTGTGACTTGACGCCCTTCTTAAATAAGGACAATATTCGCCATTGGTTCTTTTCCTATATTTTTCGGCCCCGCTTTCCGTGGACGTGATGGTAAAAAGTGAAGCAAATTATAATTTATTTAATCTAATTAATTACGATTCAGTAAAATTATCGAAGACAAATTGAATAAGGAGAATGAAAATGAACAATAAAAATGGAAAAACAATGCGTACTAAAGAAAGGTTTGGGGGATTCAAGTACAATTACAAGAGTTGAAAGTGAAGCTATTGATACAAGTAGGCCTACCAACGTATTTTGAAAAGGTAGTCAATAAATTTTAACCTTTTTCTCTAAATTAATTAACCTTTTAGAAAAGCAATTTGCTACGGTATCCTGTATCTCCTAGATATTTTTAATTTTACTATTCTTTCTATTCATTCCCTCTATCCTTTATTTATCCATTTTTTCCCACTGAGAGAAAACTCGTTGAATTACATTGTTTCTACTTCTCTACTCACCAGTTATTAACTATATTTTTTTTAAATTGGTGAAATAATCCCATTCTTTTCACAGTTGCTTTCAGAATACTTATTTTCACATATATTCTAGTAAAATATCGGATATTTATGGTCCGTTCAGCGTGCTATTGTCTAAAGATTGATTTTGGCTTCGGAAATCGCTCAAGTATTCATTTTCAGCCTATCTTTTCTGTCGAGTTCGTGAAGGACATATCAGGAAATTGCCCAGACAAACGAAAGAGATCTCGTGGTAACGGGCCATACAACTAATTAACTCTTGGAAAATTATTCCTCATATGTAGGCCATTTTCACGTTTTGTTAAGTAATCCGAACAATAAAATCTCAGTTTGCGCGTTGGAGAATGATACGGAATGGAACTTTGTCCTTTTTCATAGGTCGGGGGTCATGTTAGAGATTATGAATGGGTTGAGTTGAAAAATAAAGTGTGAGAAAATATACTATAGTGTTAGAGTGTGCGAACGGTTGGAAGACTGTAAAAGGTGGGTCGATGTGAGTTAATGTTTGAGAGAGACCTGAGTGAGGAGCAAATATAATAGAAGTGGTTTAGAGGGTGTGAGTATGGGAGCCTTCATTTCAGGGATGAAGCTCTGATAAGACGAAATTCTACAGTATGTACATAGGGGAGCTGGGCTAGTGGCATTGATGCGCGCTGAATCAGATTTGCTGGAAAGCAATTGATAATTTCCCAATCTAGTGGTCCGAGTCAGAAATTATGAAAGAGTTTATTTAGCCTTCAAATAAAGTATTGAGTCCTTCTGCTACACCACACTTAATGGAAAGTGACTTGAATGCCGTTTTTTTATACCTAATACTCGTATATTTTACTACTCTTTTTTCTATTTTTACTTGATTGCTAATTTTTTTTCATACTAATTACTATGCTGCCGTTAGCGAAGAGAATGACAAGAAGTAAGGAAGAAGGAAAGGGTATCACTCAAACCGTAATGCATGTAAAACAAGGCTTTGATAAAGAGACTTAAAAATAGTTGCGGTTGTATTCTGCTGATTCCACTACTGATTTGAAAATCCTACTTAAACAAAGTCTGCTGACCAAAGTCGCGTGCTTTCACTTATTCTGATTTATTACTTTACGACCATCAAAACTTTCCATTATTCACGGACTAACCTAGGGAGGACTTCGGCAATTATATTACTCGAAAGAGTTTCAAATATCGTTAGAATCGGCCGAATAGTTACAGTGTTGTTACCAAAACAAAAGAAAAGCAAAACGTAGCCCGACGGACCGACCGACCGACGAAATAGTGAGATATAGAGTAGCCCGCGACTATAAATCAATGATTTTTTTACATTTAATTTCCTTGACAATATTATATGAAAAAGGTTCTCAAAATTTCATTACTTCACGACTATATGACTGTCTATTATGTGATCAAATTATGAATAGTGAGAATTCTTGGTCTACTATGTAACACAGGACCAAATAGTCCAGTATTCGAAATATCAAATTTACTGTTGAAAAATGAATTCGCTAAAAAGCCTTAAAATTGTTTTTCCTTCTGCCTCTTATCCCACTGTTCTTGAATTCTTACCCCAAAAAATAGTTTTTACCATTTGTGTTACTAATGAATCTATGTATAAATACATATAAACTAAATTTTAAATTATAAAGCCACAATTTAATCAAAGATTGAATGGAGTGCCCACTATTTTCCTCTTGGGTAAGTTGGTAAATGTCCTGAAATAAACACGTTATCTTTTCCTTAATTTATTAAATATTTAGATATTTGTAATCTTTTCTAACATATCATTACTTAAAAGCCATAAAGCCAGTAACATTTTTTTGTTTTTTTCTAAGTTTGTTCAATTCGTTTCGGTCTAAGATTGATACAGAGATCTGAATAATATTTCTAATATGCCTAAGCCCACAAATTTCTTCTACCTCAAGCAGGGGAAGGTTATTGCACAGAGAAAGGAAGGATTGAGAAACCTTGAATTGCCAAAAGAATTGGGCAAACCAGTGCTCTAGTCGAGAATTATTTGAAGGATTATGCTAATTAAAATAAGTTCATACTAATGGACGGTCGAAGGGAACTTTAGAAAGGGATGAAAGAGCAATTGTCAGATCTGTTAAAAAGTCGATTTGTTCATTAGTTACAAAAATTAAGAAATAAGCTGGGGTAAAAGTATTTGTATACATTCTGTGAAGAATGATATTGAAGCAAAACTTTTAACTAAAAGAGCGACTAGCCTGATGGTTTTGTCTTCTTCCCTTTAGATTAGAGTTTGCTCGCCAGCACCAAATTTGGAATGATCAATGGCACGATGTTTGGTTCTCTGGCGAAAATAAATGGAATTTAGTTGGTTTTGATGGTTACAGATATTACTGGGCTAATGAAAGTGTGAAAGATTATTCTTATTCCAGGCATTAGAAGACTAGAGGAAGCGGTATAGTTTGGAAGCAAATCTGTGCAAATGAGAAGTTACCTTTTTATTCAAAGATGGAAACTTCAATGCAAAAGGATACATCGATTTATTAGATAAACCACGTATTGACAAAGAAGAAAAAATGCATTGAGGTGGAAAGTTCATTTTTCAGCAAGACATTGTCCCACATCATAAGATAAATGTCACATCAGAATTACTCCATACTGTTAGAGTTTAAATTTTACAATGGCAACCCGGCAAGAACCTCCGAATTATATCCCATAGAAAATGCCTGGGAAAGATTCCCAAATGTTGTATACAAAGGGTGAAATCAATATTCACGTGTTGAAGATCTGAAAATGACAATTTATAAAACAGGAGAAGAGCTGACAATTGAGCTTCAGCAGACGTTTACGTTTTTTTTTTAAAGTTATTTAAAAAGAATATTTGGGGAATAATATAACCATTTATTATTTTTTCCCATTTTTCGCATCATGGCGTTATAGGTTTAGAGTGATATCTTTAATGTAATTACTTTGGGGGACAGTCGCAAAAACTTTGAAGGATTAAAAAAAATATATATCAAGACCTTTTTCAAGGTCGTAAAAAAGAAGGCCACATTCACTTTTCATTTCAATATTTACCATCCTACAAGTATAGTCTCGGGTGGGCGTGATCTTTGGAGATGCGCATTTGTCCCGTTAGCTCAGTCCTAAACCATTGGTCTAGATAACCAGAGGTCTGAGGTTCGAGACCTTGCCGGAGCGATTTCTCTTTTACTCGTGGCTTTTGGGGGTCATCTCCTGTCAAATCTTTGTTCTCCTGATCTTTGTAACTTTTGTGCGCACACACACACTCCACTTATACAGGGGGTGGACAAAATAATTGGAACAGTAGAAATTTAATAACAATATTTCAATAAGCCATTATATTATGAATATCCATCCAAATTTCATTGTGAGTGTTTTTTTTATTGTAGATGCATAGTTTTATTTATGAATTTAATGATTATTTATATTTCTTTTTCAGATCGTGGTATAGATGCTAAGATGCTTGACTTCACTGAGTTCAAAAAAGGGAAAATTTGGAGCTCGAAGTGCACGAGCTTCCCTCAGCAGAACAGCTAAACTCCTTGGTTTTCCAAGAGCTACCATATCAAGCACCATGGCAGAATTCAAGAAGCAGGGCAAATCTTCCAGCAGGAGGAGTAATTCCGGCACGACTTCGAAGCTCGTTTAAAGTGACAGACGAGTGTTGAAATCCATTGTGATGAAGTGAATGCAGAGTTGAATCAACATCTCACTAGCCCAGTTTCGACCAAAACTGTTCACTGTGAGCTTAATAAAGCCGGATATCATGGCAGATCCACCATCAAGAAACCTCAGCTTTCTGATCAAAACATTCAGAAAAGGTTGAACTAGTGTAGAGATTACAAGGGCTGGTCAACAGACCAATGGAAGCAAGTAATATTCTTCGACGAGTTCAGTTTTTCTCTATTCAAAACTGCATGGCGAGTTTATGTGTTAAGGCAGACGGGAAAGCTTTTAATTCTGAACTGCATTCTTCCTACAGTGAAGCACAGAGGAGGATCAGTGATTGTTTGGGCAGCCCTATCTTGGAATTCTCTTGGTCCAATCGTTGCCCTGCATGGTAGGATCAACAGCAACGAATATGTGAGTATTTTACAAGATCAAGTCCATCCCATGGTCCCTACATTACTACCTGATTGTGAGTGCTTTTTCCAAGATGACAATTCCCAAATACACTCCACTCATGTGTTTAAGAATTGATATGAAGAGCAAGGAGTAAGCTAAAACACATGGAGTGGCCCCCACAATCTCCAAATCTCAATATTATTGAGCATTTGTGGTGCGTCTTGGAGCGACAAGTTAGAAGTTGTTACACTCCACCGTCGGGTCTGAAAAAGCTGGAGCAGTTATTGCAAGAAGAATGGCTCAAGATTCCTCTCGAAGAAGTCAAGAAGAGGTATAAAACAATTCCAAGATGAAACAACGCTGTTCAGAAAGCAAAAGCAGGGCCAACTTCGTTTTAGATAAATATATAAATATTCAGTCAATTCCACACCTGTTCCAATTATTTTGTCCTGCCCTGTATATAGGCCCATCACATCCAGGGGGAGTGGCCTCTTTTTCTTTAATCTAGGCATGGGGCTGATATACTCGTAATAATCAAAAATATGTTCGTTAGTTTCTTTGTTGGCTGTTGGGCGAAGTCACAAGTGCTGTGTTTGTTTTAATGTAATTACACTCACTTTTTTCAAGCCCAGCTGTCACCCATATGAGTAAAACCATTTGCATTCCACAGGTCCTCGACAACTTAATTGGTCAAAGCACATACCACCCTGTATTTTCTCGTCTTGCACCTGTTATCTATCATTGAGATAGAAATTATTTCATTTTGCAGCTGTTTACTCGCGTGTGTATGTTTGTGTGACTGCGTGGGGACTCTAGCTATTCGCTTGCTTATCTCATGCCTCCCTTAATAAATGTACAATTATGATATAAGTATTTTTCTCTATTTTGCATTGGTTCATTATTTATTGCATGGCATATTATTTCAGTAATTAATACGTATACCTAATTTCAGGATTTCATAGGTCCAATGGGGTGTTCATTTGTGAGGTTCCTCGCTAAGCTTACATTATCTGGCAGACCTACTTTACTTTGCAATTTTAGTGCTAAATATATACTATAGGCTAAAAGTTTAGGCTAAAATTTAGGATTTTTTAGCGTAATTTCGTTTTCGAGAAATTAATTGAAATTTGGGATTTTGTTTTACAAGAAATTTCAAATATCAAGAAATTAACTAAAATTTGGTTTGTTTTTTCAAGAAATTTCGTTTATCGGGAAATTACTTAAAACTTAGGATTTTGATTTTTGACGAAATTTAGTTTTACGGGAAATTAATTGAAAGTTTTCTAAAAACAAATTTAAATTTATGCTTTTGTTTTTCATGAAATTTAGTTTTTCGTAAAATTAATTGAAAGTTAGTATTCTGTTTTTCACGAAATTTTGTTTTCTCTGTAATTAATTGAAACTTAGGATTTTGATTTTTCACGAAATGTCGTTGCTTGGAGATTAATTGCTAGTTACGAGGGGCGGTCAATAAGTTTTGCGAATCGGGAGGGCAAAACAGAGGAAGGGGGATGGCTGTTTGTGGGGGTGTTATGACAAGTTATGACTAGTCAGCACCTGCAGCCGCAGGCTCCTGCCTCGTTTATTTAAGAAGCAGTAGCTGATCCCAGATCGTCAGTCACAAATTTTTCAACAATGGAGAAGGTTGATCACCGCGCAGTGATCAACTTTTTGACCAAGGAAGGCAAGAATGCAAAAGAGATTCATGAACGCATGGTTGCAGTGTACAACGACACCGCCCCTTCATATGCAACCATTGCTCGCTGGAATAGGGAGTTCCGCCATGGTTGTGAGTCCCTTGAAGATGACCCCCTGAAGGACGCCCGTCAGACGAGACCAACGAGGACAATGCGGTCCGTGTGGAGAGGAGGATCCTCGAAAATCGACGCGTGAAGGTCGAAGAAATTGAGCAAGAACTTGGAATATCACATGGAAGTGTTATCAACATCATCCACGACAACTTGGTCATGACCAAGGTCTCTGCCCGTTGGGTCCCTAGAAACCTCACGAAACATCACGCCCCATGATCGACTTCAACGTCGTCAAAGTTCGGAGGAGCTGCTGCCCCTTTACAACCAAGACCCGGTGGGATTCGAGTCACGCATAGTGACAGGTGATGAAACGTGGGTCCATCACTGGGATCCCGAAACCAAGCTTAAAAGCTTGGCCTGGAAGCACTTTTGCTCTCCGACCCCCATCAAGTTCCGGACCCAACCCTCAGCCTGCAAGATCATGGCCACCATCTTCTGGGATTTTGAGGAAGTGTTGATGGTGGACTATGCGCCTCGTGGAAGGACCATTACAGGCCAAATATTACGCCGAGGAACTGGCCGGGCTTAAGAAGTGCATCCGTCAGAAGCGGCGTGGCAAGTTGACACGCGGTGTCCTGCTCCTCCACGACAATGCCCCTGTCTACACGTCCAGAGTTGCACAAGCTGCCCTGCGCGAGTGCGGATTCGAGGAGCTCAACCATCGCCCCCTACAGTCCTGATCTGGCCCCTAGCAACTACTTTTTATTTCGCCATTCAAGGCTGCACTGCGTGGACGCCGGTTTGGGGACGATGAAGATGTCCAGCTCGCCTTCCAGGAGTGGATTGAACAGCAGTCGGGAGATTTCTGGTTGTCGGGAATTCGAAGCCTCAGGGACAAGTGGCGCAAGTGCATTGAAATCGAGGGTAGTTATATTGAAAAATAATAAAACACTTTTCCTCATATCTCGTTTCCTTATATTCGAATTGCAAAACTTATTGACCGCCCCTCGTAATTATACTCTTGTTATTCCAAGAGAAGGGTTTTATTGGAAATTAATAGCATTAAATTTAGGGGTTTTTTCCCGAAATTTCATTCTTCTGGAAATGTAATAGAATTCTGGATAAATGATTTTTCAAGAAATTTCGTTTTCCAGTGATTAATTGAAATTTATGATTTTATTGGGGGGGGGGGTCAAGGAATTTAATTTTCAGAAAATAAAATGAAATTTAGGATTTAGTTTACAAATTTTTTGTTTTCTTGAAATTAATTGAAATTTACTATTTTTTCAGGAAAATTAATTTAAATTTAAGATTTGGACCTTTTACAAAATTTCGTTTTTCGCGAAATTAAATGGAATTTTGTTTTTTAACGGAACTTCGTTTTTCGAGATATTTATTGAAATTTACGATTTTCACAAAATTTTGTTTTGGGGGTAAATTAATTAAATTTTAAATATTTTTCACGAAATTTTGTTTGGGGAAATTAATTAATCCATCCCGTGCGCACTAATTTTATGTCCACGCTCGCTGGCATTGAACCCGACGCCTCGATGCCAGAAACAACAAGGAATCCCCCGAGGCTAGCGAGATCTTGTGTCTACCTCGTTGATCACGGCACTCGAGTCCTTTCTTTAATATGAACGATACAAAGCAAACAATCTTGAGGGACTCTTATCCCCCCCCCCTAAATTCTACGTTAAACAGCGCCACTTAGCAAAATTATGGCTCGCGCTTCATGACCTTCAAGATGATCGGACTCCTTTAGAGCAGGGGTCTCCAAAGTGATCGATATCGACCCCTCGGGATTCGATGAGACTATTCTATGGGTCAATGAGTACATGAGGGTAAAAAGTGGGTTGATTAATGCTATGGTAGGTCGATTTAACTTTCGGGGTCAAACAAAGACATTCGTAAGAGAATTTAAAATAGTGATAGAATCAATTCCTGACCATCCTAAGTTGTCTCAATTTTTAATTGAAATTACCGAGATTTAAACCAAAACTGTCAACATTTAGGCTTGTAATGACAATAAACAGTTTTTATTTTTTCTCCTCATATTTATTAAGAGAGATTTACAAAGGAGGAGGACACAGAACAATAGTTTCATATGCAGTTTTCCTTATTGAAATACATCAGAATAAAAACAAGGAGTAACAACAAGGAAAGAAGGTACCCTAGAAGACCTTACGGTCCATTCAATGAGGGTACCTTTGGACTAGCAGTCGAGCGGGCACATCTCTGCTCAAATGCTTTACGTCCTTTCACGGCCATTTTTCAAGACCATATCTAGTCTTGACTTGAACTGGTCAACAGATTCACTGTTGACAACTTCCACTATAAGTGCGTTCGAACTACCGCAGATACTGTACGTTAAAAACTTTCCACACAGATCGCGGTTGTAACGCTTCAGTTCAAGTTTAAAGCCGTGATTTCTTGTTCTGCTCTCAGCAAGTGTGAAAATATCCCTGTAGTCAACATTGTCGAACCCTCAAGGTATTTTTAAAACTTCGATGAGCTGACCACACAGTCTACGGGTTTCCAAAGAGAACAGATCTAATTCCCTTAATCTATCTTCATAACTTTTATGTCGGATAGAGGGAATTAGTTTAGTTGCCCTGACTTGTACACGTTCCAATCTCGCGATGTCCTTTAGAAATGAAGGACTCCCAAATTGTACGGCATACTCCAGGTGCGGTGGGACAAGTGAGTTGTAAAAACACAGTACAATCTCCTTGTTC
This sequence comes from Ceratothoa steindachneri, assembly GCA_963969495.1. Classification (NCBI taxonomy): domain Eukaryota; kingdom Metazoa; phylum Arthropoda; class Malacostraca; order Isopoda; family Cymothoidae; genus Ceratothoa; species Ceratothoa steindachneri. The sequence continues at coordinate 116,379,500 of OZ018324.1, read as the reverse complement.
CGATAGCCAAGCATCATTTGGGCCTTTTTCTCCGCCTCAATGCACTGTTTCGGAACTTGAGGTCACTAGTAATTGTCACACCCAAGTCCTTCTCAGTGTTGGTGGATTCAAGAGCAGTGCCCTTAAGGATATACTGAGATTGGGGGTTTCGGTGGCCAATATGCATCACTTTGCATTTGTTCACGCTAAAAGGCATTTGCCACGTGTCCGACCACTCCCCAATCTTCCCAAGATCTTCCTGCAGGCGGGCAGTATTTCCATCCTTTGCAACGTTGGCACATAAACTTGATTTTTATTTATTTATTTCCAATTACATGCCTGGAGAGTCGATGAAGCATCAAAGATTCTATGAAAAGATCAATGGGCTAACAAATATGGAGACCCCTGCTCTAGAGATTCCTTTATGGTTGATTGGATTCCTTTAGGAATGATGCGATTCATTGACAATGATAGGATTTCCTTAAGAATTATGATTTTTCTTTAGAGATTCCTTTAGGGATGATGGGATTCGTTTAGGGATTCCTTTCATGATGCTAGAGTTCTTTTAAAGATTCCTTTAGGGATTTATTTAAGGGCTTATAGGATTTCTTTAGGGACTTCCTTTTTAATCTTTGAATTCCTTTATAATGGCAAAATTCCCTTCAAAAGCATTCCATATCGAAGTATGAGACCAACGTAGGACACCTTTTAACTTTTTATTTATTTGAGAGATAATTTTTTTTATATGATTTAATATTATGTAAAAACTAAGATGGTGTGACTGCCGGAGCTCTTGAAGTGCGGCTGGTGTAAGAAAAATGTGAAGATAGGGAAAATGAATATGTGAAGAAGGGATATAGTCCCAATAGTATAAAAAAGAGGTTACGTTTGGTCTTCAAGTCTCCTGAAAATGTGGAGAGGCAGAAAAATAAACTGAGGTGACTAACGAGGCCGATTTTACTCGTTATGTTAGGGATGAAAGGGAAGATAGAAATAAGATGACAGACTTCACTGATAAAATTCGACAACCTTCGAATACAGACGGTAGGCCAAATGGCTCGATGGTGTACTATTCAGGCCAATTGATTTGGTTCCTGTAGATTTTTTATTGACAATAATTTAATCCTTCCCCCAGTGTGTGCTTATATGTGTGTGTGGAGGGCAAGGTTTCTTCTTTTTAATTGGAAGTTTCACTTTTCTTTTTTTCTTTGTCTTTGTTTTTTTTTTTGGTTTTCATCAGTCTGTTAGTTATTTTTATTTGGTCTCGCGTTTGTTTCTGCATTAATGTCGGTTTTGGTATTACCTTTGCTTCAGTGTTTTTTTATCTGATTTTGTCTCTCTGTTGTGTTTTTTATTTCATCTTGCCTTTGTATTTTGGTATTTATTTGTCATTTCCATTGTTTCCGCGATGTTTTTTTAACATTTCTTTTGTTTCACTGATATTTATTTGGCCTTTCCTTTGTTTCTATGGTGTTTATTTCGCATTTCCTTTGATTATGTGATGTTTATTTCACAGTTCCTTACGTTTCTTTTGTTTTATTTGATCTTGCCTTTGTTTCTGTGTTGTTTTTTAGATGACCGTGCCCTTGTTTCCCTTTTCTTATTTGTCAGCGCCATTGTTTCTGTTATATATTTAGTTAGTTAGACTTTGTTTGTCTTGTCATCATCATCATCATTAACTCTATAATTTAAGAATGGAATTTTTTTAGTATTTGAATAATAATTTCATCTTAGTTTGGTTATGACTTATGTATTTTTTTAACGTTATTTCTAGTAATACTCTTATAATATCAAAAAACAAAATGGTGAAGTTCAGAAATAAATATAAGTATCGGAATTTTGTGAGTTTTTTAAAACCCCAAGTTATACAAATGGTGAAGTTCAGAAAATTTATTTTTATATATCTTCTATAACTATATTTTAGCAACGTGATATTTTAAAAGGGGGAAAATTTAGTTAAGGTTATTTTTTTAAATTTTTATAATTGCTGAAGTTCAGAAAATTGATACAAATTTAACCATTTTAATCTTGGTAGCGAAGCGCAAGCTCCCCCCGTAGGGGAGAATGGTGAAGCCATTGCCTGATTTTTATATATTTCATCTTCCTTTATTTCATTTTTGTTTTTTATTTGACCTTGCTTTTATTGATATATGAAGTAGTTTTCTATTTTTGCTGACCCCTCATTTTTTAGCAATGTCTATTTTTTTCTCTCTTGACTCTACATTTCTGTCTCTATGTCAATGTCTATGCTACTAGTATTCTAATGCCATTGTCCCTGTGTATATATTTCTGTATCTCTCTGTGTCTACCTTATTTATTTTCTAGCATTTCTACTGATTATGCCTACATCCTTATATAATGTATGCTTGACTTGGTACTTTTTAAGTTCTTTGCTTATTTGCATGTCTAATTTGGCACTTTAGTCCCGTGTTTATATGTTTGCTTGGCATCTTTTTGCTATTGCGGATTATCGGACTCTCCAAGCCACCTTTTTACCTTAGTTGCCCATGGATTGACGTGTTTGACTAAGCGGAAGCCTTTGACGGTGCCCGCCCCCTCGCTTTCTGGAATGTGGCACTTTTGTGCATTTAAATGCTGCTCGGGTGGGGCAGTCTGCTCCACGCTTGGTCCTATTAATATCCTCTTCTATTTTGGTACTTACATAAACCGAACTTTTTTTATCTTCTCCAAAGACTTCCATCGAAGTCATCCTTACGACATGAAGAAAGCAGGTAGACATAGAGAGTAAGTTTTATAGGAACAGAGATATTAAATAATAGATGAGTTTGTGTTATTGTAGAGTGAATCACACCAAATCTGGTTTTCACTCTGTCAGTTTCCGACGATTTGTTTGTATGACTTTTTGACGGAATTCGCGGGTAAACTGTAGGAGTGCAAACTCGCTGTGCTGTTACTGATATGTTGTGAGGGGGAGAGAAGGAAGTAAGTGGGGGAAAGAAAACCAAATATTCTAATACACAAATAAATATCCCCATATCAGAGCTAAAGTTAATCTATCCCTCTTTTTGTGATGTTCTTTCATAAGTCAAATTCGCGGTTTCTTCTTCAAATGATTTTCAGTGCAATCTTTCAACTTTGCTTAACGCGTTAGATTTGTTAATCTCTTTCCTCCTCTTTATCTTTTCACTATTTGGGTCTTGTATATTTGTACTTTTATTTAGATATTTTAAATATAAGATAATAAGACCTCTGTATAATGTACATACGTACTTGGATATACATGTGAATGGAGCTGGTTTAATAATGACTGTCTATTATGTTTTAGGTTCGAATCTACTTCGAATTGAATAAAAAACAAATAAACTCTCGGTCGGAGGAGGCCTTCCATATTAGCAGAACAGTATTAAACGCCTCCTGAAAATAGAGTTAAACTATATTGACAACTTTTTGTTAGTCGTTGTTCGATAAATTAGGTATAACTACCATTCCTAGATTTGGTCTCCAATAGATTCTAAGACTGTTTCCCAAACTTTTTTATCGTGACCCTGAACACAAATTGATTTTGGCCTGGCGACCATCAGGAATGAAATTTTTTTCAGTATTACTTTAGTTTTATACAATTAACTAAAGTTTACTGAATTTTACTATATGTTATTAATTAATAATATAATATCGATTGAAGATAATTAGAGGCAAACCTTTATACTCAACCAAAGCTAAACAAAATTTTGACTGCCAACTATAATATCGTTTCATGAATGAGCCGTTCTGACTATTCAACTATTATTGACTGCTGATAAATATAATAGTTTCTTCAGTGTTTCTACATTTAGTTTCATCCACTATATATGACTGACATTCAATGTTTTTTTAATAAACAGTAAATTTTTAGATTTCTATGTTGATTGAAGGATATTAAAGGCATATTTTTATATTAATGTAATTTATCGAAACAAAACTCAAGCAAAGAGAATAAACTTTTGGCTGACATCTTCTTCTGGCTCTTCGAGTAGACATCATTAAAACAATATATTTTTGGTGACCTCTGTGGTGGTCCTTCCTATTATGAACAGGCTTCTCCAGATTTGGCTTGATTTTGATGGATTGGGAACAGTGCAGATCATTTTGAGGATTCAAACGGTTCTTTGCTTTAGTATTGATCGTCACAAGAGTTGAAATCATTGTTTATAGATTTATATGGTGGAAAATAGAATAAGAGCTTTTTCAGCCTAATGTATAAGAATAGGCTTATCCTTCAGTTGAGCCCAGAATTCAGAGTATGAGAGACTCCAAAAATGTTGCTTCTGCATCTGATTTTCATATAGATCAAAAAGCTCTTCTTGAAATCCTGGGATATCTTCTCCAACATCACTGATGTTCACACCGAACACATTCTAGACCCAGCTGTGTTGCTATATATCAACATTTTCTGGCAAATATTTGTCCATTTCCTCATGAAGCTTCTGCAAATGATCTATGAAAAACAATTTAATGTCAGCAAGCTTTATTTCTGATGAATTTTCCAGCACTGCACTCAGCTCTGGAAAAGCAGTTGTTTTACCGGTTGCTAATTTTTCTCTCAAAAGGGCAAGTTTCTTCTTGAATGATGTAATTTTTTCACTGATGTCTACCATAGTTTGATTTCGGCCCTGTATGCCTGAGTGCAATTCATTCAAGTGCCTTAAGATGTTACCTAAATATGCTAGCTCTGCCACACAAGTAGCATCTTTGAAACATTCGGCCAGCTATGCTTCTTTTCTTGAAGAAACCTTCCATTTTAGTTTTAAGTTAAATCACCGACAATGATACAGCTATAGCGTACGAGAAGTGCAGGCGAGCGGCTTAAAAGCTTCGTTTGAATGAGTCTTTTTTTGAGACTCAGGATGGCCGAGTGGATTCGTCACTGGCTAACAGTGGTCCAGCGACGCAGGAAGCTGTTCGCAACTCGCCTACGCCATTATTTTTTCTTTGTGCCTTTTCCTACTGCTCTCTATCTACAATGGTGCCCAGACCCGGGAGGGGGAACGTTACCCCTTGGATAACATTTCCAAACGGGCTCTATTCATTTCCTCAAAATACTCCTCGCTTCTAGGAGGGCGGTTGTATAGCGTGCGAGAAGTGCAGGCTAGCGACTTAAACGAAATTCGTCTGCAGAAATTTAGACTACGCGTAGCATTTAATTTCATTCCCTTTGAATAACAAAATATAGGTTTTGGGGTTTATTGTGATCAGAGCTATCTAGTGTACTGACGCAATAATCACCTAAACATGGTGGCCAGAATAGTTTGATTATCTCCCATCCATTCATTCATTCGTAATAATAAATTAATTTTCACCGTCACGTGTGTTATTTTTCGGACGACGCATTCCGTCGCCTCACTCAGTCTCATTTTTTTTCTCGCGTGGACTTTCATTTTCACGAGTGATTTTTCGACACGTGTTCGTTTTCTATCCTAAATTTACCTTAACATTCTTAAGTTCTTCCTTAGCAATTTAATAAAATTGATTAAAAATACAGCAATAAAGACAAAGAGTGACCAATTTTCAATATTTTCTTTCAAATTTTTACCTTCAAGCGCGTGAATTGAATTTGTGTATACACACACACAATTTTATTTTTCTATAAATAGATTATAACGGAGCCCCAACTTCGGGCACAGTAACCACCACGCAAGCATCCTCCCCAGCAACAACAACGACATATTCGTCTACCTTCTCCCCCCCACGCAAACATTCTCTCCCATTCGCCTTCCACTCAACGCCCTTTCATCACTCTATCTTTGGTTTATCTTCCGCCATTCGAACCACAAAAACCCATTGGCTGATGGAAAATGGTGAAGTTCATTTCCCTGTACCAGGCAGTTCCTGAGGACAATAGAACAATCGTCGTAGCCCAGGAATTACCTCTTAGTATTTTTTCCACTTTTAAAAGTATTCTGCTTGATGGGGTAATTTCTGGTTCTTGAGAAAGGTTTAAGAGAGCGTTCATGGAGGAATTTGGAAGGTCGCAAATAGAGGACCTGCGGATCCTTTTCGATACGCAGGAAATGGGGGACAGGCGCCCCACGCATTTTCTAAACCATTTAAAGGCCCTGTCATATGCCAAGGGAGCACAGCTCGACCAAGTCGAGCCACTCATAACTGAGATATCCATGCGTGGGATGCCGGACCAAATTTAGCCCCTCAGACTAATGTATTCCCCATCGAACGTGGAGAATATGGCAGAGGTGGCTGATGCCCTATATAATAATCCATTCGTAAGCTGGGGAAACGATGAAAATAGGGGGCGTAGCACATCTTACAACTCTAATGTTAAACACCACGATCATGTACCCATTTCTCAGGTTAGGTTACCAGCCGAAACTCATTACAGCCGGCCAGAACTACCTCAGGATGAATCCTCCCATGCTTCGGGTCTTTTATCCGTTCTAGAGAGGATTGAAATGGATATTCGTGTCCTAAAGTTGCGAACAGGTCTTCACCGAGAGCAGCATCATGAGCAGGACGGAGAAGTCAGACGTTGTTCTTCCTCCCGAAAAAGGCCACACCAACGAAGAAACTCTAGCACAAGAGGTGAGGAACAGCAGTTTAATTTTAAACCTAGGCAAAATTTCCCCTATCCTGACAATTCTCAGGGTAGCTGCTGGTACCACTTTAATTATGGGAGCAACGCTGTCCGCTGTGTTAAGCCTTGCAGTTTTCACCGGGCATCATCTCATGCCCACAACTTTAAACCTCATTCTGGTCGTGCTGCTCATACTGCTATATTTCAGCTTTCAAACTTTTACTGGTACCACCTAAAATTTGGTGCAAGAGCAGAAAAAATGATCAAGCCCCTGCTCGTACCATCAAAATGCTCAATCTTCATCTCAAACTGTGCCTAGACTAACTTCACCACATTTAAACCTATAAAATTCTACGGGTTCTCTTACCCAACTTTTACCTTCAGCACAGGGAACTTTAAATTGAATTTGCAAGTGATACGTGTGTCTGTCATATTTGCAACTTCATCCCTTCATCAGATCGATCCTTCATTTAGTATTCATGACCCACTCTCTGGTTTCTCCTTCCTGGTTGACACTGGCGATCAATGCAGTGTCATTCCAGCCTCTTCAGTCGAGAAAGCTTGCACTTCTTCTGACCTTGTCCTTAAAGCTGCCAATTGATCGGACATAAGGACTCATGGGAGGCATTTCCTCGAGCGCGCTCTCTCTCTCTCTCTCTCTCTCTCTCTCTCTCTCTCTCTCTCTCTCTCTCTCTCTCGGGTTACGTCGTGTTTCCCCATGGACATTCGTCATAGCCGACGTCGACATTCTAATTTTGGGCCTCGACTTCCTTTCCAATCATGACCTTTTGGTCGATTCTCGTCGCCGTAAGCTTATCGACACAACCACGACACTTACAGTTACTGGTTCACTTTTTTCCTTCCGCCAGCTCTCTCCTCTCTGTTCGTCTCCCTTGCTATAATGAAGCATGAATTTAAGTTTATGATGGAGTCCAGGATCGCTTCCCTATCCACCTCCACATGGGCTTCACCGCTTCATGTAGTACCTAAGTTTACTCCAGGAAAATTCAGGGCTGTAAAAGACTACAGGTGACTCAATGCCTGTACAGTTCCGGATAGATATCCTCTGCCTTTCTTATCAGATTTTACCTCCGCTCTCTTTGGTTGTTCCATTTTTTCTCGGCTCGATTTGGTTCGCGCTATCAACAAATCCCAATTCACCCTGATGATATCCCTAAGACGGCTATCACCATGAACCAAATGCCTTCGTCATGAACCGAATGCCTTACGGGCTTCGTAACAGTAGTCAGACCTTCTAACGCTTCATGGATCAGGTTCTAAGAGGTCTTCTCTTCGTATTTTGTTATATAGACGACCTCCTGATAGCATCTTCGTCTTTATAGGAGCATTTTTCTCACCTTCGCCAGATTTTTGCACGTTTAGATTGTATGGTATCGTACTTAACACTTTTAAGTGTATCTTTGTTGTCACACAGATCTCCTCTTTGGGACACCACATTTTCCCCTAGGGAATTCGTCCTCTCGAGGACAAACTTGAAGTTATCCGGGTTTTTCCCGGACCTTCTTTGCTAAAGCATCTTCGTAGATTATGTAGGATGGTAAACTTTTACCACTGGTTCATTTCCAACATTTCCCACATTGTGCAACCTCTCTGTGAATTGCTTTCCAAGTCCAAGAAGAACCTTGCTCCTTTCTGGACTCCCGAAGCTTGCGAGACTTTCTCTCGCACCAAAGAGGCTATGGCTTCCGCTGTCGCTCTGGCACATCCTTGCCCAGGAGCTCCTATAAGCGTTGCTTCGGACGCGTCCGCTACTTATGTCGGTGCGACGCTACAACAGAAAGTTGGTGACTCTTAGCGCAACTACTCACTTTCTTCTCCAAAGAGCTTCTGCCTTCTCAACAGAGGTACAGTACAGTTTTCCGCGAGTTACTGAGCATATACCTCGCCCTCCGTCACTTCCAACAATAATTGGAAGGGCGTGAATTCATATCTTTACCAACCACAAGCCATTTGTTGGTGCTCTCTTCTCTAATATCATCTCCTCTGTGCACTCTGCAGTTGATACTTGTCACCTTGAGTTCTTCCTGCAGATGAGAAACGATATTTGCTACGTTCTTGGTTCTTCAAACGTCGTACCAGATGCGCTATCTTGCATTTCACCAATTCCAGGCAGGCAACTATCCCAAACTACGCCCTTCGATCACGTGACAATAGCGCTTGCCTAGGAACAAAATGAAGACACGCAAACACTGCGTCACTCTTCTCAACTCGTCGTTCGCGAGATCGACTTGCCGGACAGTCCCTCCAGGTGTATCCTGGTTGACTATTTAATGCTTGACTGTCCTCGTCCTCTCATTCTTATAGCTTACCGTCGGCACATTTTTGGCCAGACTCACGGTCTCTCTCATCCTGGCATTCGAGCAACTCGCAAGCTTATCATACAACGTTATGTGTGGCTAGGTATGAACGCCGACGTGGTCAATTGGACCCGCGTATGTCTCTCTTATCAACGTGCAAAGATTCAACGCCATACAAAGTCCTCTCTGGCTGCTTTTCCACTTCCATCGGCACGTTTTGACGCCGTTCACATCAATTTGGTTTGTCATCTGCCCTTTCCGCGTGGTTGCACTTACCTTCTCACCATGATCGATCGTTTTACCGCTTAGCCAGAGGCAGTTCCTATCCCGGACATCAGAGCTTCCACTGTAACTCGAGCCTTCATCTCAGCATGGGTTGCTCGTTTTGGTGTCCCATCAACGACTGATCGATGTAGCCAATTTGAATCCTACCAATGGGATGCACTCGTGTCAGTGCTTGGCTCCTTTCGTCTCCGTACCACTAGCTACCATCCCCAGAGTAGCTCTAAGGTGGAACGTTTACACAAGACTCTGAAGGGAAGCTTACGCTTTACTGACCCCAACATCCCTTGGGCGGAAAAGCTACCCTTAATTCTCTAGGGAATTTGTGCCCCCTTGGAAGAGGATTTGAATTGCTCTGCTGCGGAATTCGTCAATGGTACGCAAGTTCGTGTTCCAGGTAAATTCTTTTCTTCTGCTGACTGTCCTCTTCTTTCCGAAAAACATCCTGATGCATACTTACACAATTTAGTACCGGCGATGTCTGAGGTAAAGCTGACCGCCACAAGAGCGCCTGCTAATCAGAAACCTTTCGTACTGCAGCTTGGCACCAAGCACGATACGGTTTTCATCGATCGGATTAAACCCGCTTTCATAAAGGCCGTTCATCTGGAAAAATCAATACCTTTCTCTTCCACTAATATAGGTCCAGTTGTTATCCCAGCCCACCCTCCGGACCCAACTATTCCTTCAACACTTCCCAACCAACTAACTCCCCTTCCGCACCATTCTTCGGCTCTTTCAAATCAAATTGCAACTCTTGGTCACACCTCTTTACTCGCAAACCCCCCACCAACCATCTCTACACCCCCAATTCTTCTTCCCAACCGCTGCCGCCTCCCTTTTTGTTGCAGGACCACTCGACAGCAGCTGGAGAACACCAAACGACCAACGCACAACTCCCGACAGTCGCCTTTTAGGGAGGTCCAGAACAATCGTCACCTGACCTTCTGGTCCTCGCTCACGACAATCTTGCGCCTCAATCGAGGGGCACGACTAATCGCCACCTGACCCACAATCTGAGTCAGCCAATTGGCACCATAACCCGTTCTGGACGCGTTGTAAGGAGTTCTCGCCGTTATATAGACTAAGATTTATGTAAATACCATGTGTTGTGCGAGCTTTTCCCTCGGTGGGGCAGTATTGTAGCGTTCTATACCCCTACAAGCGTAAATATTGATTTCTAACTGTATATATATATATATATGTATATATATATATATATATAAATAATTTCAAGAAGGGTTGGTCACCCTGACTTAATTCGTGAGATTGTTTGTTACTCCCGCTCTCCCAAGCGTTTTAAAATTAACATGAGGTTAATTCGTTGTCCTTGTCTAGGTGAATCAGGTCTGTAATATTTGAATATTAATTTTTTAGTTAAATATGTCCCCAAAGAATCTCGAATTGATGCGTGATTCTTTTCTAATTTACAGACCCTTCTAACGCCATTATAATCTATTTATCATACCAATAATCTATTTAATAATTACCAAGCAAATTACCAATTACCTTTTATAAATTATCAATCTATTTAACCAATTAATAATTACCACCATTTAACATTAAAAAAAAAAAAAAATAATAGCGTAGGAAAGTTGCGAACAACTTTCCGCGTCGCTGGACCACTGCTAGCCAGCGGCGAATCCACTCGGCCATCTTGAGTCTCAAAAAAAAGTCTAATTTAAACGAAGCTTTTAAGACGCTCGCCTGCACTTCTCGTACGCTATACAGCCTCGAGAAAGCCAACGGACATTAGAGTGGAAAAGTGAATCCTGGTGATGTCATCCCGTCTCTTTAGACATTGTATGAAAATGCGCGAGTTCAAAGCTCTGGCTGGAGACGTTGAGAGGCCAAGTTTTCCCGATGTAAGAAATAGTGAATTATTATGACATCAAGATTTTCTACTTTAGCCCGAATGATGAAACCTACTCGACTCCCTATCATCGAAGGCAATCCTCTAGTACACACAGACAAACAGTTCAACCAGTCTATGTTGTTTCTTGAAAAACTGTCCACCATAACGAAGATATCTTCTCCTGTGGTGGTTGTTGACAGGGTATTAAGGAACAGAAATTCTTTCAGAATTCTGTCATCTCCTCTGTAACACAAAAAACATGAGTTGATGTTCGCCATCAAAGTCCACAAGTTCATCTATCTGTAATAAAAATTCACCTGTTTTTTTCAGGGCCACAAATTATGGACCAAATTATCTAATGACATGAGATCAATTCGAAGTTTAATGCTGTTGTTAGAAAGTGATACAGACTCAATTTCTTACCTAAATCTGCTCCAACACTACATAATTTTCAAAAGAGTGACTCCTGCTGGTTCCACCAGCTCCTCTCCAGTTTTGTCGGACGTTTTTGATCGTGCAATATACTATGTCCCTTCAAAGGATGCCAAGAAAGATTTCTCCGATGAAAAAGCTGGACCTGAAGGAACATCAATCAGGCTTAGTGCTACCTTTTATTCAGTATCTTTCCGGTAACTTAGTGGTTTTTCAATAAAGTTCGGATGAACTAAACACAAGTGACGTTTCAGTTTGTTTTCCTTCATTGATTCATTTGAAAAGACTTCTAGACATTGAACGCAGTTAGAAAGGACACTCCCTGATCTATCTCTCAGATGTGTGAAGCAGAATTTCAGAAATTCAGGTTTATACGCCAATTGTTTTACGCTGGGCCATCGTTCCTCTGGAATTCATACCTGAATTCCAGGTATGAATTCACATATATATATATATATATATATATATATATATATATATAATATATATATATATATATATATATATATATATATATATATATATATATATATATATATAAATATATATATATATATATATATATATATATATATATATATATATATATATATATACGAGGGGTGGTCAATAAGTTTTGCAATTTGGATATAAGGAAACGAGATATGAGGAAAAGTGTTTTATTATTTTTCAATATAACAACCCTCGACTTCAATGCACTTGTACCACTTGAGGCTTCGAATTCCCGACAACCAGAAATCTCCCGACTGCTGTTAAATTTACTCTTGGACGGCGAGCTGGACATCTTCATCGTCCCCAAACCGGCGTCCAAGCAGTGCAGCCTTGAGCCGGCGGAATAAAAAGTAGTCGCTAGGGGATCCCAGTGATGGAGCCATGTTTAATCACCTGTCACTATGCGTGACTCGAATCCCGCCGGGTCTTGGTCGTACAGGAACAGCAGCTCCTCCGAACTTTGACGACGTTGAAGTCGATCATGGAGCGTGATGTTTCGTGAGGTTTCTAGGGACCCAACGGGCAGAGACCTTAGTCATGGCCAAATTGTCGTGGATGATGTTGATAACACTTCCATGTGATATTCCAAGTTCTCGCTCGATTTCTTCGACCTTCACCCATCGATTTTTGAGGATCCTCCTCTCCACACGGGCCACATTGTCCTCGTTGGTCACGTCTGACGGGCGTTCTGGACGGGGGTCATCTTCAAGGGACTCACGACCATGGCAGAACTCACTATTCCAGCAAGCAATGGTTGCATAGGAGTGGGCGGTGTCAGCGTACACTGAAACTATGCGTTCATAGATCTCTTTTGCATTCTTGCCTTTCTTAGTCAAAAGGTTGATCACTGCGTGGTGCTCACCCTTCTCCATTGTTGAAAAACTTGTGACTGACAATCTGCGATCAGCTCCTGCTTCTTAAATAGACGAGGCAGGAGCGTGCGGCTGCAGGTCTTGACTTGTCATAACTTGTCCTAGCACCCCCACAAACAGCCATCCCCCTTCCTCTGTTTTGCCCAAGAGTCAAGACTTGCAGTAAGAGACACTCAGCCATATATATATATATATATATATATATATATATATATATATATATATATATATATATATATATATATATATACGAGGGGTGGTCAATAGGTTTTGTGAATCGGTAGGGCAAAACAGAAGAAGGGGGATGACTCTTTGTGGAGGTGCTAGGACAAGTTATGACAAGTCAGGACCTGCAGCCGCACGCTCCTGCCTCCTCTATTTAAGAAGCAGTAGGTGATCCCAGATCGTCAGTCACAAATCTTTCAAACATGGAGAAGGTTGAGCACCGTGCAGTTATGAAATTTTGACCAAGGAAGGCAAGAATGCAAAAAAAAATCCATGAACGCATGGCTGCAGTGTACACCGACACGGCCCCTTCCTATGCAACCATTGCTCGCTGGAATAAGGAGTTCCGCCATGGTCGTGAGTCCCTTGAATATGACCCAAGTCAGACGTGACCAACGAGGACAATGTGGCCCGTGTGGAGAGGAGGATCCTCAAAAATCGATGGGTGAAAGTCAAAGAAATCGAGTAAGAACTTGGAATATCACATAGAAGTGTTATCAACATCATCCACGACAATTTGGCCATGACCAAAGTATCTGCCCGTTGGGTCCCTAGAAACCTCACGAAACATCACGCCTCATGATTGACTTCAACATCATCAAAGTCCACAAGGCCAGAGTTGCACAAGCTGCCCTGCGCGACTGCGGATTCAAGGAGCTTAACCATCCCCTCACAGTCCAGTTCTGGTGCCTAGTGACTACATTTTATTCCGCCAGCTCAAAGTTGCACTGCGTGGACGCCGGTTTGGGGACGATGAAGATGTCCAGCTCGCCGTCCAGGAGTGGATTAAACAGCAGTCGGGAGATTTCTGGTTGTCGGGAGTTCAAAGCCTCAGGGACAAGTGGCGCAAGTGCATTGAAGTCGAGGGTAGTTATATTGAAAAATAATAAAACACTTTTCCTCATATCTCGTTTCCTTATATCCGAATTGCAAAACTTATTCACCGCCCTTCGTATATATATGGTCTTTCAACAAGGACGCTCGAGCTTTGTCAGGCTATAGTGGCTATGCTGTTAAAGCGACATCTGGCAACCTTACTGTGTACTGTTCAGTAGTAACTGGTAAGTCACCATGGAAGGTTATAGCGTTGAATAGCGTGTACAAATCATCAAATGTTATTATCAAAATCAGTGCTCCGTTCGACAAACGTTCCACGCATTACGTGATTTGTATTCTCGCCACAATCGTCCTGCCGAGTCTACTGTTCGACTTTTGGTCGCCAAATTCGAAGCAAAAGGGTCGATCAGCAATCAGCCAACACCCGTGCGTCGCCAAAACGCAAGGTCTACTGAAAACATCTAGGCTGTAAATTAGAGTGTACAGGCAAATCCGAGGCAGTCAATTTCTCGTCGTTCACAAGAACTTGGCCTTTCTGCGACTTCAGTTTGGCAAATTATGCGTAGGGACTTGGGTCTGCACCCGTACAAAATCCAACCTACCCATGAACTTAAAGTAAACGACCATAGACAACGCCGTGTGTTTGCTGATTAGGCTCTAGAGCAGTTGGAAGTTGCCCCAAATTTTCCCAAAAAAATCATCTTTAGAGACGAGGCCCATTTTTGGATGAATGGATTTGTGAACAAGCAAAATTGTCGGATTTGGGACGAAAACAATCCACATGATATACACCAGCACCAATTGCATCCCAACAAAGTCACTGTTTGGTGCAGATTTTCGTCTAACGGAATCATCGGTCCGTATTTTTTTGAGAACGAAGATGGGATTGCAATAACCGTCAACGGCGAGACCTACAGATCGATGATAAGCAACTTCTTGTGGCCTCAACTAGATCATATGCCTGATGTGGATACTGATGACATGTGGTTCCAACAGGACGGTGCTACGTGCCACACTGTGCACGCCACGATAGACATTTTGAAATACCCTTATATATATTTTAGTGTAAATGGGTATCAGACCTTCTTGTATGCAGATTTTGTTGAAGACCATAGTATATTTCGCCTTTATTAATTTTCTTTGAAAACTTTCCATTTTCTTATTACCTTTTTAAGTTCATCTTGTAGTTGTTAAACAACTTCTTCTACGTTTATCTCTTTTTTAATTGAAATTTGTTTGGTAAAAACCAAACTTGACTTTAATTGCTGAGCTTTCGATCTATGTGATCATCTTCAGAGTGTTTTTCTACCTTTATTGTTGAATATAGGGGAAACAGAATGAGAAGATAACGGATTTTAGGGAATATTTATTACTCGTCACTTAAACGTTATGTTAAGGGAACGGGCAACTCCTGTGTAAGCGGAATTTTAAAACAATTTTAATGTTCTATCCCAGCCCGTAGTCTGGAAGTTGATAGCTGGCCTTTCTTCGTTAATTAATATGTCTTCTAAGGTGTTTAATCCAGCTTTATTTCCCTCTTTTCTTTTGATAGTTGTGTTATTAACCAATATCACCCTGATTAAGCTGATGTTATGCACAGTCTCCATATGATTTTAGGGGGGGCCTCCATGTTGCAGGTGCATTGCCAAATGCCTCGAAAGTGTAGGGGTAGTCTACCAACATATTTTGAGTTGTTATGAAGCTTACAGTCTTCATTCGCGCGGGTAAACTCGTAAACTATGTTCGTAGACTTCAGGATCAACGAGTTTTGGTAGATGTTGTTTTTCATAATAAGATTGTTAACTTTTGTCGTTTTATAATATATAATCATCTGAATCTTGTCCGTTTGCTTCTTAACTTTGATGTTACGATTAACAATGTCCTTGATGATTTTTTCCGTCTATTTTGTAAGCCGATAACATCTGATTATTTAGTACAGTTTGATGTTATTTACTGCTTCGTGGTTATTTTCCCTTTCATTTGTGTCTTTGAATTACTTTTTTAAGAATGATTGAAGTTGTTTTTCAATCATGCTGTTCGGGAAGCCGTTATACACGAGGGTTTGTTTTATGCGGGAGATCTCTTGATGGAACAGTTCCCACGTGGAGCAGCATTTTTGTGCTCGGTGGATGTATGATTACCACCACACTTTCGAGGTGTTTGACAATGCACCCGCAACATGGAGTCACCCCCCCAAAAAAATCATATGGAGACTGTGAATAACATCAGCTTAACCAGGGTCATATTGGTTAATAACACAACGATCAAAGGAAAAGAGGGAGATAAAGCTAGACTGAACACCTTAGAAACCATAATGCCAGCTATCAATATCCAGACAACGGGCTAGAATAGAACATTAAAGTTGTTTTAAAATTCCGCTTACACAGGACTGGCTCAGTCCCTTGCCATAACGTTTAGACGAGAAGGAACAAATATCCCCTAAAATCCGTTTTCATTTCATTCTGACTCCACCATTCTTTAACGATAAAGCGGGAAAGACATTCTAAAGATCATCGCATAGATGGAAAGCTCAGCAATTAAAATCGAGTTTGGTATTTACCAAATACATTTCAATTAAAGAAGAGATGGACGTAGGAAAAGTTGTTTACCAACTACAAGATGAACAAGAAAATAATAATAAAAATGAAAAGTTTCTAAAGAAAATTAATAAATACGAAATATACTATTGTTTTTAACAAAATCTGCATATATATATATATATATATATATATATATATATATATATATATATATATATATATATATATATACGAGGGGCGGTCAATAAGTTTTGCAAATCGGTAGGGCAAAACAGAGGAAGGAGGTGTGCTGTTTGTAGGGGTGTTAGGGCAATTTGCGATAAGTCAGGACCTGCAGCCGCACGCTCCTGCCTCGTATATTTAAAAAGCAGTATCTGATCTCAGATCGTCAGTCACAATTTTTTCAACAATGGAGAAGGTTGAGCACCGCGCAGTGATCAAATTTTTGACCAAGGAAGGCAAGAATGCAAAAGAGATCCATGAACGCATGGTTGCAGTGTACACCGACACCGCCCCTTCCTATGCAACAATTGCATAGGAATAGGGAGTTCCTCCATGGTCGTGAGTCCCTTGAAGATGACCCCCGTCCAGGACGCCCGTCAGACGTGACCAACGAGGACAATGTGGCCCGTGCGGAGAGGATGATCCTCGAAAATCGACGGGTGAAGGTCGAAGAAATCGAGCGAGAACTTGGAATATCACATGGAAATGTTATCAACATCATCTACGACAATTTTGCAAGGACCAAGGTCTCTGCCCGTTGGGTCCCTGAAACCTCACGCGACATGATCGACTTCAACGTCGTCAAAGTCCACAAGGCAGATTGTCACAAGCTGCCCTGCGCGAGTGCGGATTTGAGGATCTCAACCATCTCCCCTACAGTCCAGATCTGGCCCCTAGCGACTACTTTTTATTCCGCCAGCTCAAGGCTGCACTGCGTGGACGCTGGTTTGGGACGATAAAGATGTCCAGCTCGCCGTCCAGGAGTGGATTGAACAGCAGTCGGGAGATTTCTGGTTGTCGGGAATTCGAAGCCTCAGGGACAAGCGGCGCAAGTGCATTGAAGTCGAGGGTAGTTATATTGAAAAATAATAAAGCACTTTTCCTCGTATCTCGTTTCTTTATATCCAAATTGCAAAACTTATTAACCGCCCCTCGTATATATATATATATATATATATATATATATGAAATGAAAAACTCACAAAGTATCACGTGAGGGTGGCAAATAAATGCAATGTGTGCAGGAAGAAATGAAAAGTTGTTTCCAAGTACTTTCGAACTTTAATAAGTTCCTTATCAAGGATAACTTAATAACTTAATGAAGTTCGAAAGTACTTAGAAACACCTTTTCATTTTTTTCCTGCGGGACATTGCATATATATATATATATATATATATATATATATATATATATATATATATATATATATATATATATATATATATATATATATATATATATATATATATATATATATATATATATATATATATATATATATATATATAGAGAGAGAGAGAGAGAGAGAGAGAGAGAGAGAGAGAGAGAGAGAGAGAGAGAGAGAGCCCCTCGAGTAGATGGAAAAAGACATTTCTTTCTGTCAGACGTTTCGTTCCACACTTCGGAACATCTTCAGTGATTCTATTAAAGAAACTACTCAATTGAGGGACGTACATTAAAAAGAAACAAACTTGAATAATAAAAACACTAAAAACAAACAATCTAAGGGCGCATTAAATATAGCCAAAGAAGCGAAACTAAAGTTAAAATATGATCAAGTATAAAATTAAAAAGAACTGAATACATGAAGGATTAAAAAAATATATACACATTACCTTATGCAGATAGTCGTTCCTTTTCAAGAATGAAAAAGTGAACGACAAAGGAGCATAAAATTAACTTGGTAGGTTGTAGAGTTATATGATACGTAGGGGAAAGGAGGAATCAGACTCGTTTAGTGTTGGTTTCTTTGTTTTTTTTCAATATTGAGTGAGTCTAATATTTTTAATAAATAGACTTAAGGAACCCCAGAGAGAATAGAAGATTGTTCCGATGAAATAAGGTGGCCAGTATTTTCTGCATTATTTCGTATGCTGGAGAATTCGGGTGTAGTTAAGGGTCTTTGAGTTCTATGAGATAATCCAAGATGTTTATTTACCCTCTGTTTAAGATGTAGGCTAGTCTGGTCTACGTAACAGGCATTGCAGCCGACACACTTGAATTGATTTACAATAGAGGAATTCAACTTCGGTTCAATACGATCTTGATAGTTGAAGAAAGAACCCAAAGAATTATGATTAATACATATCAAGGTAAACTGGCATTGCGGTAGAAGGCTTTGCAAGATTTTCTTAAGGGCACCGCCCAAAGAAGAAGTGAAGGGACCAATAAATGGGAGCTTAATAAAAATACGGTGTTCTGAAACAGTGATGTATATGAGGGCAGGCAGATATAATTTATTTAAGAAAGTTAAATGAAAAATATGTTCTCAGAAAACTCATTTCTTTGTGAAAATCCGTCCAACCTGAGCAAATTCTGAAAGCTCTAAATATTTTTATCTTTATACTTGCTATTTTAAATATATGAGACAAGAAGGTTCTAAGAGTAAATGTATTAAACTGGATACGGTAAAATTTGATTTGTGGATAAACTTTAGATAATAATTGTTGTAAGTCTAAAATGATTTTATAAGTAAGTGAGCCTATGTAGGTTATTTTGACATACATTTTCTGTTTTGGTACACTTAATTTCACTACAGGAATAACATGTATTTTAGTTAGGCAACTTTCAATTAATTTGTAAATTAATCATGCTGATAATATGTTAAATTTACAAAATCGCTTGAGATAAGATATCTCTTTATGAAAATAATTCCAGTCAGAGCACATTTTAAAAGCACAGTTGGTCCATCATTTGCAAATGCATTTCTGTGTAAACTAGAACAGGACTAGATGTCCAATTGCCCACAACAGTTTAAACCTATACTTTATAAAAGATACATCAACGATTGTTTCGTCATGCTTCTCAGTTTCAAAAGTACATATATTGCCAGCATCAGAACATCAAATTTACAATTGAGCATGAAACTAACAACTCTTTTTCATTTCGTGACATTAAGATTACTCGTTCACATAACAAAATTTCCACTTCAGCATATAGAAAACCAAGCTCCTCTCTTATTGGCACTAATTATTTCTTATAAACCGTATTTCAAAAATATGCTCTGATTTAAATTGTCTTTATAAGGAGATGTCTTATCTCAAACATTTTTCAAAATTTAATTTATCCTCAGCATCATTACTCTATGAATTAATTAAAAGTTTCATAACTAAATTAAATGTTATTCCATTCGTGAAACTTGATGTACCAAAACAGAAAATGTGTCAAAATACTCTACATAGGCTCACTAACAAACTCATCTTAGACTTACAAAAATTATTATCTAAAGTTTATCCGCAAATCAAATTTTACTGTATCAAGATTAATACTCTCTCTTAAAACCCTTTTGTCTTATAAGGAGAGACTACCCTTGGTTTTCGGGTCCTTGCTCGTCTATCTATTCATGTGTACGAGTTGCCAAACTCGCTACGTATATAAAACTACACTACAATTGAAGCTGAGGATCTACAAGCATAAGGAGGTTCCTCACTATACAAACAGACCCATTGCTAAAAAGGAATTCTCTTAAATACAGAATCATTGGATTCTTGTACCCCGTAATTGCCCCCTTAAGTTTTCAAGATTTGGGGTTCTGCGGATAAATCCGTCGACGTCAACATTTTGAAATCACTTTTTATCCAAATGTTAAATCCAGATTAAATTTTAGTCAGTTTTACTCACCATTCCTCATCTCTTTATTCAAATATTTTTAATTTTAGTTTGATTTATAATTTATTTTTACCTAAAATTTGTTAACAATCCAGTCAATGACCCGATAGTTAAATTATTGTATTAATTGATTGCCTACATGAGTTCAGTTATTTTAAACTCACTATCCATGTTTATCTAGGTTTAAATTTTCAACCTTTTAAATCATTCGGTTCCTGTCCTTCTCTCAAGTCGGTGTAAGTCTTTATTTATTTTCAATTTTTGCTTTGTTTTCTTAATTTTTTTGTAATTCTTGCAGTGTTTTCTCTATAATTTTGCATTGTTCTCTTTGTAATTTTTGCATTGCTTTCTCTAAAATTTCCCGAGTTTAAATTTATTGTCATTCATTAATACATATATATATTTTTTATCCTTGATTTATCTATACATTTTAAACCTCCTTGTTCGATAATGTTATTGTTTGCTCCAATATACGTTGAAAGTGAACAGAGCTAATGTTTAAAACGTCCCCAACTATACATGTTCCGAATACTGGTTCTGGCTTTGATTTACATACTAAAATTGAGGTTTCCGAAGGATGTCCCATTTTATATATATATATATATATATATATATATATATATATATATATATATATTCATTTAGATGTGTGTGCAAATTTGTTTCATTAGCAGAGGAAGTATTAAAAAATATTAGATAAAATTCAATAAAATTGAAAGTAACTAATTTCGTGACAGACCCGCTTTCAACATTGTATTGAGACCTTTCTAAGTTCTAATTATATCTGTATACTTAAATTGGTCATCATTAGGAAAGATAAAATTTACATATGTATATATGTGTGTATATGTACATATATACACATACTTCACTTTACTACGAAACCAGATAAATTTAGTCCGCTAAGGCCAGTGTTAAATTTAATTTCAGTACTATTTACAAGCAAGTTGTAAAAGTTGATCCTCCCTTGCAACAACTCTTCATTTCTTCCGAAGTCATTTCCTGTCTCTCTTGGTTAATAAGAAGCCCCTTTATATTGCAAACCTCCTCTCATGAAGGCACACTCCCTTTTGATGGTATAATCATCCCCTTCTATCGGTCCTCCCAGCTCGCTAAGAGATCCCCTCCAACTTATGTTCTCCCTTCTAAAAGGATGAATCATGTCTGACCTTATTTTGAAACCAAAGGTTGATTGGCTTAAATTTTAACACCCCCCCCCCCCCCACTTCGTGTACCACTCTATATGTTTTAATTAGATTTTACACCCTCCTAGGAAAAGACACTCTTTTTCTTAATAAAAAAATGTAAAATGAATTTGGATCCACATACTTCAGGATTTGTCACCTATTATTTTCATGTCGAACCTTTCTAAAGCTGTAAAATTTGTCAAAGAAGTTGAGCTAAAGCGATAATATAACAGGAGAAAAAACGCTCCTGTTTGCTCCGTACCGATTGGTCTAAACCACCTTAGTCAATGCAGAGTTCTGACTACTTAACTGACTGAAGTGATCACAACTAAATTAGGCTTCAAGAACGCACCCTCAGGTGAGGCTCATGTTCGTATCCCCAAGAACCGTTGTGCAAACCAGTGCTTAACCTCAAGCAGTTTAAAAATTAACCAAGAAATTATGGACCCATTCCGGTTAGTCACGAGGACTTCCGCCCGTTTTACATGTGCACATATGTAATTGAAATGGCTGAAAACACCTAGTTAAAAAATCTGCTCGAAAAATGAGCGCTAATTAAACGACACTATGGTGACCTAATGACAAATTCTGATTATCTTTCATAATGACATGAATTATTATTTTAAATCATTTTCGGTGTGAGAAAGGAAAAGAAACGTTGAGGTGAGGAGCCCCAACTCTTTTAACCCTTCTGATTGGGTGTTTTATCATCCGTGTGTGACTGATATGAAAAGATAGCTGTCTGTGATTCTCTGTGTGAGTTTTGTTGTTTAATGATTATTATCATTCGTTTCATAGGAGAAATTGACTATATTTTGATGATTGCTCAAATCAAAAACACCTAGTGAAGGATACCCATTTTAATTTTACCCAACTAAAGATTGCGCTGAATTTGTTTAGACTTATTTAAAATATATTTTCCAGCTTTTAAAGCAGTTTTTTCTCAAAAGAGAAAATAATATTCTTTATTTTAAACTGAATGAAAAGAATAAAAAATCTTTAAAAACTTTCTTAACTAAAATTGAATTTCATACTTATAATTGAATTCTTTTTTTCTCCCAGAAAGATTAAACCCCCAAAATATTATTTAGCCAAAATTTAATTTCATAGGGATTGTCAATAAATTAACCACGCTACATAAATTATTGTAAATATAAATTCAACATACATAACGCGTCTGTAACCAAGCATAGATTTTAGGACACATTTAAACTATTCCGTCTATCATTCAATAATGTTTGTATGCACTTTTGTCCATAGGTGGGGGTTATCGCAATAACGATATCGTGGTATCGGTTATCCGAAATTTTTTCCGCATTATCGACTCATCGGTATCGCCGATACTTTTGGTTTCAAACTAGCGATAATCGATAATTTTAGTTTTTATTCCAGTTTAGCACAGGGGCGAGCCGTGCGTGCCTTGGAGGCAGAAATAGGTAGGTCCGAGCTGTGAGGAGGATCCTCAAAACCTATGAGGAGATGAAGGAGAGCCTCACCAGGTAAGAAACTAAAAAACAGTATTCAAATATTCTTACTATTGTATTATAAAATAACTCTATATATAGTCAATAATCAATATTGTATTATAATTTTGGATTTATCGATTTATTGGTTATCACCTTATAGGGCGATAAATTTATCACCAGTTATCGATTATCTGTTATCGCCGATAAGGTTATCGTTATCAATGTATCGGTTATCGTGATACATTTTTTCGTTATCGCGACCACCTATGCTTTTGTCTCAATATCCAAAAAATACAGTTTATTGCAGACGGTTTAATGATACCATCCAAGCTAGTTTTGAATATGATTATATTCTGCGGCATTCATCATCAAATATTTTATTTCATACCAAACCTAATCTAACCATACGCCATGCTATGTCGCTTAGTTCACATTTTCACTTATAATACCTACTAAAAACTTAAGTGAGATTTAGTTAACACTCTTAACTATATCAAACAAAGATTGTGCACTTCCATTTTTTCCAGCTGAGGAATGCTCTCATTTCGTAACTTTAAGCGATGCGTACTTTTGTGTTGACCCAAATCATTTTATGAATACTGATATCCTTGTAGGTGAGGGTCCACCTTTTTATTTTGGTATGGACTTTATTTAAATTTGAATGACATAATATATTAGTTTACTTTGTAGAATTAACCGTTGAGGAGAAGGGTGAGGAACTCACTATCTTTATCTCTTGCTTTATGATTCTCCCCCTACCAAATGTTCTCAAATGTCAAGAAATATTTGACACTGGGTTTAAAGTGATCTCGTCCCTGTCATATAAAAGGGTCAGCTTTTATTTTCTGTTTCCGAGAATGGAGCACCTTTGAAATAGGGTCAAGGCCAAGCGTTCTTGAGAGTTCTCTGAGTGATTTCGAAGTCATCAACTTGGCTTTCGAGGCTTTAGACCTCTCTGGAAGTCACGTTTCAAGAAGGTAAGACAGTTTACCACACTTTTTATCTTACCAATCTTACCTCTCCTTCATCCGGTATATTAATTTTTGTACTATAATTTACAGAAATGCATTTTACCTTCAGAAGGGACCTCTAATAAAGTTATTTCCTTCTATGGTGATCATTTACATATAACTTTTAAACCTCGGTAAGGGTTCATAAATGGTATCTTTAATTCATAAGTGAATTTCGTACTAATAGCCTACAATGGATTGCCATTCAATAATTATTGTTACTTATAAACACCTCTATTAAAATATGTACCAGCTATTGCAAAAGACCTGTTACAACAAAGGACACAATGATAGTTTTGATGCAGTTAGGCACGTTTTTATTGTTTCAACAAATAAATATGTATTTAAATTGTAAAAGAAATCAATGTGGCCGCCCTCGGCAGTGGGCACGCGCTCCTCCAGGCGAGACCTGAAGGCTACGCACACGTTGCGGACAAAGTCCGTCCTCATGTTGGCCCACTCGCGGTTGAAGGAGGACTTCCGCGCCTCGACCTTTCTGTATTGGACCTTGCATGCCTTTCCTTTGGCATGTGCCCACACGCTTGTATTCGATGTGATTGGGGTCGGGCAACTGTGGCGACCAAAGTTTTTTTGACTATAAGTTCATGTTCGACCCAAAGCACTCTTGCACGGTTTTGGCCGTGTAAGACCGCGCACCGTCCTGCTGAAAGACTAGTCCGCCTTTTTTAGGATCCTTATCAGCCAGGGCAGGTCTTTTGTGGCCTAGATATCCCTGAAATCGGCGGCGGTGATCCTGTAATCTGCCGCGAACCACACCGGCGGCATCTTCTCGCCATTCGAAGCCACGACGCCGAGAATGATCACAGAAGTCGGCTGCTTGGGGGTGGACTGATAATGGACCTCAGGCTTGTCTTGGCCGAAGCTTACCACGTTGTCGTTCTGCTTTTTGATGACTGGATCGATCGTGAAGGATTTTCATCAGAAAAAAAATGATAATTCGATTGCCATGACCCTTCAAGTCATTGAGAAGGCGACGACATACGGTAGGTGAGTAGAGGCCTCTCCACGCACCGCAAGCTCTTGCCGCCCACCTCCATGATTGGCCCTAAAATCGTGGCTTCTGAGATTTTCTTCTTCGCTAACGCAGTCATTTTGAGCTTCGAAGCTCTTTCGAAGGCCTCCTCACAGCCAAACGGTTGACAATTTGAGGTCTGCCGGAACAAAGTCGATCTTTGAGGTCTTCCCCGTTCTTGAACCTCTGGGTGACTATGTTGACGGTCATTATGCTGACGTTTATATGCTTGGTGATGTCGGACTTGTTGTGTCCAACGCGCTCCAGAGCATAGATCTCGATTCATTTGACTTACATTACGATACACCTGAACAGAATGGAAAATTCGTTTTAATGACACGTTCAGGAAAAGGATAACCATAAGTTTGTTTGACGAAACTTTATATATCGCACACGTAAACCTCTCGAAAGATAAAAAAAAATCAAGTTTAACAGAACCTTTGCAAAACCCGGTATTTGTATTAAAAAAATATATATCTGTCGTGGTATACGGCCGAGCACGTAGGGAAGTTTGCTCCGTACATAGGCAACTCCGTTCCACTTTTCTCTAAGAGTGCTTTACTTTAATTTGGTTCTTTAACCAGGAAGGTTTCGTAATATTATATATCTATTGCCATTTGCAGCGTTTTGAGGAACTAATTAAACAGCTCTGACAAAAAATATACTTTTAATTACATAAAAAATGAAATATTAAAACTTTAAATATACTAATGCTATAATAAGAGGATCTAATAAAAATTAATACTACCAATGAGTACTACACGATGATTGAAATAAAATTCACTTTCGCATGAAATAGTAACTAACGAACATGAATAAGTTTTGAATTATTTTTACCTTTAACTAAGAGGGAGTCTGGAGTTAAATGACCTTGAACGAGAACCTTTTCTTGACTTGAAGATATAAGCGAGGGGATTGTGGATGTACGGGTTATTATAAACCCTGTGTTACACCTGATGGCTTCTAGATGATGAGACTTGACCAAGAGGTGAATCTTTTCTAGAATGGAAATTCACGTTGATATTCCTCAAGGGTAAGGGTTATCTCTGTTTTTACTCATAAAAACTGAGATAGGGTATTTCTCTGGACGACCATGGTATGAGAGTGTTTCGATACCACTGGTTTACTCTTCTAAGTGACCAAAGGAACGGCCTCGGGAAGAAAAATCCCGCTTGGTTCCACTGTCTTCTTGATTCCCTGTTTTACTCATGGACTGCTCTTCTTCTCCTGATTGCTACTCTGATTCTCCTTACATTTCTCCAAATCGAACAATATATACGTCGATTATCCCCTGGGAGAGGGGAGGATATACGAGGGCCCACCTTTAAGCCTCTTTCTCCTAAGGCATAAATTTTCAACGTTGTGAGCATTCGCCCTTCTGCTTTACGTAGGGAGAATTGAAATCTCGTCTATTTGGCGAAAATAGACATAAACAATCGGAGGGGACAGTGAGCATGTTTATAGATTTATATTCTAAAGGTTATCTCACCCTCCTATGTTTATATTAACGGACTACGAAATCTGCTGATTGTAATCCTTCTTTGCGAGCGACGCTCGAGGATCTTTTGGGCAGCGGGGCAAAGGGAAGGAGGCGGGGTAAAGTATCAGCCCATATGGAATGTAACCGTTGACGCTGTATAAACCAACTAGCGTCTGTTTGTCCTCTTGATATTTATTCCCCCACAAAATCTTCTGAGATCACCGACTTCTCCCCTAGGATTATAAATGGCACCTATCTAGTTTTGGAATGGAAGCGAGTTCAGGAAAGTTTCACCACATCTTGATTCCTTTTACTCCTAGTAGTCCTTACTATAATTACTCAAGCTACTAAGATTCCAAACATTGTTACTCCCCCCAATTTCTGCACTACCCAATTTTCAATATCCATCAGAGCTGAATTTTCCTGGATATTTTTAAATGAATAAAAGACATAGTCATCGAATCGTTATCTCTCTTGTCAATAGATATCAGATTACCTTTCCGCCTTCTAAATCGCCATGATCTCTACGTAACCTTGAGGAACCAATTAGAGGAGCACGAAAGCCTCATTTGATTCCTAGAATTTAAATAAAATAACAAAGACTCGCATTTCATTAAGAGATCCTCAAAATTGCTGCAATTATTTTCATCACGAATGTTTAATTAGAAAGGATCCATCAATAGATAAGGAAGGATATAATGCGGTGTGGAAAGGGGTAGGGGTGATTTTTTAAATACGGGCTTGAGATAAGCTTCTTCACAGCGAAGTGCTCTCACGTCTCTTCAGGTAAATATGAGGCCAAAAGTTAAGGAATGGTTTGTCTTCAAAATTAATTTCGTGGAATCGTTAGTCTTCAAATTTGAAGAGTAAGAATCCTTAGTCTTCAAAATTAATTTAGAGGGATCGTTAGTCTTCAAATTTAATTAGTAAGAATCCTTAGTCTTCAAAATTAATTTAGAGGGATCGTTAGTCTTCAAATTTAATTAGTAAGAATCCTTAGTCTTCAAAATTGATTTAGAGGGATCGTTAGACTTCAAATTTAATTAGTAAGAATCCTTAGTCTTCAAAATTAATTTAGAGGGATCGTTAGTCTTCAAATTTAATTAGTAAGAATCCTTAGTCTTCAAATTAATTTAGAGGGATCGTTAGTCTTCAAATTTAATTAGTAAGAATCCTTAGTCTTCAAAATTAATTTAGAGGAATCGTTAGTCTTCAAAAGTAATTTAGAGAAATCATTACTCTTCACAATTAATATAAATAATCGTTATTCTTCAAAATTAATTTTGAGAAATCGTTAGTCTTCAACAGTAATTTAGAGAAATCATTACTCTTCACAATTAATATAAATAATCGTTATTCTTCAAAATTAATTTAAAGGAATTGTTATTCTTCAAAATTAATTAAGAATAATTGACAAATTCGAATAATGAATAACCATATTCGTTGATTTTCAGGGTTGTCCTTATTTTTTCGGTGGGTTCTCGTACACCAATTTAAGTTTCATTTAGTCGTATTGATGTCTTAAGATTTTTTGTTTTAGTTTTTATTTTATTACTGATTCTTACTAGTTTTGAGGCGTTTCTCAATGAAGATTAAATTTTTTTAAATTTTAATCGAATTAGGACACCATCTTGCGACTAACTATAAGCAATATGACCTAACACACGTCATTTTGGAAGTTGCTGAAACCTAATCATCTAAGATATTCGCTTTCCGATTGGATATATTATTTTGTTCTTTTCGCGTAGGATTTTTAAATTAAAATCTGTATCATATGTCCCGTAACGTCCTTCAGTTTCCGGTCTACACAAGAGTAGGAAGAGTTAGGACAGACAGGAGAACACACGAACGAATGAAACCATGAGTGCCAAGGATCAGAGATGAAAATGAATACTACAAATCTCAAGATCAAATAAATCTAACAAAATGTAGACCTATACAAACAATACATATGTATATGACTCACTATTTGAGAAAATAGAAGTATAAACTCATTAAAAAATATCCGAATGCATTATTAAACGAAAGAAAAATCTATTGAAAAATCAACTTAAAATTACATATATTAATGAGATGGAATGAGATGGGTGTTAATTTACGCATATTATCTGTTTGATTATACCTTATACTTTGGTTGAAATTAATCTGCTTGTTAATTATAAACTTTGGTAACGCAAAGTATTAGAGTATAAAGTATAAAGTATATTTTGATTCACCTATTTACAATGCAGCCGTATTAGAGTTGTCCTTAGCACGAGGTGGAGGAAACTGTTTATAGAATTTTATTGTTCCCAGGGAGTATATTTATTTTGTGAACGTATTATTTCAGGCAAAATTTCCTAAAATTTAATTCATTAAATTTACTTACCTGGTTGGACAGTTCCAGATCTCACTCCATAACCTGAAGGAGGTATTAGCCATTCGGAGATGGAGTTTCCCGGGTACTGCCCAGCTATTTCTGACTTGCTTAGTGCCAGGGTACTATTCTTAGCGCCTTCCCGTGGTCTATCACTACTTCACGATAAATTGGTGCTGTTTCTCATCAGTAGTTATGTGAAAGAAAGCATGTATGAGTGATACTCCACGTTCAACATTATCTTTCACAGCAAAAAATCCGTCGATGAAACATTTTGCATTTTATAATGCTTTTAAGCTTAGTTATTTTTCTATGGTATCATTTAGAAATTTCTTTCAACTATTAAGTATTTTAAAGAAATTATGGGATTCACTTGAAGTAAAATTCTCTTATTTGAGCATAACCATCCGTTTAAACAGTACTCCTCTTTGCTGAATCGTCGGTGCCTCTCCAGTCATAGCCACAGGTATTTTCCTCTTGGTGTCTACTGAAAATGCATGATTAAAAAAAAAGAATGTTACTAGTTCTTCAACGAGGTATCAAAAATAGTTCTTAAATTTATTCAAAACTTATTTTATTTTATGTTTTCAATGGCCATAAAAATATCCATATCATTACTAGGCACTGCTGTCAGAATTAGAGCCTCTAGCCAGTACTTCAGTAAAACGAACAACAAATATACAGTTCTCCTTAAGACTGCGATCTTTTCTCGGCATACGTTATAAGGGTTCTCTAAACATACAAACTTTGAGAAAGTATTTTACTGTGGCCTTCCACCGAGTGTATTGCATGGGTTCTGGATCCATAAATCGAACTCTTCAAATCAAAATTGTTTCAAGAAAAAGTCAAGAGAGTTTTACAAATTCCCTTTAATCCGCTTCAATTTCTTATATTATTCCAATTTTCTCAAAGGAACAGTTAGTGATTGCAACTTTCTCCTCTCCCCAAAACTCAACTATAGCCGGATTGTATGCTCGAATTTTATATGATATTTATTACTAACTTCCCCTTTCATTGGATTCGATTGAACAGGAGACCAACTGGAGTGCTGCTGATTAAACCCATGACAGAAAATTAGACTGCTTCGATTATTAACTCTATCACATGGTACTTGTATGGGAAATAGAGTAAGTCTTCTCAAGTTTTTGTCCTAAAAGCACCATACGTCGTTATTTTGACCAGTGTTTAGTGGTGTGGTATGAAAACACATAGCAGTAATTCGTACTCTCAGATTTCATTCCTCTTTTTGCCAGTGTATTTTGCAACGTCGTTTAATAAATCACAGAGCAGTTGAGGTCCTCCAAGTAGTTTCACACTGTCACTAGTCACAAGAACGGGTAGTCGATTACCATGATCCTTTTTTGCCAAATCCTGAATCAACCTTTTACCCCAGTGAACAACCAGTGCTGTCTGATTTGTCAAGAGTTCTATGATAGGAGAAACCTTTCGACGATTAGTCTCACGGTACAATAAATTCAGAATTGATTGATATTCAGCCACTCAACATTATGACCTAGTACTGGAGCAGTTTCTCTAAGTACAAAGACTGTTTTGTTGTCTATAAGTTTAACTCGATAAATGCTCGTGCGTAAATCCGCGGTCATGATTTTCTTTGTGACCTTTTTACTACTTATTTTAAGTTCACATAAATTATAAATTTAATAAAGTAAGTCAAAATTGGCTAGAACTAGAGGACGATTCAAGATCGACTGACTCTTTTGAGGTGATCTCCTCTCTACAAGCCCTATCTGATCTATTGAGAGTAGCAACCGAGTATGTTTAGCACATCTGCCTTTTAATGCATTGAAAACATTGTCAACCAACCCATCGCTTCCTCCACATCTGGATTCTCAGAGATCAAGGATAAGCTCAGGGCCATCGGCGATCTCTTGAGTATCTTAGGGAGTGACATAAAAAAGATTATTCCATTTTGAGAGAGAAATTTCCTCTGTGGATTTGAGAGGCCGTACGGCGACTGTTCTTTCCCATTTTCCATTCCCTATACAACTTTTTAATTGCCTCTATCCTGTGTTCTCTTATTAGTGCAGGAATTCGAGAATTTACAAGCATATTTTACTTTTCATTTGCCACTTCACCGAAATTTTGTCAGTTCTCATTATGAAGATGTATGTAGAAAACTAATTCGACTAACGAGATATTATTTATTTTAACTAGCCATACAACGCTAATTTTAAGCTCTAGTCCAATGATTCCCAACGTGGACGTTGTTGAGGTACAAGGGGGCGCTGTAAGATGTTGCTTCACTTAGGGGGCGTTAAATGCACACTGGGAACGTTAGGCATATATTCAATGTTAACCATATCAAGTTTAAATATTATTCAATTATTATAGCATATCTACTTGTTGGAATTGTTGAAATCTATATAAATACTGCAAATCTATAGAAAGCAACAAATCTGCAGAATTGCAAAAATTTTATAGAATTGTACAGAAAATTCTACTAGATGCCAGTGGTGTGTGTTAGGGTGCTTTTTTCTTGTTCAGGTGGTGTTACGTCGCAGGGTTGCAAAATTGGCAATCTACTAGTCATAATTCTTAAAATTGATTACCATTTAACTCT
Organism: Ceratothoa steindachneri; assembly: GCA_963969495.1. Taxonomy (NCBI): domain Eukaryota; kingdom Metazoa; phylum Arthropoda; class Malacostraca; order Isopoda; family Cymothoidae; genus Ceratothoa; species Ceratothoa steindachneri. Next base: position 116,348,197 of record OZ018324.1, on the reverse strand, counting down.
GTGGCCATGAAAAAATTAATGTCGATACTTATGTAAGTGCAATTATAAATTTTACTGTTATACAGATTTAAAATTCTATGCATTATTTGCATAGCTTAATATTGTAAACGCATTATATTAAAAGTATTGTACGACTAGTTGTGATACTTTTTCACGCAGCGTTTAGTTTGCAATAACGTGTTTGATGCAAACTGTTACTGTAAAGATTTGTTTGATGACGTTTAAATAAACCTCTGATAGCTGAGTTATAGTTTGCTATAACTTCTTTAATATTACCAAACATGTTTGAGGTTCGATCTGTACTCCTATAAAATAAGTACACAAAGCTTCCAATCGTTACTTTTGCTTTAAACTTGATCCATTTTATACCTGTATAAAACATGTACGTAACAGCCACACTCTCTGTGGTCCACGTCTGTTTTAGATTGCTGTTAGTTTCCGCGTAAGTTCTATGTTGGTAAGTGTTGTCCCTTTGCGTGATATTAGTTATTTAGAGCTTTTTTGCGATTGTTTTCACATAATCTTTGATGTTGTAATCTTTTTCATAACATTTACCCATATTGTGATTTTTATATAAGTTTAATAACTATAAACAAAGTTAATCATCGTCTTGCTAACATATATTTTTGCTATTTTCCCTTTTTTCAGTTTAATGTTTTCTGTGCCGGATTATTTCAGTTGTGAGTTAGGCGTGTTCCCTGTAATCATTATTGGTGGTCAAATTCTGTGTTTGCCATTTACTGATCTATTTGAATTATAGTGACCGTGTTTAACTACCCATAATCACGTCTGAAAACTTTTCAAAACGAAAGTGCAAACAATATTGTGTTGAGTATTTGAAGTTTTGATTTATTAGTTCTCCCAATAAAAACCAACTGTCAATGTGCCTTCTCTGTGAGAAAGTGTTCTCTAGCGAGGTCATGAAACCACCCCGACAAAAGGTGACCTTATTAAAAGTGTATCAAAATTGGTTGATGCGTGTTGGGATGAGATAATCCAGGAGTGCCCCCATGATCAGTATTCCTTGAGAGAAAATATAAAAAAATCCACAGTGAAGGAATTTGGTCCTTTTTTTTCTAGGAATGTCTGAACATTTGCGGTGGTGGAATGTTGCAATTCCGACATCTGGTACAGTGTTAAAGTTCAGTTATAATGTAAAGTGATACAGTTCAGTTATGTTGTGCAGTGGTGCATCTCAGTTAAATTATAGTGTTGCAGTTCCGTTATGTGGCACAGTGTTGCAATTCCATTATGTGTTGCAGTGTCCTTATTTTTATAGTGTAACATTTCCGTTATGTGGTAGAGCGTTGCAGTTCTGTTATGTTTTATAGTGTTGCAATCTTGATATTTAGTACAGTGTTGTAGTTCCGTTAGGTGGTACAGTGTTGCACTTCCATTATTTTTACTGTATTACAGTTCCGTTATGTGGCACAGTGGTACAGTTCCGTTATGTGGCACATTAGTGCAATTCCCTTATGTGGTACAGTGTTGCAATTCCGTTATTTGATAGAGCGTTGTAGTTAACTTATTGATACAGTGATACATTTCCGTTATGTGGTACAGTTTTCCATTTCTATTATGTGGTAGAGTGGTGCAGTTGCCTCATGTGGCATTGTACTGCAGTTCTTTTATGTTTCCGATTACCACCTCTTGAACTGGGAAGAAGCAAGTGTCGCTGAAGTGGGTGGCTGATCAATTCTCAATGAAAAATGTCACACCCTCGAGGCCCCTTGCAAGGGGATGCAGAGGTAGCATAAGCTAGAATGCGGCAGCTTCTATCTGGATGGATGCGTCCCCTCCTTGCCCCAACTTTCCCATGTGCATCTGCGGATATATTTATATATATATATATATATATATATATATGAATGCAATGTCTCACAGGGAAAATGAAAAGGTGCTTCCAAATACTTTCGAACTTTATATATATATATATATATATATATATATATATATATATATATATATATATATATATATATATATATATATATTAGTGAAAGAACTCAATAGCGAGTTATGGAATATGATAGTGAAACTACTGTATAGGACATAGAATTTATTTACGAAGCTAGTTTCGGTATGAAGATTACCATACCCTCTTCATTTGTATAATAAGAATGGAATGCACAACACAAGTTACTAAATATCTCAAAATCACATAAAAAAGCCGGAGAAAAAGGGTTATTAATCATGAGGTGTAGTTCTAGGATCATTAACTAAACTCTTTATATAATGTTCCGAGAATAGGAGGTACATTTAAATTGGCCACCCGATAGATTAAAATTGGGAATTTCTCCTATTAGTATTGATTCTATAATTTTTCTTTTACGGAAATCTTTACAATTATATATAATTGGGGACTTTAAATAATCTATTTGGTGGTTGTAATTGCTAATATGGTTAAAAATACTGGTATCACCTTTGTGTTCATATATTCTTTTTTTAATGTTTTCCCATTAAGTTGACCGATATAGTAGCGGGTGAAGGCCGCCCCCACGGTTATCCCATAGCCACTCCATCTACTTGCGTGTATAGATTTACCGTCTGGTGTCCTGAACGGAGCCTCTGATGTGCATGAACGTAGCATATTCTTGAAGATGTTTGGGTCAAGATTTGGAGGAAACATTGTAGGATGGTGGTACACATTTTGTATAATGATGTCGATAGTTTGAGCGATAGACGGATTCGTAAACAGGCTTTCCACATCAAGGGATGTTATTGGTCTTGCTGGTATTGTAGACGGGACTATATCGATAAACTCCTCCGGAGATTTTATGCTATACTTTGAAGGGATGTACAGTTTTATTATTTCCTTTAGGGTTTTAGCTAACGTACCGTTGGTGTCGTGATTTGAGAAATGAGAGGCCTCAGTGGGTTGTTCAGCTTATGAATTTTTACGTGTCCATACAGATATCGTGGTGTATAATCGCTGATGATCTTTTGGAAGTTAAGTCCTGCAATGAGTGCATTAGCTTTAGTTATTTGTCCATTTATTTTCTTTTTAAGTCTTCTGTTGGAACTCTTTTTATACATTTAAATTTATTGATGTCGCTTATGATGGTATTCAATTTGCTGTTATATTCTTCTTTGTTTAGAATGACGTATATGTTAGATTTGTCAGCTTTTCTTATGACTATTTCTTTGTTGTTTTTTAGCGAGCTTATGGCCTTGCATATCTTTTGTGCTATGAGTTTACTGCCATTAAACACCTTTGTTTGGTGGCTTCTGCGCGTAATTAGTCATTTAGGTTGGCGTTAATTACAATGATGACTGATCTTATATTTTCAACAAGGATTGGAAGAGGGATTCTACTTAAACATTTTTTAAATTGGATCAAATTTGGCAGTTCAAACCGAAGCTAAGATCTTCTAGTTAACTAGTGGAGAGCGTGTGCCGAGATAGATTGATGAATGATATAGTTTATTCTGTCAATGTTATACGTTCCCTGTACAGTTTATTAAGCTTTTTGGAATTAATGCTACTTTCAGAGTTTTCTGTTTGTAAAGCGCTGTTGGAGAAAGCTTTTTTGATAGAGTCTCATGGAATTTCGGACTCTTCAAGTTGTGATTGCGTTTCCTCAACATAACGTTCTAGTTTGGGGATGGTTTTTTTTAATGGTTTGATTTGCCTTTCTACAAGATGGCAACGAAAGGTTATAGTTGTAAGTTCATTTTTCATTGCTAGGTCATGGGTTTTAATATTAGTGTAGATGGGTAGCAGTCTTTCTTGGAAGCAAATTTTGTTGAAGACCATTGTAAATTTCGTCTTAATCAATTTTCTTTGGCAACTTTCAATTCTTTTAGTCTTTTTTAGTCCAGCTTGTAGATGGTAGATAATTTGTCCTATATTAAAAAGAGATATGAAAATATAAGAATAGAAAGTTGCCAAAGGAAATTGATCAAGATGAAATATACCATGGTCCTCAACAATATATATATATATATATATATATATATATATATATATATATATATTCATTTATACAGGAGATTCGAAAACTAATGGTACATACATTGAAAGTAGGTATAAAAACGCAAAGGAACGACTTTTACAAGAATAAGTAAATGTCCAAAAATCGATCGTTTTAAAGATCTCGAATCGTAAATTTGAGTATGGTATAACTAACTCTGGTGGGTGCAGTCTCCAGAGTAGTAAATGAGAGAAACACATTTAAGTACATTCTTTATTATGGAATTGGAATTACAATACAGTAGGTGTTTTAAATGTTCTCCCTGTACGTCAATCCAAGTCTGGTACTTACGCAAAAGCGTTTCCCGAACACGATCAAACACTCGTGGATTATTCGCAATGAGTCCTGCAGCGTCCACTATCCTTCCAAAAAGAGCCATCTCTCTCTCCACTGGGTTTCGTAAATTAAACTCTTCATGTGGCCCCACAGGTAGAAGTCCAAAGGTGTGATATCTGGAGACCTCGCTGGCCATGGAACTGGCCTAAAGCGTCCTATCCATCTGTTGAGAAAAGTACGATCTAGATATTGTCGCGCATTCCTTGAGCCATGCACTGGAGCGCCGTCCTGTTAGAACCACATTTGACGTCGAATATCCAAAGGCACATCGTCCAAAAGGTCAGGCAATACGTTGCGTATAAATGATGCATAGTAGTCTTCTGTTAAATGCGTCGGAAGCACATAGGGCCTAACCAAATTGGTACCAATAATACCAGCCCACACATTATCACTAAACAGGTGTTGGTGGTGGCTCTGTTCACGGCGTGAGGGTTTTCATTTTGCCACATGTGTAAGTTGTGTGTGGTAAACACACCACCATGCGTAAAAGTAGCTTCGTCAGTAAAGAGTACATACTTTGCAAACTCATTATCTTCAATGGTCTTATTCATGAGCCAACGTGCAAACCGTTCACGAGGGTTAAGGTCGGCTGGAAGGAGCTCTTTCACTCTCTGGAAATGGTACGGGTAGAGGCGGTTATCATGGAGTGTTTGCCATAGTATTGAGTGATAACGCATTCCAAGTGCATTTACTGCGGCTCGAGTGTTTGTAGGTGTGTTTGTATTAAAATGTTGTAGTATCCGCTCTTCGTTCTCAGCGCTAACTCAACCACGACGACCGCCCACTTCTCTTCTGTTTACCTGAAAACTGCCAGTGACTTACAGCCTTTGGTTGATGCACCCTGGTGAAAACGCGATTATTAGGCAAATGACCGTTGGGAAAACGCTCTGCATACAATCGAGCAGCAAATCTAGCATTGCCATTCGCCGAACCATATGCTATGTACATATCTGCCACTTCAGAATTTGTTAAGCGATTCATATTGTCGAAGCTATTTTACAATGCTTACTGATAGAAGACGACCATTAAAGTAAACAACTGTTGCTATATTTGCGAATCTAAGATATTGCCGAAAGTAACAAATATCCCTAGAGACCCCCAATCTTTACGATTCGATACTACGAAAATGATGGATTTTCGGACTTTTACATATTCTTGCAAAAGTCTTTCTTTTGGGTTTTTATACCTACTGCCAAAGTATGTACCATTAGTTTTTGATCATCCTGTATATATATATATATATATATATATATATATATATATATATATATATATATATATATATATATATATATATATATATATATTTAAGGGCCCAAGGAAATGAAAATTAGTAATACAACCCAGAAAAACACTAAGGAGAATATCAGATGACCAAAGGGAGATGTAGAGAACGGAAAGATAGGACAAACGATTTTAACCGATATATGAAAAGAAATAAAGAAGTTGGATTTGAACCTGTGTCATTAAGCGCTCATCGCTTATATGACCAAGATGCTGATTGCCAGAGCTACCATCCTGAACTCCAAGAAAGGTTGATTCAAGAAGCCTTTTGAACAACGAAGTGTAGGTATTTATTTTCATATAACAGTTAAAATAGTTTTCCCTATCTTTCCGTTCTCTACATCTCCCATTTTCCTTCTTAAGCTTTTATTGGTACATGTGATATTCTCTTAAATGTTTTTCCGGGTTGTGTTGCCAAGTTTCATTTCCTTGGGCCTTTAAATACATCTATAAATCACGTGTCATGTGAGTGTTAATATATATATATATATATATATATATATATATATATATATATATATATATGGTTTGAATGTGTGTTTATATTGGTGTGTATCTTCCACAAGTTTTTTTTCTTTAATATTCATCCATTTTCCTTACCAATTACCCCCTACCAACTTTGTTCTGTAGATTATCTCCTTAGTTGTTAATTTTGATTTCCTTCAAAAAATAAAGAGGGTATTCATATGAGTAAATGACCTATCCTTCATTAATTTTCCAAAGTTTACTTCTGGTGATATACTTATTATAATAATAATATTAAATATTTATTCATTTGTGCTTTTTTAGGGATTAACCCATTCAAAAATTATAATAAATAATATTACTCCATTCATGTATGTAAATGGATTATACCTTTGTCGAAAATAATATATAAAATAATCAGCATACGTGATCTTCTCTTTAGTAAAAATTAATTTTATATTAATTTATTAAAAAGAATAGGTTAATGGTTAGGTTAAAGGTAAAACTAAACACCAAAACTAACCTTAATCCTCAACTAACCTGAGCCTCTCCTTGTCCGTAGCCTAAACCTATCCTGACCCCTTACTCTAAACTTAACTTGCCCTTACCCTAAATAGAAACTTACCCTAACCTAACCCCTAACATGTCATGAATATCGAACCCAATTTTATGATGTCAGGAATAACGCCTTCCATCCCTTATTTCTGTGCCAAGAATAACGGTCCATGCAGGCGTTGTGTTCTCTATTATTGACATGATCCAATATTTATTTATGATTAGCAGTTTAATGGGTATATTCAAGGTAACCTTGACGTCTCGATAAGCTATCCTTTGTGTATATAGTTGTTCCTGGATAGACTGATGTCTCGATTATTGGCAAAATTGTCGCTGTACTCTGTCAACAATCTCCATATAATCCAATGATGGAACATAAAATAATCAACAATTTCAAATACTCATAAATGTTGTTGAGGTACAACTCTCCTATGAAGCTTTAGTTTGTAGCTAAAACAACCCTCAGCCACTTGCGCAATTTTATGTGGTGCCTACCAAGTTGGATGCGTTTCTCGTTAAAATGGTTTCTACAAATTTGGAAAAAAAGCAAATAATGTCAAAAACAGTCACTTTTGAAAGGTTTAATAAACCCACAAACTCTGATCCAAGCATTTTACCGATGGAATTTTACCTTATCAATTCAAACTTTAGCAGTTTGATAGAGTAAAGATGATCCCTCCACAAAATTACCAACTACAGATAACTTCTCAAACACACAAGGCGGCATTATCTTTACTCAATCCATAGTGATATATATTTTACTAACAAAAAATAGCACTTAACGTTCTGGAATAGAAAGTCATTTTGATCAGGTAGAAGGGTCTACCATTCATTCAACCGATTCCATTGAATCCACGATATAATAAACTTGCACTTGGTTTGAATATATATATATATATATATATATATATATATATATATATATATATATATATATATATATTTATTCAGCAACTATAATTTTGTGTTATTTTATGCGCGTTGATTCCATTATTTCATCGCAACAATGGTTTCAAAACAATTACCAACTAACCATCCTATGCTCTACGCAAGCTTACTACAAGGCATGTTATCATCTTACCCTGATGATCACCAATGATCATTTACTATCGCATTGCAAACTAAAGAGAAGAGAGTTTGCAAACGATACATAATTATAAACTCCATTGCTAAGGATTCATATTTTTATTCTATTGCAAATCTCGTCGCCAAAAAACAATTTTATGTAAATAAATTGGGGCGATTATTCTAAGAATTAAAATACTTTGGGGATTTATCACTTTACTTTAAATAGTTTATAACTCTTATAATTGGCACCTTTTACCACCATTTATACGATGGAAATATTAAGGTCTGGAAATGCCTCTGTTTGCGTCGCTGCCGAACAAAGGAACTCAATGGAAAACGAGCGAATGAATAAGATTAAGAAATGGCCTTGAATACAAACCTGTTTTGCATCGAAAGATGGAGCAAAATTTCTTGTTTTAAAACAAGAATAGACCTCAATACAAAGTAAACATGAGTAAAATCCTTTTAAACACATCAATTTAACATTAATTTGGTTTACATTAAGAAAAACCTAGAAATTCACGCTTTATAAAGGATTTAATCAGATAAGACAATCTGAAGAATATCAATACAGATTTCTTATCAATACTTGAGAAAGAACTGATTCATTCCTACTCATGACAACTGCAGGAAATACTGGAAACTATTTTTTTCTAAAATCTCAAAATTCCTTATCCTACTGAATAGAAACGCAGTTTATTTTGGGTGGGTGTAGTGTCTAAGTATGGTTTAAGCCTGAGGGGAAGGGAACTTTTCCTGTATTAAAGGCCGCATTAAGTTAGCTGTAGGACGCATTTATCAGATTATAATTCGATATACTGCAAGGTGTACCTTATATTGTATGTAATTGAATACTATGTCTATGTGTGAGGTGGAAAAAGGAAATAATTATTTATTCTAAAGTTAACTAACCTTTTGATGACTTTGTTGCGAGTACTTTTGGTAGGAAATTCTATAAATGATTTGATCGGCAAAAGCCGCACTTACTTGTTAAGAAGGCTGCAAGTTTATAGTAGAGAAGAAAATTGACCAATTTATTTTTTCTATATAATATAATTTAGATTAGTAGCCACCACACTTTAGCCAATCAGAAGAAAGGATTTTACTGTAAGAGAATTGATATTACAAATACCTGATTGCCCCTATTTAATTAGGTCTATCCACGCGTATAAAATATTCAACAGAAGAGACAAAAAGAATGAAATAAACCTACACAATAGCATCGTTTGAAGAATAAAAGAGTTTGCTACTCGTAGAGCAAACCATCACACTCTAAAATCTTGGTAGAGCCTACTGAAAAGGCATTCAAGTACAAATTCATACGAAAAGAACAAACGAATTCAAATTCATTTGTGAAACAGCACTAGGATCCCTGATTCACTAATAAAAATGGGTGAAAGAAATAAATCCAACCATCATACAATTTATATATTTACGTAATGTGTTCTCTCGTAGAGGAAAAGAATAAGTATAAAAAAATATTAGCAACTACCTAATATTTTACAAATTTACCATTCCATTATTTCTCCAAACCTTTCAGACAAATTCTACATAGAATTTCTTCAAAATCCTTTGAGGTATTTTTCAAACACTATTAACTCTTTAAACCTGTAAAATATCAACTCTTAAACTCATTATTTTTGACGTTTGTCAATTGCGAAGAATTGAGTACGTAAAAGTGACCATAAGCCAGTGGAAATATAGCATTTTAAACTTCACCACTCGCATTATTAGAAACCCTAGCCTTTAATAAACTCAAAAATAAAAAGGCAAAAATTGGCATAAATATTTAACCTTTTATAATAGACCCAACTAAAAAAAAGGGAACCCAGTTAATAAAAACCAACTCATATAAGAGGATAAAATCCCAAATCTAAATAATTTTAAATTATCAGGACGTAAAATAACGACCTAGCCCAGTTTTTAGAGACTACATAAACCCATGGTTAGACTCTACATGGAACCGATTTTTGAATGCATAAAGCCGGTTTTCCGTTCTTATAATTATAAAAATATTTACCCTACCATATATAAAATAGTAGTCCAAAGTTTCACACCGCTACCGTAGTTAGGGGATCTCAGATGTAGCATGTGAAACCATGCTGCAGGTCACATGAGGAAGATTGCGTAACCTCTTGCTCCTAACACCCGCTGGTTGATCTTTTTAACTATATTTCTTACACACATTTTAACCTCTACTATCATTCCCACTTTCTTTACAGATCTATTCTTAAAAACTTTTTTGTGGGGATACTCTCGTTGTTTCTTCCTACTTTTTAAGTAACAATCCAATCTACTTCAGATGAAATGATGGCGGAAGTGTTAAGCAGCAAGCGACTGCACATATTTGTGCACTTCAACTAGCAAGAAAATTTCGAAGTAGACTTGTGTGCACATGTACCCATGGAACGCATAGGTCCTTTAACATTTATAATTCACCCTTCTTGCCCCAACATTTTCCGTTTTTCCAGTGAATCTTTTCAGTCTTTATCTTTTTCACTTCGCTCTACTTTTTATTCTTTATGCTACATCAACTCTTCTTAACGCTTGAAGGGATCTATCTAAGGGTGAAAGAAGATGGATAGACTTCCTAAAATAGGGGGCGCTGCATGATACCTTTTGTTCCCAATTCTCCAACATTTCAGTCTAAATGTAAATTTTTTTATAAGTCGGGTATTTATGTGTGCACCGTAAGTATACTTATTCATGGAGTCTGTCTTCTTTACTATTAACATGCTTGTATCTAGTGGCTAGGGATCGCCGAGAAGCACTCCTTTATCCTCCTCCAAATTGAATAGTGCATCGCGTAAAGAATCGATCAAGGACGATGTCGCATGTCTGTGGGAGTCTTGTGGGCAAGGTAGCACAAGAGCGTCAGAAGTGGTGGTGGAGTGGGTGAGGGCACTCGTCATTACAGACACCTGCTGATGAAGGACATTCATTAGGGCGTGACGGCAGGCATGAAAATCGATGAAAGAACATCGATTATATTTAGTGGCCCCGCCGTCTGTAGTAGTAAACCATTATGTCTGAGAGACAAGAAAGAGAATCAGTTTTTCCGAAAGTTATAGATTCCTGGGGATTTTTGTTATGGTAGGGGATACCATATGGTTTGAATCCGTAAAACAAACCCACGGCTCTGACGTTGTACGCTATAAGAGCATCTTCACTTAACGTCTCTTCATTTTTTTCTTCTAATCCATTTTACCACTAGAACATAAGTTGTTCAGTATACTGGTTCATCTCGAAAATCCTAATTGATCTTTGTTTATCGAATAAAAATCTCAAAAATAGAACAGACCTTTTGTTAATACTTGGGAGATAATTCAACCAGATTACGCAAACAACCAATTGAGGATTAATTTTAACAAAGAATGAACGTTAATATACGCTTCAGCGTTCAATTTTTTACAACGGCCCGCACGACGGTCTTATATGCCCTATTGCCTTATACTCGTATGCTTGCGTGTGTATCATTTCAAATTGGTCGTTAACTCTATTTTCATCAGACCAACCCCTTTGATTACTTGCCTTGAACCTGAATTGACTGCCCCTTTCAACCTAGTCAGCTCCATATTGTGCTCCTTCATTCTGTTGAATTTTCATGCACTAATGGACTGAAGTCAACATTCGTTTGTTTGCGCACTATGGCTGCTTATTTTCTCTCTGATTATACGTGTCTCTATCCGATTTTGTTAATGTATATTTTTTTATTCAGATTGTTATAAAAATTAAGATAATTTAGTGCATCTATCCTAAATAACTCTTGTATCTACGTACTTCATTTACCATATTTTCTAGACCCATTTTTTGATATATTCAAATGCGGCGATTAGAGTCCATAGACTGTATCACAATTAATTTTGGATTTATTTTTTAGATATTTTTCCAGTTCTTTATAAGTTGACTAGCCTTTTACCCATAGAAGTATGCATTTTTTCTTTGTAATTGATAAAATGCTTCAACAATCATTTGAATATAATCATTGAAAAGTTCAACAGAATTTTGACACAGGCGAGGTAATACGTATATTAGATACCAATGAAATTGAATTAAAACGAGAAAGAAAAAACAATACAAGACAGTGATAACTTTGATGTCAACGGAGAATGACAAAGCCCCTTAAATACTACTCACCAATATGAAGGTATCCAGTTACAGGAATCAAAAACCTGAAAAAAGTAGATGATTTGTGGAAATGTAAAAATTAAACGTGATATCAAAATGTAGAAAATAACAAAATAGAATAAATAGATGTAAAAATAGAATAATATTAAAAACGAGAAAATTTATACGAATAATGGTGAGATAATATTGTATAAAAATTTAATATACTAACTTACTGAGTACAAAAGGTACTCTAACCAAGAGTCTATAAAATTAACTAAAAATCCTCTGAGTTGAATAGATCGAGCAGTTTAAAATATTACAGTTGATTTCGAATAAAAGCAATAATTCCTGCATCACCTCCCCCTACCTCAGCCTCATCTGTAAACAAAGACAAGTTCCAGAGAGTTAAAGGCCCAGCAGCTGCCTTGCTCTCAAAATAACGTCTTCTATCGAGAGCTCTGCCATTGTCCTCCTTAAAAATTCTCCTTACTCTAATTAACCGCTTTATTTACTACAGATTTTGGGGAAAATTCACCTTTATTCTCTACTATAGACCATGTTTGTTTCCTGGTCATCATTTAAAATTAACTCTGTTGCATTTTATAAGAGTAGGGGTGCTGTTCATGAATGGCAATAAAAAACACTTCCCCTCCCTAATTAATGTCATATTAGGCACAAAATTGCAATGGCTTTTTTCATGCAGTGTTATTGCAAAGTGATAGAGTGCTTGTGCCGTAGAATTTCGTCTAGCAGGGTTAAACACTGTACAAAAAACAAGCACGACCCTTTTTGAATCCCAACCATGCACACTTATACATACTCTCCCTGCCAGTACCATTTAATTCAAAGGCTGATATAATCAACTCATCTTCATATCCTAACCTTGCATTCCATACATCCGATAGATTCAAACTATGACGCAGGTCAAAGGATTGAATAGGTGGAAGCCCCAACATTCACACACATCATCCAATATTTTTTTCTCTTATATTCATCTAATCTATTAAAGTGGATGGTTATTAAATATATTACATAAGTCTAAGGTAAACTTCATTTCGCCTCACAAACCTCCTTCATGCACAAATACCATACAAAATATAATCCACCTGTCATTCTCTCATTCCTCTTTTTCAAAGATGCATATTCATATAAACAAGCTGTATTTAACTTGGTCCTTTAACCCTAACATCTTACTCACTTTGAATATTTTTTTCACTAGGCATATCTGCTATTTCACCTCAAAATAGACTCAAACATAACGACATTAATTATTTACCTCTGACACAATGATTTCTTGCTCTATCTGCCATTCTCACATACATTAACCTTCTTAAGTTGTCCTTCTGTAGTTTCTTCACAACTGAATCTTTTTTGTATTAGTCTCACTTCTTATCTTCTGCATTAGTCTCAGTTCCATACACTAAATTTGTATCAGCACATTCCCATGCTACCTTTGATACATTCATATTAAAATCCTAGGGATTAACTTACGCTCTGATTCGCCTGAGACTTTCTCTACCATTCACAACTTTGTTGTCGCAATCTGTCTTATTCACTCCACGTTCAATCACGAAATATCCTAGATAATTAAAACATTGCACTTATCAAATGAGCCACAAAAATGGAATCTAACATAACACTCCTCTTCACCATCGTCCCCAAACACTTTAATCTTACAATTTTTTTTGTTTTTAACTTTACCTCTTCCTCACAAACTCTATTAAATGATTCGATAAACATTATCATCTAGTTAAGGTTGTAGAGAAATGACTACATTAAGCATCCTGGAGTAGTATGGGTACATTAAAGCCCCCCCCCTCCCCTCATGAGGAGAAGCGTGGGAAAGATAGCCGGCGAATAACTATAACTGCTTACCCTGTTTGATCTTCCCGCCGCTGTGGGCAGTTGGAGCTAACATCTGTTTTAAGGCGACCACATAAGGTCCTTAAACGACTTCTGGTTATGGAAAAAAGCGGTGCGAGTCAAAAGGCACGCCAAGTAGCGGTGCGGTTGCGAGCCTCTAATTAGCGAGCTGACTTGGGCACTCCAGTTCCACCCTCAGCAGTTCTCGCTCTCCCCAGATGCTAACTCACCATTCGCGTCCCCCTCCCTTGCCTCTGTGGCCTGGGCACTTCTCCCTTTAGATGGGGTGGCTATCCGCCTATAAATAAGCCCCGCAAAGAAAGAGAGAGGATTATAAGAAGTCGATACGCCAGAGAAGGATTAGTTCGTGAAGATCGATCCTTCAGCCAGACAAGAAGATTAGAAGTCAATGCGCCAGAAGAAGGGTTAGTTCGTGAAGATCGATCCTTCCGCCATACAAGACTATTTCCGTGAGAAACAATAGGATCAGATTGAGAAAATTGATCCCCCCTTTCAGGGCCGTATTAACCTAAATAGTCAAGCTTTATATCGGTGCCATACTGAAGAATCCTTTACAGACGGCGAAGAAGTCTGACTGAAGAAAAGCAAAGCCGCTCACTCTCAGGTGACTCTCACTTCTCAAGCTCCGTAAGAGTGAGAGGAGAAGAACCCAGCCCCAACGAGCTCCCGTTCTTTAATTACGTTAAGGAATCAGCCCCCGTCACAGGCGACAAGCAATCCCTCCTCGACGAAAATTCAACCAGCGGCCACAACACTTCAAAGCGAGAGATAAGTCCTTCAGCGACATCCGGCAATACCTAATACCTTCGAGCATGTAAGTTAAAAAGAACATTTATATTCATATTGCGATAGTAGAAGTTTAGTACGTCTCACGTTTTAAAGGGAAGTAGAAACCATTGTTCTTGAACCTATGTGCTAGTAGACGAGAGTACGTTAATTTAATGTTTAACGCTAATCAAATAGAGTCGCGATAAAAATACTAATCGGCAATTGGTATGTTTACAGGAAGCCTATTTGTTTATTTTTTATCATTGTATCCGTGCTAAATATCTTAGAAGCCAAAGATAGGAATGTGTTAACTGTTGGTTTGTTATAGTTAAGTGTTTCATTTAAAATACATGTTTATTTTGGTAGATATCTGGTGTTTTCTTTTATCCTTATGTGTTTAAAATAGCTCTTCCTTAAGAACAAAACTACTGAATTAGCACTCTTAGAACAAAGCATACTTCATCATAGAAATAACTCACGCACCACAAAGCATACCGCTACTAAAAAGGTGTCAAAGAGTATAGTGATCAAAACCAAGGGTCATTCTACGACAAAGGTCATCACGGTGCAGAAAGAGAGAGAGAGCACCCATTCTTCACCATCCTTCATCATTACCATACATCTGTCTCACTGTCAATTGTATTTTAATCAGCACTTCACCATTAAGTATATTTAAGAACTAAGGTGACATGACATACCCATGCTTCATACCTTGACGTATATTACAAACTAATCGCTAGTTCCTCTTTTACTCGAAAGCCTATATTACATTGAATTTACTCCACGCAATTGTAGAATTTGTCACAGAGCTTTTCTATAGACACGAAAATATTTTTCCTCCAGATCAATAAGGTAGGCAAACTATTTTCATCTTTTACACCTTAGTTTCTTAAGCACCTCTCTCATAGCATACATTTCATTCTTATCCCCATTATCCACTCTAATCTCACTCTACTCATTTACTATAATTCCTTCAGTCCTTCCTAAACACTCCATTCAAATATTTATATACGCTATGTGTATAAGCCGCAAAAGTCATATTTCCCTGTAATACTCACAAACACCTTTCTCTTCTTTCCCATGATACAAAAGTTCTATCACATAATTCTTTCACTCTTAAGGTACTTTTTAACTTTCAAGCACCTTGTATCATAAACGAAGTTATCATTTCGTACCATATTTATCACCATTTTAAGTACCTCAGCTATCATATTCTTAACTCCAGCTCTTTTTTAACTTCAACACAAACACCGCTAAACCCTCTTTCATACTCATTAATTATAGACAATGGTACAGCCGCCAGAGTGCACCTTAGAGGCCAATCATATTTCAATTTGTTTTGATATATATACCCCCATTCTACAGGTCTTCAAACTACCCTTAGATACCTACTTCTAATCTTCTCACCTCTCACATTTCCTCCCATTCCTTTTCCTTATGTTCACACAAGCTATTTTTCTCTTTGCGTCTCACTTTTTTCAGTGCCTTTTAAAATTACTTCCCGTTCCCATCCGGACCTTCATTCAGTTTTTTTCTTTACATTGGGAGCAACTTTCATCTTCCTGTTCCCATCGGGATCCTCATTCATCATCTGCTTAAAATGCATCGTTTTACTGCTTTCAAATAATGCACGCTAAGTTTCACTTCATTCCATCTTCTCTCTTCATTTTCACTACACACAGATACAGTCATAGCACTACATTATATACGTTCCTTAATTTAGTTCCATATTTTTTTATAATTTCCAGTTCATACCTATTTTCTCTTCAATACTTTCTCTCATTCAACAAAATTTTGCGTTAATTCTCCCTCCCTGAAATCTTTCTTACTTCTTTTTATCCAAATATCTACCAATTCAACTTATATAGCTTACACATGTAATCCAGTAGTCTCGTACATAAACTACAACAGATTCTACTACAGAACACTCATCATATTCTTTGACACCATATTCAGATTAATCATGCTTTTAGATACACTTTATCTGTGCTGAATAAACAGGTTTGCCATGCATAATTTTCTCTCACTACAAAGCTTAACTTTTTCTCATTTTCATTATCTTCAGGTGTACCGAAAGTCCCATTTATTTCCTTTTTCTCATGTCATCTATGCGCCCATTCATATCCAACAGCAATCAACCGTTACTCATTCTACTTAAAATTCCTCGCTAATCATCCCCACAATTTGGTTTCTTATATTCCCTCCCATCACCACAGCTTCCAACCACTACAACTAGGCACAGTTTCACCCTTGCAAATCTTAACTTCTCCCACATAATCCTTTAGTTCGTATATATATATATATATATATATATATATATATATATATATATATATATATATATATATATATATATATATATATATATATATATTTATATATATATATATATACATCATGTTGCTCTTCATTTGTCATTTTAATTTGAAAATTACATCCCCCTTCACAAAGGAAGGATGTAATATTTTTTAATCCTCCTTTCTTCGTTTTGTTAAAGTATTGCTACGGCAGTCGAAGAATCTTCCATTCTCGGCCGCGTTTCTAAAATTTCCCTCATAAAATTTGAGTCTTTAACGTGATAGGTTGTGCTGAGACAAGCGTATATTGAGTGACCCTTTGGTTAGAACTAAAATTTAATCTATTGAGACATTGATCTATAGAATGTAAATTCTAGATCTCTAAGTTCTAAGGCGTTCCCACGTAAGAGGATTTTCCTTCGTAGCAAAACTAGAGACAGTTCAATAACATTGAAGCTACAGCCCATTCCTAATAGGTTTTATTTAAAGCGAAAACTTGTTATATATATATATATATATATATATATATATATATATATATATATATATATATATATATATATATATATATATATAAGATCTAAATAAATTTAAAGCCAACAACTTGAACAATTTAAGGAGTTATAAAACTATCCCATCTAACAACTGATCAATTAGCTTAATGTCGCTTGTCAGAAGGCTTTGAGACTGCTAAACTACCGCTATTCTTTGTGAGTCACCATTCATTATTCGAGGATTATGTAAAGTTCGTGCTAATTTCGAATAAATATAGTTATGCAGGAATTATATAACTTATTGATTAAATGAATTTCAGAACCTAACGCTGGTAGTACAGTGTGATTCACAAAAAGGTCTAAGCATTTTCAATTTCAGGAGCTACATCGAAATTTTACATGATATATATATATATATATATATATATATATATATATATATATATATAGCCCAAAAAAGGAAAACTAGTATCACAATCCGGGAAAACGTTGAGGAATGTAGGATGGGGTTGAGGATGGCGGCTCAGTTGATGAACGTCTTGGTTCTAAAAGCGATAAGCGCTTGATGACACTGGTTTGAATCCACTCATTCATTTCACCTTTATATAGCGGTTAAAACAGTCTTCCCTATTTGTTTTCGTTTCTAAATCTTCCATTTTCTTTCTTAAACTTTTAAGAGTAGGACAACATAGCTAATTCGGTATTCGATGTTCCGATTTAAGCAACACTTTTTTATAATCTAATTTCATATATGTTTTATTAT
Organism: Ceratothoa steindachneri; assembly: GCA_963969495.1. Lineage (NCBI taxonomy): Eukaryota > Metazoa > Arthropoda > Malacostraca > Isopoda > Cymothoidae > Ceratothoa > Ceratothoa steindachneri. Next base: position 116,330,200 of record OZ018324.1, on the reverse strand, counting down.
TATGCGCCGTTTTTGCCTTATTTAATTGCAAACAAGCAAAAAACAATCTTATTGTTTGATAGTATATCGACTGCCCCCTCATTACCTCCCCCTTTTTAGTATTATTGAACTAACCTTATCTTAGTAACCCGTAAACATATAGATATCATTTTTTAAGACAATTTTCATCCAGCCTTCACTCAATTTTTCAAAATTTGAAAATGATACTATTTCTGGATTTGGAACTATGTATAAAAATTTTATTTCGTGTACAAAAAACACATAGAATATAGTCAATGCTTGGCGGTTTGATGCCCGTCATGTCATACGTTAAGCAATGCTTGTTTTAGAGTTTCGAGTTAACAGAGTAAATAAATATCGTGCAGTTTTTCACTCGCAATCCTGCTTTGTCAGTTAAAAATGTGCTCTCATTAATACTTCCTAAATACATTAGTAAAGGCTAGAGGAGTGGAAGATTAGAATGGAAGTTTCCATGTAGAGGTTAAAAGAAACGTACACTAGACAAACTTATAAGGAAGCTTCGTGATACAGGAAACCAGGGAGTGACAGACCAAAGAAATACCCCAGAAATTATGGATTTCATGAATTAAGAAATCTGCTTTAAAAAGAAAATAAACCAGTAACTTATTTATCTCAAAAGAGAATTTTCATAAACCAGAGTATATGTAGGAGTTATGTACAACCTGTAGGAAAATTGCTGAATATAAGGTCATTCTAAAGGCTGCTCACATCTTTAAAAAGAAAAATGTGAAGGATAAAAGAAAAAAAGATGCAGATAGTTGTATGGTAAATTTTCAGTTGAGAGTTTAGAAAATAGTGTTCACAGATGAGAAAGAATTTACACTAGAAATTCCACGAAATGGCCAAAGTGACATTGTCTATAGACATGTTTACAAGCACGAACCTTTGATCATTGCTGCAGGGTTTTCTTAGAAAGGAAAAACTGACGTTTCATAATACCGAAACTAAAGTGAATTGTAAAGATTTCAATGAACTTTTAAACTCTAAACTGTTACCAAGACATGTAATCTCTATCCAGAAAGTGATTTTGCTTAACAAGATGGGCAATTGTAACATACTGGAAGTAAAGCCAGCCATTCGCAAAGTAAATATGCCTATATCCCTACCAAGAAGGACTGGTGGCTTCAAAGCACCGACTATAACCCAATGGATTATTTGATTTGGGAGTCGCTTAAAGCTTATTGTAGGCAGCTTGAGATATTTCTGGAATGTGAATTAGTAGATAAATTGTTAAAATAATTGCAGTAAATTTACAATATTGAGATGAAACGAGGCATATGTGAGCAAAACGAAACTGAAATTAATTTACCAACAGTGCAGTGGTCACTTTGATCAATTAATTACACAAAATAAAGAAAATTTCCCTAATACTTTCGACACAAATTTTTATTTTTTGTAAATGTCAGATAATTATAAAGATGAAACCTCTCTTAAGTTTTAGCCAAAGTGATACAAAGCTTTGGTATAACTTATTAAAATACCATTGCTAATGGTCCACAGGTTAGTGAGAAATAATGAGTTGAAATATGAGAGCCTTTGGGGAAAGTGGTTAGCTGATATACTATTCCACATCTTCGTTTTTATAACAAAGAAAAACCTCATCAATTTTTAGTCGTGTGCACGCGAATCATAAGTTACAATGTCGGTCCTTAGGGCAGTCGGTCGGGTGGTACATTTTCCTTTTCATTGAGTTTTTGAAAGTTTTGAAGGTCATAAGATCAGGTATGTTTTTTTAATTGATAATACGTTTGTTAATTAGATCTATTTTTTATTCAAAATTATTGAAATAATTTAGAGCGCACGACTCAGGTATGTTGACCTTGTTCTTATTATTAAACCGATTTAGGGATGATTAATATTTTTTAATTAATTTTAGATGGATATAGGCAATAGTGTGATTGACTAATTGAAGTTTATAAAATTTGAAATGTCTTAAACAAATCAGCCTCAGTTTCTCTTGAGCTACTCGTATTTACCTAAATATTTTAAATTATTTAAATTATTTACGTAATTTAGTCGATAAAAGTGTAAACAATTTATTTAACAAGGAATTTTGTGCAAACTTTTTTACGTGTAGAATTTAAGGAGAAATAACCTCCTGGGTAGTGGTAGTCAAGAGTGATTGTTTTAGTTAAAGTTGAAAAATAAAATTGATAAATATTACTTGTAGTAGTAAATCAAAATAAATGAATGATAATAAAAGTTTATGATATATTTAAGTTCTTATTTATTTTAATTAAATGAATTTTTATTGTAAAGCTAAGTTACAATATGGCAATAAATTTTATGGAGTAATATTCAAGCCCTTTTTAAGTATCTCTGATAATTCTTCATTAGAATCTGCTGCTTATTTTTAATAAGTACTTAATTCACAATTTAAATCAATTTTAGGTCTAAAGTTAAGAAGGTTATTTCATTAGTTGTTCATTTCGATACCCTTTTTTTAAAATATTTTTGTACCCTTTTAGCGGTGAGTTTAAGGTAGTTCCCATCCTAAAAATCAAGGATGTTTCTAATAAGACGTCTTTCAGAAGGCTTAAACTCGGCTGACAAATTTATTGACCTTTAAAGAATGCAGCGAGCACTTTTGCGGAAACTGTTAAAAGCGTTGCTCATTTTCCTTTTGGACGCAACTTTATCTTAATTACAGATTAAACTTGCGTCTTCTTGTTCAATCTGCACCCTCAAAGCAGGATATTAAAAGAAAAGATAGCTAAATGGCGTTAAGAGCTAAAGCCTTATCGTTATTAATTTTTAGACCATTCTGAGTAACTCAATAATACTGGTGAAGCCTTATCACGCTAGCTCTGTGCTACAATAACTCACAATAGGCTTGTTAAGCTTTATAAATCTTTGCCATCCGCGAGTCACTCGCACGACGCATTTCGTTCGAAGTAGAAATATGGTAAGTCCAGGGGAAAACATTAAACGTGTTGTATCTGGATGTCACCCTTGTCAAAAGTTAAACACGCAATGCGCTCATTTACTATAATAGGTCTAAATTCTTAAAGAGCATTACTACTATCTCTCCCCCAATAAAACCTTATTTGGGGACGACAAACATTCCGCTTCTCTTTTACTCTCCGGGATGTGCAAAAATACATATTTTGTCATCCACTATTATTTCATGCCTTACTACACGAATTTTTAATTTTTTGGCTTAACGATTTAAGTAAACCCTGATTTTTTATGGCATCACCTTTGCACCAAAAAGCCATCCGGACTAGCCACTCAAGAATGCCAAATTTACACTGGGATAGATTGAATAAGTTAATTTGACAGTAGATTCTAGAAATATGTCTACTTATTGACGCCTAAAGCATGTCTTTTTAGATGCCTTTCATTCTTTATGTTCGTTTTAGTGTGTTCTTTCACGGAGAATCCACAGACTTTGAAAACACAATGAACGAAGTGGAACTGGAGTGTGGAAGGATTTTGGTCTGGACGTGAAGAACTTTCTTGGCAACAAGAAAACTAGGAACTACACAGGACTTGTCATGAATATGTTGACTGCTTTCAGAAACCTCGAGTGCAACACGAACATCAAAATGCATTACTTATTTTCACATATGGATTGGTTTCCCGAGAATCGGGGATCAATGAGTGAAGATCAGGTGGAGAGATTCTACCAGGAGATGAAAGAGATAGAAACCAGGTATCAGCGTAGCTGGAATGCAGTCATGATGGCTGATTACTGTTGGACTCTAAAAAGAGCCATTCCTACCGCTGAGCATTCTAGGAGTTCAAGGAAACGGAAGTTTATGAGTGAACTCTTAACAATGATGATCTAATATCCAATTTATCAATTTCTATTATTCAATGTACACTAATTAATATTTGTCACATTAAATTAATAAATGATGTTATAAAACGATGTTTCTATCTTATAAACTTATTTTGGATAAGAAATATCAACAAAAATCACCTGAAAATGCCACCTAAAAATATAATTAATAAAGTTATAGGCTCGGATTTTTAAAAAAAAGGACTTACCACAAATCAGTTGTAAAAACTTGGACGATTTCCGAACATTTTTTTTTTAAACAGTGTTTCCGGTGTCGAATAAGAAGGGAAGTAAATAACCAAAAGGATAAAACGAAATTAAATTCTTTCTGAAACGTGTAAAGAAAACTGCAAACAGTTCGATGAGTATATAAATAATAGAAACCCGATTTTTAATATTATAGAGTCTATTAAAAATTCGGAGGGAAAAGTGGTAAGCGACCAAAGATTTATTGTACAAATCAAGAATCTAAAATTTTCTAAGCATTTACACTGGAAAGCATGCCACTTATCTGTTTCTTCCGGTCTAATCGATTTAAAAGAAGAAAACATATACGTCAATCTTAAGTTCTACAGCTTGAAACATTAAATTTTAAAAAACAAATGAAAATTTCAAAATTTTACACAATTACGAATTTTCAAATGCCGGAACTTAATAATAACTCATCTCAAGGCATATTAAGGAGTTAAAAAAAAACCCAGATCATTGCGCCATTATCCAAAAGAATTTAACAAATCTTTAAAAGAATTTATTGTTAACTAATGAATTTTAGTCCATCTCTTTTAAAAGGGGAGAATGGATAAGATTCGTTTTTACACAATTACAACTTTTTAATTTTCAAAGACATAAACCTCTTTAATTCTTAAAATGATACTCGCCGATGTCATTTTCAAATGTCGAAACTTAATAATAACGTATTCACTTTTCGAAAATATATTTTTACTTTGAAAATTTTTAATCTTCCTGCGCCATTTGCCCTATTCCCTTCAAGTTTTGGCCTGACTAGTTAGCGAATAGCAGGCTTTGTTATATCTGCAGGCGATCTGTGCATGCGTCTTTTGGCGATTAACCAATAGCATTCTTTGTTATATTTTCGTATATATCAAACGATCCACGGATGTCTGTGTTTTCAGTTATCTCTGTCTTCTCGGTACAGGATTGCCTTCATTGTGCCGCCCTCTGCTCTCTTTGATTCTAGTCTTCTTCTAATGTCCCTTTCTCTTACCTCTACAAAACTCCTGTTTCTTGTCTCATTGCTCATTCGCGTCCAATTTCTCTTCTTGAACTATATATATATATATATATATTAATCCCTGTCTCCTTCTCTCTTGCTAAGAGATTATATACTGTAATAGAACTTTAAGCAAAATCCAATTGGAACCTACAGAAGTTTGTACTGGATAGGCCTTGTTAATTCTATGATATTTTTTTTACATTACTTGTTAAAATTGCTAATTTGAATTTAAGATTATAGCGTGATATAAAATTTTTATTTAATAATTATTAATTATAATTTGATTCTATTTTTTATTAAGAAGTTATCGAATTCACTTTACATGATATCTGCAGTTGCTTCTCTAATTACTTCTTGCGGTTTAGAATTCCATATTTGAACGACGCAGTTGTTAGAGATGACTTTTCCAGTCGATGTTTTAAAATGCCACTGTTTTAGTTTTTTATTGTGTACTCTCGTCGCTATCATCGCTATCATCCCTACAAAATTTTAAAAAAACACTGCAGTACCTGGCATATTTTTCTTTAATATATGCGTTTCCTTTTGATCCTATGGCTAATTGCTAAACCGGTTTATTTTTATAAGCCTGTAATTTAAATGTACCGTCACTTATTTTGTAGTTGAAGGATCTTTTTATTTTTCTTTCTATAATATAAGAAGATCGCTTTATAAATTAACCTGTGACCTGAAAGATTATTCTCTTATTATAATAGGACAAAAAATGAAGAGATCGTTTAAGTATAAAAGAAAGTTGATCGAATAGTTCAAAATGATCTTGAAAAGGCGTTTTTTAGGGAAAAATTGTTTTTGTCTACGTTTTTAGAAAAAATAGGGTGAACTTAAATGAGGAAAAAATAAATGCAAATATACCAAAAATAATGATATAAAAGTTACAGTTGATGACGTAACAGAGACTATAAATCAATTGGTTATTTTATATAAAGATGGGGACTCAGATGGAATATACGATCCGAGAACTCTATTTTTGGTTTTGCCATGAAGCTCTGCCATTTTTTCTTCTTTTTTCGCATCCGAAAATTATCACGATTAGGAAATTAAGGAATGCAAAATAGGGAAAGCAACCATAAAATGCATGTTGACACCTGACATCTCCATTGTTTGTTCAGTTGTTAGATTTTCTACAATTAGAGATAAAATAACATCTTATCCTTTTCTAATATTGTGAATACAAACTACATAGAATGAATTTCAACAGTGTTTTCGCTTATTTGCCTAAAGTGCAAAAAACTCTTTTTTTTATACAACTCACATTAATCTTATAAATGAACAATAATTATTATAGTGTAAATAAGTGTAGTAGTTAATAGGAGTAATAAAATAAATAACATAATGATAATAATAAAAATCACAATATTAGTAATAATGAAAATAGAGTAATAATACTACTCTAACCAAAATGATTATCATGCTGGTTGTTGCCATGAAGCTCTGCCATTTTTTTCTTCTTTTTTCGCATCCGAAAATTATCACGATTAGGAAATTAAGGAAGGCAAAATAGGGAAAGAAACCATAAATATGGATTACAGGGGAACTTAATTACAGACAATCCTTATTTTCAGTTTCAATAGACATTACATGAATTTGAAGGTTAAAGTTTGTTGCTCCTTTCAGTTTTTTCATCCTTAAAAATGGGTATTCTATTAATCGAGTAATTAGCAATAATAATTACTGATTTATCTTATTAATACCTTACCCACTATTTGACTCCTTAACTCATGCCCTCATTTGATCGATTTTTGGGAGCCAAATTGACCTTAGACGTTTTCTTCGTTTTGTTCGATGAATTAGTTAATTGTTAAATACGTTATTACATAGAAAGCTAGATATAACGCAACATTGTTTTTGTTTACTTATCCCGTTTTATGTACATCTTCATTTCTATAAGTACAATAATTAATGTTTTTTACGCTAGTTAAATAATAATAACTACTCTTAAAGAATTTTTTTCTTTTATTATTGTAAACACAATACTAAATCCAGGCACAGGAGAGAAACAATAGGATTTAGAGGAGTAAATATTATTCATATTTTAGTTTTAGCACAAATACAACAAATAAAATAGAAGAAACTAACTACAAGGAAATTAGTCAATTATTTAATACTGGAGATATTAAAAGAGCAAAAGTAAAGAGAAAATGAATGAGAAAATGAGAATGCAGATTTCTCTCTTGGATCAGACAAAAGATAGCGGAAATGGCAGATCTAAACCAACGAGAAGCAAATAAATATAGGGCCAAAATGTGCTCTTGAGGCCACATAAATTCATGAACAGGATCCAGTCTCACCCTTAAAATGGGCCCCAGGAGCTGTTTTCTCCATGCAACGTAACACCCAGAGTAAATTGGCGCCAAAGATCAGAGTCGGAAATTCCCGCCAAACTTGAAGGCGGGAAATAGGTCTCACTTAACGCCTTTAAACCAACCCCGGTTTCCCTTGAATACGCATTTCCGTTGTCTGGAACTGACCAAGTAAGATTTAGACACGTTTCCAAGTTATCTCAGTTACTCTTAAATCTCTGAGTTACCATACTAATCAGGATTACCTTAGCCACCAAAGTTACCTCAGTCACCATGATAACTCCCAATTATCTTGTTTTACTCAATAACCCAGACTTAAATAATATATATATATATATATATATATATATATATATATATATATATATATATATATATATAGCCTTGGCCAAAATTTTAGGGCAGGTATTAAAAATTAGAGAATACGAATGAAACTCATTAACATAATAATTGAAAACAATATAATAAACAGTCGAGTATATCCCATCTATAATTAGTATTTTATATGTTTTCCTTTTGCTTTTATAACCGCTTTAATGCGTTTTTGTATATTGGGCATAAGTGGTTTGGGCAAGCTTCTGCCATTCAATGCGTGATACTAACATTTATTCCTATTTTTTTAGTGATTATCTTATTGTTAACTTACAAGTGGTCATTGTTGATAAAAATGACTCCGAAGAATCAGATTCCTGAAGCTCAAAGAGCTCAAATCGTTGCATTGGCAGAGAGGAATCATCCCAAGTCAAAAATGCAAGGAAATTGAAATGCTCGCGAAACGGTGTCCAACAACCATTAAAAGGTACAATAAAACCCAGTCTTTCAAAACCCGTTATGGTCAAAGTCTTAAAAGGTGCACTACTCCGATGGAAGAGAGGGGTCCTGAAAAGGACATCTCTGGCCGATAGGAAAAGCCCTCTCCTGATGTAGCTGCTAAATTTCGGGCAGCAACAAACAAAGAGATATCAAGACGCACCGTGAGAAGAAGGTTATTCAAAGCTGGGCTCAAAGGATGTAACGCTAGAAAGAAACTGGCTGTCTCAGGTGAACAAGAAGAAGCGATTGTCTTGGGCAAAAGAGTATGAAGATTGGACTGATGATGATTGGGCTAAAGTTGTTTTGCCTGATGAAAGCAACTTTAAGATAGGTTCTCCACATAAGTTTCCACTAATTTATGACGTTTTTACACATTTTTATTGGATACCAAAAATGATCAATACAATTTGTATTTCTTCTCAGATCTTTGAAACCTCTGTAGCTCTTTATGTTCGGCAAAGAGTTGGGGAAGCTTATAACCAGAGATGTGTTGTTCTAACAGTCAAATTTGGATGTGACAGTGTAATGGTTTGGGGCTGCATGTCGTCTTCAGGTACAAGATTGTTGTTCACTTGTGAGGGCAAAATGAATTTCAAACGAAATCAATTAGGAAATACTCTATATTATGAAAAACTTATAGAGTACTTCCTAAATTTCTTCGTTTTAAATTATACAAACAGTGCCTGCAAAATACCCACCTCTATAAATTTACCCAACTAAAGCTTCTTAATAACAAAATTCGTTTCAAGCGCAAACATGTATCAATTGCCTCTAATGAACTTCGCTCACGTCTATCACTTATTGATTTTTGTTATGTTTCTCGTTTGTGCGATAAAACTGTTGCTGAATTCTCCACTAAAGTTAAAAAGATTCATACACGTAAACTACAGAACCTTAATATAAGTACATATATAACCTACTCGAACCGTGTAACCCAGATAAAGTTATATTCAATTATTCATCGAAAGTTTTGACTAAGCGTAAAAAGTTTCTCTTAGCCTTCGGACTAGATTTTCGTCTTCACATTTTTAAACTCTCCTATTTTCACTACTTTCTTAGATTTGAGAGGCTTATTGCTATTTTGGCTTCTCATCAAATTGCAACTAACCATAATTTTTCTGTTTTAAAAGAAATAATACGCTCTTTAGCCTTTGAATATTTTTACAACTTTAAGCCGTTTAAAATATTTTCCGCCATCATTTCCAAATTCGATTTATTACCCTTAAAAAATCTTGATCGTGACAATGCCCTCGTTATTTACAAAACTGACAAAGGTCGAGGTGTGGTTGTTTTAGATAAAGATTCGTATCTCAGCAAAATCTCTCAGATCCTTTCAGATTCTACTAAATTAAGAAAAATTACTAATACTGTACAGTCTTACACACTTAAAATTAAAGACAAAATTGATAGGTTTATTAGGAAACTGAAGAATTTTGACGCACTCCCTGAAGATGTGTATAACAGTTTGTTTTGTTCTGGATCTCTACCTGGAGTTCTTTATGGACTTCCTAAGACCCATATACTGATTTACCCCTAAGGCCTATTTTTGCAGCATATAGGACCACATCATTTGCACTAGGTAAGTTTATAGTCCCCGTTTTAACCCCTCTAACCTCTAATGAGTTTACTCTGAATAATTTGCATGTTTGTGAAAGAGATTACGAACATTCCTCATGCAGACAGATAATTCATGGCCAGCTTTGAAGTTGAGAGTTTATTCACTAATTCACTGAAACGATTCAAATTTGTGTAAATTCCCTCTTCCGTAACTCCACCTGCGCAATAGGTTTAACTAAGACCTTATTCAAAACTATCCTTGAACTTGCTGTTTGTAATTCATTCTTTTTGTCGATTGGGATTTTGTATGAAAAACTCGATGGGGTTGGAATGGGACTTCCTCTTGGCCCCTCGTTGGCAAATGTTTTTATGTGTCATTATGAAACACTTTGAATTGATGACTGCCCCATTAATTTGCGTACGGTTATATATTGGCGCTATGTAAACGACACTTTATTATTATTTAGACATAAGTCACATTGTACACTTTTCCTTAATTATTCAAATTCCAAACATGCAAATATTAAATTTTCCTGTGAGCTCGAAAAAAATAATAGCATATCGTTTCTTGACGTGTAGATTACCCGAATAGACATTCAATTCATGCCAAATGTTTACCGAAAACCCACTTTTTCAAACCTTGGCTTAAGTTTCTTTAGGTTCTTTGATTTTAAATTCAAAATTAATGTCATGCCTAATCTCCTCCATAGAGCATATAACTTGTCTTCAACTTTTTCAGCCCTACATTTAGAATTCGAATTCTTAACAAAATTCTTTACCTCCAATGGCTATCTCAAATCACTAATCCTGAGAAAAATTAGACTGTTTTTCAATAAAAAATACTCGACTCTGCCTCCACTACAAACTGTTGATAAATTAAAGATCTTCTTTTCCTTACCATACTTTGTGTCGTGGTATAACATTATATTACGTCAATACCATATTATATCTATGGGGAAGGGAACGATAACTTACAGGTGAACCAACGAAGGGACGGAACACCGCTAGTTTAGACGAACTGAAATGCGAGATGAGAGTGCAACGAGATCAGATAACAAATGGGCAATGGCAAAGCTCAAGGTTATTTAAAGAGGCATGTACAAAAATATAATTTTATTTACATAAAAATAATGAGAGAATTGATAGGTAAAATTACCTCAGACAATTAACGGACAAAATCACAACATTAAACGAAGGGGGAAATTGTAGTTATAAATCAGACTATGAAGTTAAAACTTAAGGTATTACAAGAGGAGACTATTTAAATGGGGGGGTAATTAACTCAATTGGGTTACTGAAGGGGGAAGAGGGGTTGGCTCACAAATGTCTTCTGCACGTGAGGTGAGACCGCTCGGAACTTCTGAGCGGGAACTTGAAGTGATGACGGTTCTCCAAAACAAGGGAAGGGGGGAGCGGTAACTTCCGGTCCAGGTGAGAGTATTTCTGCCACCCGAAATAAGGGGCGAACGAAGGAGGGCTTCGACAGGAGTTGATGAGAGAAGTCCAGAAAATCACTCGGTGGCGATCGTTAAGTGGAATTACCTCACTGGTTGGGGCTAATTCCAAATACACAAAATAGTTCAGCTGTCACTTTGCTTTGTTGTTAGCACCTGACTTGGAACTATGGAGAATCTTCTGGGGTCCTGGCGAGACTTTTCAACTCTGTGTCTCTTCATGTCCGAGGCTCTCCCCAGGGTTGGGGGGCGGTAAGCGAGAAACAGCTCTACTTTCGAATGGCCTCGAATCTTCTTGCAGAGGCTATTCTGGCCGTATAAAAGTGAATCGTGGTGGACACGGTTCTAGGCTACCGCTTGTGGAAGGGAAGGGGGGGTTAGGCTTACCAATTTAGGCCTAACCGGGCCTTCGGCAGTGCCTGGAAGTTCCATCCTGCTCAAGAGATTCCACTTTGGTTACCAATCCGGAAAACTTAAAAAAGAGTTGTTAAAACTGCTAAATTCAGCCTATCCTCAATTATTACCATCTATTGTTCTCAGTAATGACTTCAGACTGGTATCATTATTTAAGTTCAAAGATTAACCACCCACCAGTATGCAATCTAATATTATATACGTTTTTCGTTGTACGTGCAGTAGCACTGCATCATATGTAGGGGCAACAAGGCGTACGCTTTACTCCCGCTTCATGCAGCATAGGGTAGATCGGAAAGTACTGGACTACACCTTTTAAAACCTGATCCATCCCCAATTCGAAACCATCTGTCAAAATGTGGCTCTAGAGCTATACTCGAGAACTTCACGATACTTAATGCGGCAAGAAACATCTCGGAATTTTACATGATAGAGTCAATTTATATTACAAAACCCCAAACCCAGTCTAAATAATAACTCATTATCTGTCCCATTAATTATATTGACTCATTTTGCAAGAATAAAATCCTAAAATTCACTCTCAAATATTTTCCTTCCTATTTTTTAGAAATTCTCTCGTTGGTCTAGTTTGTTTTTTCCTCCGTATTTCTAATATAATCAATTAGTCTCAAATTTAATATTCATGTTTCACAATTTTATTACCTGTGTTAACTTTTTATATATACACTTAAGTCTGTATTTAGTATTCTTTCTTTAGCACTGATCATGGGATTAGTTATAATCCTGAAACGTTTGAAATAAATGTTACGAGACATCTACGGATCTATCCTGGTCATACTATTTATATATATATATATATATATATATATATATATATATATATATATATATATATATATATATATATATATATATATTATGAAAATTTACCCACAGGATAATGAAAAGATGAATCCAAACACTTTCGAACAATATTTGCAAAGTTGATTTTCAAGGAATAGCATGAAAATAAAGAATACAACTTTATATAGGGTACAAAGATACGTAGGGAACGCCCATTACATAGTACCGACCAATGGAAAACACCCACAAAAACAAGACAGAAAAATACCAGGAAAAGAACAATAGGCGACTAATGACAGACATGTGCTTACCTAAAACGATCTACACAGAACAACGCCATGTATATGAATGGAATATGGTTGGATGAAAAAAAAACCATTTTAAAGGATTATCATTAGAACGAAAACATTTAGGGCTAAGAGTTAATCCACAGGCACAACAAAGACACATGGTGGGGGAGGCAATGCAAATTATATTGCACTAATAAAGGGTAACAACAGGCTGCATTATGAAGTTATTTAATTTAGTACAAGTTTTTTTTTAAACATGGGCGAGTTTAAATAAGCCAGGGGAAATATTTATATTAGTAAAGATGCCAATTAAGGAACACCAGACAATATTTCTTTATATGAAATTAGAGGGATGATAAAGGAATTGTGCAGGATTCCAGTCAATGGAGTTGTTATTTTCAGATAAATGTAAAAATAAAGCGCTGTTTACTTCACCTCTTCTAATATTATACTTATGTTGGTAAATTCTAGTAGATAAAGATTTACCAGTTTACCGAAGTAAGGTAAATTATAAATAGAACATACATTCTATAGAATATACCCCACCTTTTTCCTTGTATTATTGTGGACTAACATTTTATATAAAGTGGATTCATATCTAAAATTTACAGAGATATTAAGTTGCTTAAAAATACGGAAAAGACAAAATAATGGTTCTGATTATGGCAAATAAGACAATTTTTGTAAATGAAAACCGATGTGTTATCAGTTCTATAAAAAGTATCTTTGCAAAGTTTAATGAAATATGCAAAAATTGACGAGGGTAACAAAATTTCTTACCTATTTCAAAGATATTGGACAATTCCTTATCCAAAAATTCAGGACTAACAAGGCGTAATGCACTCAGAAATATAGAAGTGAATACAGACCATTTAATTTTAACACTATGATAAGAATAAAAGTGAAAATATGAACTAGGGTTAGACGGTTTGCGATAAACAGAGTATTTAAAACCTGACGGCGTCCTATGTATCAAAAGGTCAAGAAATAATTCTTAGCCCTAAATATTTTCGCTCTAATGATAATCCTTTAAAATATTTTTTTCTTTATCCAACCATATTCCATTCATATACATGACGCTGTTGTGTGTATATCGTTTTAGGGATGCACATGTCTGTTATTAGTTGCCTATTGTTCTTTTCCTGGTATTTTTCTGTCCTGTTTTTTTTCCATTGGTCTGTACTATGTGATGGGCGTTTCCTACGTATCTTTGTACCCTATATAAGGTTGTCTTCTCTATTTTCAAGCTATTCTTTGAAAATGAACTTGCAAATATAGATCTAAAGTGCTTGGATTCATCTTTTTATTTTCCTGTAGGTTAATTTTCATATTATTGTTTTCCTCACGTGCCACTTTGTGAGATTTTCATATATATATAGACCAAAAGGAGTCCAAGATCGCGATTTAAAAAGTGGGAGAAATCTGATCCTAGTAATTTTCGTCCTATTAGCCTAACGTCGGTAATTGATAAATTATTAGAATCGATAATTAGAGACAAGATGATAGCCGCCGAGACTCTCAACCTAATTTTAAAAAACCAGCGCTTTTTTAGAACCGGTCGCTCCTGTCTAACAAATCTGTTGGAATTCTTTAACCAATTTATTTCTATCTAAGATTATAATGCGCACTGGACATTACTTACATCGACTTTCACAAAGCATTTGACACAGTACCACATGAAAGGCTCTTACTTAAACTTAGAGCGCACAGAATAGGGGAAAAATTCTTGAATTCATCAAACATTGGCTCTCGAATCGCGTGCAACGCGTAATCATAAATGAGATAAACTCGAACTGCGCCTCAGTAAGCAGTAGAGTTCTTCAGAGGTCAGTTTTTAGTTCATTATTGCTAATAATATATATAAATGACCTTGAAAAGGGGTCTAATTAGTAAAATTTCTAAATTCGAAGACGACACCAAGATAGGAAATAGTGCTGCATTATGACACTATGTTGCAAGACTGCAACGAGACCTAAACCAAATTTTATAGAGGGCAGATGAATGGCAAATTCATTTTAACACATGTAAATGCAAGGTCTTCTGCACTTAGGATGCAGAAATTTGTGCTCAAATTACCATATGAATTACTAACTCTTGTAATTAGTAAACATGGAAAATGACGTTAGAGTCTTAATTTAAGTATACTTTAAATTGTCCAAGTAATGCGTCGAAGCCACAAAAAGGCGAATTCACTGCTAGAGAGAATTATAGCTCTATATAAATAAATCATTGATTCGACCGCATATGTAGTATGCGGGGCAATTCTCGTCTCCTAACCTTAGCAAAGATGAGCAAGTATTAAAAGGAGTGCAATGAAAGGTGAACAAACTGATACCTAAACTTATGAATAAACCCTATGAAGGAAGATTTCTATGCCTAAATATATTATCCCTTGCGAGTAGACGTTCACGCAGCCAGCTGATAGAAGTTTTTAAACTCCTTAAGGTTTTTTTCTAACATAGATTCTATTCTATTCTTTAAATTGATTATATGGCGAATACCCGTCAAAATGGATACAATTTAGTTAATAAGCGATTCTGCAGTGGTATACCATAAAAACTTTTTAGCTATAAAACACCCAAACGTGGAACAGCCTACTCGATCGAGTAGTGGAAATTGCATCTGTTAATATATTTAAAAACAGACTAAACTAGTACTATTCGAGGAGAAATGTAATCTAGTAGGAGTACAGATGAAGACCACTTTATAAAATCAGGATGGAGTATACATGCATAAGTGCCCAGTTCTCCACTCAAATGATTATAGCTGTTTGTAGAGCTTGAGTACGAATGTGTTTTCTATATTCCTTCACAGCTTTCCTGTATTTATTATTTTCGACACTAGTAGAGGCCGGCGCTGCGGGAGGAAAGAGCAATCTTACCAGCTACATGAGTTTGAGAAGTACTATGCTTATTAGAAATTTAGCGGCAATAGACACACTCGTACATAGGTGTGTACATAATTACAAACTTGCATTGTATGCAAGTATCTTCATATATAAGTCTGTACCTTATCAATATAGATATATTAAATTCATCTACTCATTAGGTGGAAGTGGTATTAGTCTTATTACCTTTCAAACTGGCCCTGAGTGGACCCTAAGGTCTTTGTGGGCCTTAGTTCTGTAATTGTCTCCCTCTTTCTCTCTCTCGCATATAATCTATTACAACCATTCTCTCTCTCTTTCTCTCCCTCTCTCTCTTTCTCTATCTCTCTCTCTCACACACACACACACACACACGCGCGCGCACAATCGTTCTTTCCCGCACACTTTCCTTCTTCCGCCCCTTCACTCCTTCTCTCACATATACAGTCCCCCTCACACTCTCTCTCCCTCATTCTCTCCCACACCCTTCTACACAATTCTTCGCTCTTCACCTCTACAATGTGAGGACTTGAGACACAAATGCTTTATATATGAGAGGTGATGAGGGAAAGATCGCGGGGAAGGGAAGAGGGGACACAGGAAATCAAGGATTAGGGAACGGGTAACTTTGCGACTATTTTCGAAGCGAGTTTTGGCTCGAGAGAATTTTGTATAACTTTGTTAAATTTAAATGATCCCTCAGACATATTGTAATTTAGAATTTGTTTGATCATTGTTGACTTAATTTTATGTCTTTATTAATAATTATCAGACTTATAGAATATTTTGGCATCATTAAAATCAATTTGGTGACTACAATTACTTGTGTGGTTGAACAAAAAGGAAATTAATCTCCCTCTTCTTATACCCATTCCTATGCATAAAGCATTTGTATGCCCATTTTTCACATTGTACAGTTGAAGATGGTAGTAGATACTGAGACTTGTCCTGTAATGTAATAAAATGCATTTTACTAAAAAGTGTTTTTTTATATCATGTACTCATGTATATTCTCCCCTCTCATCTCTCTCACTTTTATCAGTACAGTGGAATGATTGTATATAACCTCAATTTCTACCATACTTATGTGAAATGCTGATATAAAAAGAGCTTCTTATAGGGCAAGGCTCTTCACAAAGAGATTCGCCCACCTTTTTCTCTCCTAAAGGAAGAATAAAAAAATAAAAACATTATGTTTCCTGTTGCCTCCATCCTTGTATCTCGTTTTGATAACTACTCCTTTTCTTTATGCTGAAGGCCAAACATTAAAACGAAAAAGAAGGAAGCGTTCCCCCAATACATGTGATGTATATTAACTCGACAAGACGACTCGAGATAACAAAAAAAAACTCCAGAAGGTGATATCGACGCTCTTGTGACAAGTAAACATTATCAAAGAGTATATTGATATCTGCCATGAAAATACTGACGTCGAAAAGAGTCTAGGCCACAAAGAACCAAGACAACCTTAAGAGAATTATAGTAAAGCCAAGACCCGGCAAGTCACTATAAAATAAGCTGGTGCAGAGAGAACTGAATTTATCCCATATGAGTTAGGAAGTTAAAATGAAATTAAAGAAACTGGCGCATAGACTAAAAGACGTTGTAAAATTTCGCGAACATGTGCATATTTTTTAATATAACATACCAAACATGGGCATAGTCACGAAGTTAGTCAAAAAATATATTTAGATACATTTCTGCTTCCACTGTTACAAAATGGAAGGCCCGTCCCACTTTAAATAACCCAGAAAAGAACAAAATGCTGTTCTCGGAGTCCTTGAAAGAGGATTATATGTGGTACATATGAAAATCAACACAAAATAAATGACTTAAGTGCAAAAAAGTGGACTGATCTATGGACTTATCGTCTCCAGCAATGAAAAAGATTTTGACAAAGATAGAGAGAGAGAGCTGAAAGAAAAGGGAGAGAAGAGAATGAATTCATATGCTGTAAAAGGTTAAAAAACACAAAACTATAAAACCAACCTAAAGTTTTACACGCTGTTTTCCTTACCATCGACGAACTAAGGTAAATTATGAAGTACAGAAGTCAAGTAGATGCCATTATTATGACTCGCCCCGGATCATATCCAGAGACCCTGAGTAGACTTCCATCCAATTCCAGACTCTTCAGCAGTTTTCAACATAGTAAATCAACAATAACTGAACTGCTCAGGGAGAAATAAAAATATAAACACAGAACATGACAGCAAAAGTAAGAAAAATAAAAATAGAAAAAGAGAAAGAGAAACACACGATGACGGAAGAGAAAACGGATCCAGTGTGATAATAATAGGCGAAGAGTTATAGGAGAAACAATAAGCTCATGTGAAACGTCACTTCACAGCACGCCACGATCATTACAAGAAAGAAGAAACAAAATCCAGAAAAATGTTATAAAATATAAAATCAAAGGAAGACAAAATGCGGGTGGCCATCCCTTCTTGCGTGGGAAGGAGACCAGAAAAGAGACCCGGCGGTAAGAGAGACACTAATACTCTCTGTTCCACTCAGCCATGAAGTGAGGTACACACACACCTCGTTATGTCGAGATTCTTCAAATAAACACAAAAAGATGTAAAGGTAAGAGGATGGTTTATAATGAATTAGTTGTAAAGGTTGCCCCCGATATCATCTTAATATCTGAACGCCGTCTCAACACAGAAAAGGGAAGAATAAAAAGAAATTGCGAAATTATAGTGAAAAACTAGAATCAAGAACCATATAACGGTGTAGAAGTCTAAATACCACCTACATTAGTGTACGCAGAGATATCTCAACACAAGCTGCACGTCCCTCACGTATTCTAAATTCGCCTTTCGCCTCGAATTTTCTTCGCCCCTTTTCGCGCCTTTGAGACAACCAAATTCGCGGCCGGCCACACAGGAAAATGTCTGACTCGAAGGACACCTGCTAGTCGACGAAGGTCCGAGTTTACGCACCGTCGTAAACTGCGACGTGGAGCAAGGATAGCTCGAAAGTGTGAAAGATTTACTCTGTCTGGCAGCAGATGAAAAGGTCTTTCGCGCAGCGAAACGGATTTTATGAGAATTCGGTGCTCTCTCCCGATTTTTGCTCGTGAGAGAAATAAAAGAGAAACTTCTCCCTGGAGTCAGGCAGAAGATCTTTGACCTAGGTTGTGAGGAGAGCTCATCCCACAAAAGAAACAGTTCGCCCGTTGTAAGAAAGAAACTTCGGGGAATTTGTGTGTTGCCGTCACGTTACTTGTAGGTGACAAACTTCTCGCAGACCCCCCAACCCCTTTAGAGTCAGAGGTTACACAGGACCTCCCTCTGCGGATTACCCTAGACGTAGCTAGGTAATCGGTTTTGGCTACCCACTCCAGGTGCTGAATAATCGGACAGTCACTTCGAGGAAGAAGAAGTCCGATTTGAGTCACAGTTTGGCTCGCCTTCGTAATCCGGCATAGGATCACTATATCACGGGTCTAGGATTACCTTCTCATTCGGTAACCTCGGACAGCCGGACTAAGTGCGATCATCGTCACCAGAAGAAGACCTTCACCGTCATTCTCAAAAATACTTACGAACTCAAAGGTACCGTTAAATTGAATTATCCCCTTCCCTAACTTCACCAGTTTATTTGTGAACTAGAATTCCCATCCCGAGCCCATAACCTCAAGTATTAGAAGATATTAATTTAGTGTTTAATTCAATAATATTATTCCATTCATTCTGCCGGGTGCCATTAAGTCGCAGTCATCCTAGTGAGTAATTTTCAAGTATAATCCCCACGACGTTATGTAGACTTACTTATTCAGTGCAAAGATTAATTCTATTTATACCTATATACTCTGTTTCATATTTCTAATTCATGTACGTTAAAGATTATTTTTGTATCTGTGTGATTAACTATTTTGGACAATCCTTTGGCAATTAATAACAATCCACTCGGCTTAAATCTCAATATTACACCAGTCCACCCATGACTGGCTTTTACTGAGTGAGGACACACTCAGGGGATCATTATCTTAATTTTGATCAAAAGGAAAGCACCGAGCTTATTCCTATTCACCTCCGCTTCACCTTGGTGCAGTAATAAAATATATGTCCAGGAAGTGGGACTGGGATTACCCACTCACTAAACCTCGAAAAACGGGTAGAATTTGTTATTTAGGAATAGTTAGCACTGTTGTAGGCACTGGATGGCCACTTCCAAGAAGAAACTACTTACCTCTCACTAACTTCATAAGTCTCTTCGTCAGTACAACCAGTAATTCTTATGACAAATCAGAAGGTAAGAATCCAGTAATCTTGCTACAGATCACTTGCCAATAGATCAGGGAACACACATAACCTCATTCTGGTTAAGGAACATCGTACAACAGATCGGCCTCAATTCCCCAATAGATAATAGCAAACTGGGCAACAGAAACAGATATGTCTTGAAAGACGAGGATGCAATATAACTACCGCATGGCAACCAACGGCATTACTTACAGTGATTATCTCAGAATCGTCTTAAAAATTAATGCAAACTCTATTAGGTCCCAACTAAAACCAGAAGCTGCGATACATGTCTCGATGTTAGAGGCGATATCCGAAGAATTTGACGAGATACAAACTTCTCTCCTCCAGACCGATAAATAATTTGTATTATTAGTCACAAGTAGGACTATAATTCATGCAAAATAGAGATAATAAATCATTGTAAAAACAACCATCATATTATTAACACTAAGTAAGGGCTTCCTCTCTAAGCTGACCACCTCTCTTTTTACCATTGAGAGTTGCTGCAGTTTTGGTTTAACCGGTCGGTGCATCTGTATGTCTGGCATGACCATCTTTTAGCACCCGAGGAAGTGACCTCTGTAAGGTCCTAAAATTGCAGATGAGATAGACGTTAACAGTTAGAGGTAGGATATAGCTAGCCATTATTCCTTTCTTACATATCTGAGCTCACAAGCTATCCTGAGATTCAGGCGTTTTTCCTAACTATCCTCAATCTATAAAAAATAATTTAGGTAGAGCTATTTAGCAGTAAAATTTAGTCCGAACTAGGTGTCAGGTTGGAGGAGGATGGCTATGGCACACCTCTTTCTGGTAGAGGGGCTTCTTTTTCGGCATTGTGGCTGGACGGTTCATTTGAAAGCAACTAGCCGTACACATGCCCTGATTCGGCGAGAACTCGAAGTTTACTATTGAGGAGGGACTTGCCTGTTATCAACAATGGATACCAATGCGTTATCACGCGGGAACGGAGGACAACTTTGAAGTAATCAGCAGCTCTAATATGGTGAATAAAAATGCCTCACCAAAGAAAGATAGTTTCTAGGGGGTGGAATCGTGATAACCCTGCCTGATTCTATTTCCGGGTGAGGCCATCTCCAAAATAGAGAGTGATACAAATAGGTGGATCTTTCACCGAAAAGACAAAAAAACAGACTGTGTTGGTTCGATCTGGCCTCAGGACTCCTTGGGAAGGAAAGAAAAATTGTTATAACGACGCCCGGCAAATCGTAAAGTAAGCGTGAAAAGGATAGTGTAGCATAGATGCGTCAAGTCACTTCATTGAGAGGTAACCTGTCTTATTCTTGAGTGGCTGAAATAGAAAAATTCTGGTTATCTGCTTGATTGATGGAATAAAGCTGTCTGACTAATACAAGCTACCACATCATAAGTGTTTAGCTACGAGGGGCGGTCAATAAGTTTTGCAATTCGGATATAAGGAAAGAAGATATGAGGAAAAGTGTTTTATTATTTTTCAATATGACTACCCTCGACTTCGATGCATTTGCACCACTTGTCCCTGAGGTTTCGAATTCCCGACAAACAGAAATCTCATGACTGCTGTTCAATCCACTCCTAGATGGTGAGCTGGACATCTTCATCGTCCCCAAACAGGCGTCCACACGGTGCAGCCTTGAGCTGGCGGAATAAAAAAATAGTCGCTAGGGGCCCGATCTGGACTGTAGGGGGGATGGTTGAGCTCCTCGAATCCGCACTCGCGCAGGGCAGCCTGTGCAACTCTGGCTTTGTGGACTTTGACGACGTTGAAATCGATCATGGGGCGCGAGGTTTCTAGGGACCCAACGAGCAGAGAGACCTTGGTCATGGCCAAATTGTCGTGGATTATGTTGATAACACTTCCATGTGATATTCCAAGTTCTCGCTCGATTTTTTTTACCTTCACCCGTCGATTTTCGAGGATCATCGTCTCCGCACGGGCCACATTGTCCTCGTTGGTCACGTCTCACGGGCGTCGTGGAGGGGGGTCATCTTCAAGGGACTCACGACCATGGCGGAACTCCCTATTCCAGCGACCAATGGTTGCATAGGAAGGGTCGGTTTCGGTGTACACTGCAACCATGCGTTCATGGATCTCTTTTGCATTCTTTCCTTCCTTGGTCAAAAATTTGATCACTGCGTGGTGCTCAACCTTCTCCATTGTTGAAAAATTTGTGACTGACGATCTGCGATCAGCGCCTGCTTCTTAAATAGACGAGGCAGGAGCTTGCGGCTGCAGGTCCTGACTTTTCATAACTTGTCCTAACACTCCCATAAACAGCCATCCCCCTTTCTCTGTTTTGCCCTACCGATTCGCAAAACTTATTGACCACCCCTCGTACATTTCTTGTTAGAAACCAAATGTCTTCATTTTTAGCCTGATCTTATATTCATATTTACTCAGGTCATGATGATAAAGTCAAACAGTCTGTATATTTTTAAATGTTTCTCCGGGAGTTTCAGGTCGCGAGCCCGTAATTCTTGGATCTTGAGATTTCTAAGATATTTGAAATAGGTAACAATCTTTGCTACACTCAAAAATTTCTTGCAGGATTACTAAATTTGGCAACAAAAATCGTTTTACAGAACTGAAGTCCCTTCCGCATATAATTTTAAGAACTTCCTTGTTTTACCGTTTTCTGAGTCTTTTTTCCTGCTTCCCCACCTCTTGAATAAATTAAATATTTCTGTCATATCCAAGTATCAGTCTACCATGTGAAAAATGCTGATATATAATAATAACATTGGTATAGGGGGGGGTATTCTGCCGATTGTTCAGTTTACCCTAAGCAATACCTTGGCAAAACCTGTAAATCATTAAGTGTACGCTTAACGCAACATAAATACAACATTAGGAGGAGGGATAGCAGTAGTGCTTTCTTTGTCCATTTATCTGAAAACAATCAAACTATCAATTGGAATTTGGCTAAATTTATTTACAAATATGATGAATTTGTTCAAAGAAATATTGTTAAATGCTTATTCATTAATTCCTCGCCTAATTTTAATATATCTCACAGTCTCTTTAAATTGTACCCTGTTATTAAAAGGCTTATTTATAACGAAATTGTCCATTTTAAATCTTAGCCCTTTGATTTATTAATTTAGTTATGTTTCTCTCGTTTATTTTTATGTATTCACAATTACGTGTGTATGTACTTATTTTTGTGACCTAATGTCTACATTCTTTGTTCACAGTTGGAATTTCGGGAAGTAGATCTTATCTATTTGGTTTTATGCTTCATATCCGTTTTTGATAATATTTTTTATATTTTGTGTCCTTTCGTTGTACATTGGCGGGGCATTACTCTGTAGTTTCTCATATATATATATATATATATATATATATATATATATATATATATATATATATATATATATATATATATATATATATATATATATATCACCTTTGCAAAATTTTGGTTATCCTTGAGAATGAACTGAATAAGTTCTAAACTACTTAGAATCCGCCTTTAATTTTCCTGTGGAATTTTTAGCATATATATATATATATATATATATATATATATATATATATATATATATACGTGTGTTTGTTTGCATGGCCACTAAAGACCTGATCATTGATCTGCATTGCATGGATCCATTATTGCTAATGTTCAATCTCCTCTGCCACGCCTGCAACCCTTCACTCCCAGCCATTAACCAAAGAATAATTATCCGCCTCTTTGCAAATTATTTCTAATTCCACGTCTGAGTAATTATTTATGGAAATTGACCCTTCCTTCCCCTTTTATATTTCGGTAAATCAGAGCTATTTAGAAATAATTGTATCATTAATTTTTGGTGGATTAATTAGTAATATTCAGTAATGTTCTATTTTCTTTCTCATTTGAGGTTGTGAATAAAAAACGACCAACGGGCATTTCATCTCTGGTCAAAGTAAAGAAAAATAGTGAAGAAACGAAAAAGAAAAGTTTGAGAACAAATGTTGTAACACAACATTTCAACATCCTTGAATGGATCACAATAACTTGGTTGCTCCCAACTCCACAGACCAATACATTCCACCCTAAATTTACTTGTGGTCTATAGTTAACAACTAGAAAGCAATCAAAGAACGCATACATCCTATCCCCTACAATGTTATTAATGGGTAATGGTGGGAGGAATCTGGATTTCTAATCTGGAATAGCCATTGGCCAAATTAAGTAACACCATATAATTCCTTACCCCTGGAAACCTTCCACTCGGCGTTAGGAATTATGTATCTATCAATCTTCAGTAGTTTGTGAATTACAATAAACAAAATGATGTTTTTCCACAGTGGCAAATCCGCATCTGGGATTCGTCTAGATATAACTTCTTGGCTTTAACAGATAGGTAAAATCTGTTTGAAGCAAACTAAATCTTCATTATCTCAGCCACACATTGATAGCACTCACATGTGTCTACCGATCTCAATTATTGAACTGTGATTCGGTAAATATTGCACCTCCAAATATATATTTGGATTTGACAAATATGTATTCTGATCTTAATCCAGATAAAATTATGTCTCTTTGTACAGATTCATAAATCGCCCACCCCTGGCTATTTTCAAGGCAGTCGCAGATGGGCTGCCACAATGAAAAAATATGGCTATTTTTAATTTAAGTATTGAATTATTTTTAATAATATTAGCAAAAAATGTCCGATCTCCCAATTTTAAAGAAATTGAATAAGTAATACAGAATCCAGAGATCGTTGGACATTGGTTATCCGTTAGTGATGGTTGGTATTGCCTAGGCGAGTTTGATCAGCACCACCTCTTTATGGCGAGTCCGGGAGAATATTAAGAACCAGTAACTCTCTGTTATTTGTTTGGATGATTTTTTCTCTCACTAAAGAATAGTAAAAGCGAAGACAAACTGACATTTTTATACGCATCTTTCAATTCTTTTTTGAACTTGTCCCAAGTGATATGAAAGTGTGACGCATGGTTAGTGTTGCTTTGAAATGTGCATATCCCTCGGGTGGGAAGCGGAATTGTTGCACTTGCTGAATCATGTCATTATTGAACCCTATATTTTATCTAAGAAAATATTGTTCTAAGTTACACAACCAATTTCCTACCCTAGGAATTAGAGGCTTTCTCTCGTAAGTGCTTTTAAATGGAACGATTGAATGCGGGACATTCACTCACCTACTTACATTAAATGAATTAACCGATTGACTTTAATTAGCATGAGTTAAGTGAGTTTCATCAGCCATGTTTCTTTGTGTAGCTGAGCTTATGTCGGAATGTTTAGGGGTATGGGGGCGAGTTGAATCTTCTATCGAACGGTAAAACAAACTCGTCACTGGTGTAACCAGATCGATTTTTTCAGGATTTATCTGCCACTCATTCGGTTATTTATGACTCATAGAGATGACAGTGTAAACTGATTCGTTACCTTCACATATTAATCCTGACTAACTAAAAATAAATTACCCAAAGACAAATACCGGATAAAAAAAGGGATTACGCAATAGAGTTGGAGTTTAAATAATTTAGGAAGAGCAATGCGACTTATGACGGAATAATAAAATATGTGTCATCTACATTGCGCTCACATGAAACCGAACGAAAACCAATGGGATACTTATCGAACTAAAGTTTCATAACACATAAAAATATTTGGTAACGAATGGTCAGAGGAAGATCCATTCTGACCCTTTTAAGTTGTTCGGACAAAACACCATCAAGCAAAAATAATGAACTACAAAGAGGGAAACGTTGGTTTTCTTCGCTGCTCTTCTATGGTATTTAATTCGTTTCAAATTTGCCTTTCAGGAAAAAAAGCTCACAAAGTGCACGGGAGTCGTCAAAGTTATGTAGATACACTAACAAAGGAAAAGTGAAAAACGATTCCGAACGCTTTCGTCTTTATTCTTAAAGACTTTTTCAAGGTCCTAGAAAAAAAATTTATTTACATATTTTAATCTGGAGTTTTCATTGATTGTCTAGCAATGATGATGGACTGGTTATAGTCCTGAAACGTTTGTAATAAATGTTGTAAGCGTCTTCGATTCTGTTATGGTTATCCTAGTTATACTTGCCTGATGTTTGCGTCCATCATTTCTCCCCTCTCCTCCTCATATATGTATATATATATATATATATATATATATATATATATATAAGCCGCTGTTCTCTTCCTTAACAGGAAAAGCTTGGTTGCACAGGCACCCCTGCGGGGTCTGGCCTACGGCCTCATTTGCTAATCTTAACCGCCTTTTTTAATCCCCTTTATAGACTCTTTATTTTAACACCCTGAACACCCTTTTCTTCTTCTTCGGGGTCTTTTTTTTTCTTTCTTTTTTTTTAGGTGACAACCGAACTAAAAGAAAAAATCTTATTCAAACACCTTCAAAAAATCTCGTTCTTAAAATATAGGGTTATGGATATATATATATATATATATATATATATATATATATATATATATATATATATATATATATATATATATAATATTACTGAAAGCGACTGCCAATTTAGTGTTAATTTATTTTCTGTTTCAGTCTCTTGATTGGTCTTATATTCCGTTTTCTTAGTCGTGAGTTAACCCATGGATAAGTTCACCAAAATTCATTTAAAAAGTATGTAGTAACGAAGGACGGCAGGAAACTAGTTCACTGAGCAAAAAAAATACCTGGTGTTCCAAAATTGAGTGCGTATTTTGATGAAATTGAAAACTTTTATAAAAAATTCCTTTGTAATTATGTTCCTGTTCAAATTGTGCTCTGCAAAAAATTGTAGTGTTCCATGTACAAGTTGTATCAAGATTTTAATTTGCTTTTCAATCCTTTTCATGATCCCTTCTTAATGGATATTAAAAAGTTAAAAAAGGACGAGTTTCGATACACACCTCTATCAATCATCGAATTTTAATATTTTTAACTTAAGGCATTGAAGACTGAGCTTTATATAAATGATTAGTTAGGTGTCATCAAATATATGGACATACTTATAGGGAATGGAATTTTAAAACACAGGATTGTAAAGGGTGTTCCAATAACTTGGACCGATGATAAATGTGAGTTAAGTTTAAGCGTCTAATTATTTTTTTCTTTTTCTCTCAGATTTAACAACTTCTGTCTTTGTCAATTTCAACCATGGAAAGATTAATAATCGAACAATGTGTTAAAGTTATCGAAGCCTATTACGAAAATGGACGTTCAAACAGAAACGCATTTCGGGCACTTCGCGATGTTTTTGGTCAACATAATCGACCAACCGAGTGCAGCAATTGGGAAAATTGTTCGTAAATCCAAACAAACGGGGTCGGTGGCAGATATGAAAACGCCATTGCGTGTTAGTTTACGCCGACGGGCTGAAAACATTGCTGCAGTGCGCGATAATGTGGCCGAAGATCCAGACACCTCTATTCGTCATCGCGCGCAGGAATTGAACCTCTCCACAACAACGTTACATCAAATTTTGACAACAAAAGTTAGTCTCTACACCCTTACAAAATTCAATTGACACAAGAACTGAAGACTGCTAACCATTTGAAGCGCCGTACATTCGTCAATTGGGTGCACAAGCAAAGACAAGCTGAAGATGATTTTTCGCAAAAAAATCATCTTTAGTGATGAAGCCCATTTTCATCTTGGTGTATTCGTTAATAAGCAGAATTGTCGCATTTGGGCGGATGAAAATCCCAGGAAGATTGTTGAAAAGCCGCTGCATCCACAAAAGGTCATTGTTTAGTGTGCATTTTTTGCTAGCGGAATCATTGGACCGTATTTCTTCGAAAATGATGCCGGGAATTCTGTTGCGGTGACAGGCGAGCGATACTGTGCCATGATAACGAACCTTTTAGGGCCTGAATTGGATTCTATGAATGTCGAAGATTTGTGGTTTCAACAGGACGGCGCCACATGCCACACAGCCAATGCAACAATGGATTTATTGAATGAGAAGTTCCCAGGTCGCATCATCTCTCGCAACAGCGAGGTCAATTGGCCACCACGATCGTGTGACTTGACGCCTTTAGATTTCTTCCTTTGGGGTCATCTCAAAAGTAAGATCTATGCCAACAAGCCAACAACAATTCAACAGCTGAAGAATGAGATAATAAGGCATATTGGTAAGATAGAGGAGCATCTATGCAGAGATGTCGTCCAAAGTTTTGACTATCGAGTGGAGGTGTGCCGCCGAAGCCTTGGCGGACATTTAGGCGATATTATTTGTCACACATAATTGTTATGACTCAAATAATATGATCCAATAGTGAAATCAATAAATTTTCACCAATAACACTGTTTTATTTACTGTGAAATTCGATCAGGCTTAATCGAACACCATTTATATTGAAATGGCAGGTTTTAGGTTTAAGACGGGCAGGGATTATTATTCGGGGGGAGGGGGACGTGAGGAAGGCAGAGTGAATTGTATGTTTAATTGGGTCTTTAATTTGGAATGTTTTTCTTTTATGTATAAAGCGGCTTAATATGAGTATCCGTCGACGGTTTGGAGCATGTGCTAGGATTTCGGTATTATCTTCGATCACTTCCGCTCCAGTTGCTCTCCATATTTTTCCAACGTGTGTGATCTGGGGACACCATTGTTTAAATGGTAACCATTCCTCGTGTTAACTTTTTTCTGTAATTCCGATATATGAATGAGATTGGAACTCATAGTTTCACATTTTTCAGGTATATTCATATATTAATTGACTTCTCTACTTAGGTATTAGGTGAGGTCCTGGGTTGTTAATCTCCTACTATTGTAGGAGATTTGGATTGATACATTGTTTTCATTTTGCATTGGCTTACTCTTCTGTTTATGACTTCCTTCATTATTCTTTCATCAGTTTTGTACGTTGTTTTCATACTGTTCCTGTAATATAGTTTAATAGTGTTTCTTTCGGTTTGCTGATTGATACTGTCTGTAGGTGACGTATACCATTTTTCCATATTCTTACGAATAGTGGTGAGTATGTTACCGTTTGTAAAACCGTTATTCACGAGTACTTGTGTAGCACGCTCGAGTTCTTCGTGTGTTTCTTTTCATGTAGAGCAATGAGTGAAAGCACGGGTGATGTAGGGATTTATTACGCTTTTTATAACGATCGGCACATTGCCTTAATGCATTCATGCAAAGACCTGGATTTTTGTTTGTGACGCACACTTTGGTAGTTAATTTATCGTTATGCTTAGTGATAAGAGAATCTAAACACGAAAGTTATATATATATATATATATATATATATATATATATATATATATATATATATGTGTGTGTGTGTGTGTGTGTGTGTGCGTGTGTGTGAAAAAAGAAATGATGTTACCAAAACTCTAGAAAAGTTCTTGCTACAAATTAACTTTCGAACGATCTTCATAAATAATAAGAAAAGTAGGATGTTTTCTCGAACAAAGGGTGTAAGCCTTGTTTGTTTTGGAAATGGTGTATACAAGTTTTAATGCCTTGGATGTACTCTTGGAACATATACAAGAACTACCATTCGTTCCTTACATCCGAGGGTTAGTACTCACCTTGCGATTAGCTGTAGAACTGGGAAGCGTCTCTTCAGAAAGGAAATCTAGAATTTTAGAGACAATATTATAAAATGCAAGATCGATGCTATTTTAGAAATTTCGATGTCCTTTGGTTTCCTCCTAATAACACATCTACATTAGATACAGATTTAACTTGTCACTCTTTGCCATTAATAAAAATAACAAACCAACTTCAAAGTTGATAACAAATGCTATAACTATCCTACTAGTTAGGATGGTTACATAATTTGTTGGCAAGTTTGAAGTTGGTTGGTTGAAAATGGACAAATATTAGGTAGGATTCCTACTTATATTTCTGTTCTTTTCATTTACTCTAGTCAGTTTTTCCCCGACTCACCAATGACAGGTATGTTCGAGTAGCTCTTTAGTTTAGTTTAGTTTTTAATAATCTTTTGTGTGCTTCTTATGACTTCAAAGTTAATTTTACTTGTTTTATTAATTTGTTAAATTCAGCCATTATAAGATGAAATTCAGTAACTTTCCTTCATGCTATTATTTGCCCCGATATAATAAATATGTAATAAGCTCTTAATTTTCAAGGACATTAATTCAATTTTAAATATGCGTAATAATTCTTTTCAGTCTTCGTTCTTCTCTTTCTCGTTCCTTTTACCGCGAAGATGGATCAATTAAGATCTGAAACGTTGCAATAAATTTGGATGCCTCTCGTTGTCCTTTCATATATATATATATATATATATATATATATATATATATATATATATATATATATATATATATATATATATATATATATAGAAAAATTAATGCAATATCGCAAGAAAAGATGAGGAATTAAACCACATTCTCCGAAGACAATTTAATTCAGAACAGTTTCGGTGTATCTCACACCCTTTTTCAACTGACACTGGGCAGAAAATATAAGATAAATGCATATAAGCATAACACAAGATCCCCTCTTTTTTCACTCAATCCCCTACTTGTGGCTAATCTGGAGGGGTGGGGGTAGGCCTAAACATATTGAAGGGCTGGCATTTTACTATTTTGTTTATTTGCGATCTTATTACAGGATTAAAAGAAAATTGACCCTCAAATAGATTTAAATTAGGAACTGACGATATCAAGCTCGATTCTATGATTCTTCTCTTAACATAGTTAGCCGATTTAAATAACATTTTACTTCCATTGAAATCGATCGTATGATTCTTGTCTCTAACATGGCAAAATATTCCACTACTTTTGCTGCCCACTCTAATATCTCTTTTGTGTTCGTACAATCTCTTGTCTAGATTTCTCCCCGTTTTCCCTATATAAACTTTATGGCAATCGTTGCATAGTACTGCATATACTCCTATGTTATGATGTTCTTTGGGTTTCCTGGCCATCATCAATTGGTTTAAGGAATTATTATATTTAAAGGCTAGATTAATACCCGCTTTTCCAAATATGTCCTTTAAACTATTTAATTTATTGTTAAATGGCAATGTTATACATTTGTTGAAGTCGTTAGTGCGGGAAGGCTTATTACCATAGAATGTTTTCCTAGCTGCAAAATGGGCAGACGATATGAACCAATCAGGGTAATACAAATTAGAAAAAATGGTCCTGATAATGACAATTTCTTCATCTAAATAGGAAGGATGGCATTTTTTGTATGCTCTAAGGAAAAGGTTAGAAATTACCAATTTTTTAACAGTATTATCGTGAAACGAAAAATAATGTATATAAGCATTCGAGTGGGTTGGTTTCCTATACACGTCAAGTTTTAATTCATGGTGATCTTTATTAATGAGGACATCTAAAAAGTGTAATCTATTATCGTATTCCCATTCATATTTAAATTTGATGGAGACAAGAATCATACGATCGATTTCAATGGAAGTAAAATGTTATTCAAATCGGCTAACTATGTTAAGAGAAGAATCGTAGAATCGAGCTTGATATCGTCAGTTCCTAATTTAAATCTATCTGAGGGTCAATTTTCTTTTAATCCTGTAATAAGATCGCAAATAAACAAAATAGTAAAATGCCAGCCCTTCAATATGTTTAGGCCTACCCCCCCCCCCCTCCAGATTAGCCACAAGTAGGGGATTGGGGGAAAAAAGAGGGGATCTTGTGTTATGCTTATATGCATTTCTCTTATATTTTCTGCCCAGTGTCAGTTAAAAAAGGGTGTGAGATACATCGAAACTGTTCTGAATTAAATTGTCTTCGGAGAATGTGGTTTAATTCCTCATATATATATATATATATATATATATATATATATATATATATATATATATATATATATATATATATATATATCAAGATATTATATATAACTATCGTACTAGTTTCGGCAAGATGCCATTTTCAACAAGTCCAGAAATATACAATTGGCGGCAATTGAACTTCGGACGTACAACTGCAAATAATTTTCCCATCCACAAGTTCAAAATGGCATCTTGCCGAAACTAGTCCGATAGTTATAAATAATATTTTGATTCAAATATTGTGGTTTACCATTATCTTTCACTGATATACATCACGCCAATGTGATATATATATATATATATATATATATATATATATATAAGTACTTGTAATTAATCTGTTCCTTGGGAATCTGAATTGTAACAGGAATGTAAAGACCCAGGAAACAGCTGTAAACATTTATTGCCGGATGTTTCGGACCTCAACTGGGATCATCATTAGTATTATCTCCTCCCAGATATTGGTCCCTTTAACTCTTCCCTATGTCGCAAACTCAATAATCTCCTAAAAATAAATTTCACACACACTGACTTTAAAAAAAGTTTCATTACTAATTTTAATTTAGGACATTTTTTTCGATGTCAAGCTAGACACCCCCTTAAGATGAGCTGCTAGCTTGTTTAGAAACTTATTTGCCACAGGTGCCATCATGGGACCTATATTGGAAGCCCCATCCGCTCGTTGCAACTTAAGAATGAGTCCGCGTACTGGTTCTGTTCTCATTAGTTAAAAGATGCCCCTAATCTGTGATCACTCTGTTCAATGTAAAATAGATTTTTCCCACCTAAACTTGGGAATTTTAGGTCATTCCAAAGACATTAGCTCACTTCGAATCCTGGAATCATTTTTCATACAACAATATTTCTACAAGCTTTCCTTTCCTAGCTGCATAATTTGAAAATTAACAATCTACTGATCGTATGACGTTACATGAAAAATCAATTCTTCACGTCTCCTGCTTTGCTCCTAACAAAAAGATTAGCTGTAAATATAAAGTGATTAAGCAATAATTAATTTCCCAAATTACCTATTTATTGCATTTTTTCAGTGTGAGCCCGGCCTAAATTTTACCAATGATTTAATCTTTCGTTAATTGTGATCGTGAAAATGTATTTTGGTAATCATAGCTGTTTTGCAGTTATATTCATATACCTATATTTTATAGAATCAGAAAATAGGTAGTGTGGTACCTGAAACGTCGTTGTCGAATAAATGAGAGAACCATTGTCTGTCTCGTTCTTGACTCTATCCTTAACTATATATATATATATATATATATATATATATATATATATATATATATATATATATATATATGTATGTATATATATATGATGAAAATTAATGCAATATCGCAAGAAAAGATGAGGAATTAAACCACATTCTCCGAAGACAATTTAATTCACAACAGTTTCGGTGTATTTCACACCCTTTTTCAACTGAAACTGGATAGAAAATATTAGAAAAGTGCTTACATACATAACACGGGGTCAGGTCGTGAAGGATCTACTCTTTTTTTCCCCCAATCCTCTACTTGTGGCTAATCAGGGGACGAGGAGGGGGGGGTAGGCCTAAACATATTGAAGGGCTGACCCCGTGTTATGTATGTAAGCCCTTTTCTAATATTTTCTATCCAGTGTCAGTTGAAACCACATTCTCCGAAGACAATTTAATTCAGAACAGTTTCGGTGTATCTCACACCCTTTTTCAACTGACACTGGATAGAAAATATTCGAAAAGTGCTTACATACATAACACGGGGTCAGGTCGTGAAAGATCCCCTCTTTTTTCCCCCAACCCTCTACTTGTGGCTAATCAGGGGACGACGGGGGGTAGGCTTAAACATATTGAAGGGCTGACCCCGTGTTATGTATGTAAACCCTTTTCTAATATTTTCTATCCAGTGTCAGTTGAAAAAGGGTGTGAAATACATCGAAACTGTTCTGAATTAAATTGTCTTCGGAGAATGTGGTTTAATTCCTCATATATATATATATATATATATATATATATATATATATATATATATATATATATATATATATATATATATATATATATATATTTATCAAGACATGAGACATGGGCGCGAAAGAATGATGAAATGAATCTAGCATACCACAAGAAAGAGAAAAACAGGATAATATTTTTTCCTGAAAAAGTAATTTCCTCATTCGAAAAATTCCGTACAGGGGTGGGATTCAAACCCTGCACACTGAGGCAGCGAGCGACTGCTTTGATCTCAATTAAACTGTCCCTTAGACCACTCGGATACGCGGAAGATCAAAAAATCTTCCGAATAAACAAGCTTTTAAGGCACGCTTCGCAAGTTCAATCTGGACTATGAAAGACAGAGGGAAAATAATTTGGAATTCAAAGGACAAATGAGGAATTGAGGTAAACACGAGGCGAATATACAATGTATAAAACTTTCATAAGCGCCACAGTGTGTTTGGTTCGAATCCCACCCCTGTACGGAATTTTTCGAATTAGGAAATAACTTTTTCCGAAGAGAAGTTACCCTGTTTTTCTGTTTCTTGTGGTATGCCTGATATATATATATATATATATATATATATATATATATATATATATATATATATATATATATATATATATATATATATATATTTATATATCCAGCATATCCGAGTGGTCTAAGGGACAGTTTAATTGAGATCAAAGCAGTCGCTCGCTGCCTCAGTCTGCTTGGTTTGAATCCCACCCCTGTACGGAATTTTTCGAATGAGGAAATTACTTTTTCAGGAAAAAATATTATCCTGTTTTTCTCTTTCTTGTGGTATGCTAGATTCATTTCATCATTCTTTCGCGCTTATATATATATATATATATATATATATATATATATATATATATATATATTTAGATATATATATATATATATATATATATATATATATATATATATATATATATATATATATATATATGAGGAACTAAACCACATTCTCCGAAGACAATTTAATTCAGAACAGTTTCGGTGTATCTCACACCCTTTTTCAACTGACACGTGGAAGATCTTTAGCAGAAAGGAATTCCCATGTTCAGCAGAAGGCCCGGCTAGGACTAAAGTGGTAAGCCTAACCCTCCCCCTCCCTTCCACAAGCAGGAGCCTCGAATCGAGTCCCCCACGATTCACCTTTATGCGGGCTAAAATAGCTCTGCAAGAAGATTCGAGGCCCTTCGAGAGTAGAGCTGTTTCCCGCTTACCCCCCCCCCCCCCTCCCTCAACCCCGGGTAGAGCCTCGGACATAAATAATGCTCGACTCCCCAGAAGAGACAGAGTTGAGAAGTCTCGCTCAGAACGCAGAAGATTTCCCCATGGTTCTAAGTCAAGTACTAGCAACAAAGCAAAGTGACAGCCCGACTATTTTGTGTATTTGGAATTATCCCCAGCTAGGACGTAATTCCAGTGAACGATCGCCCTGAGTTATTTTCCCGACTTCTTTCATCAACTCCTGACGAAGCTCTCTTCATTTCGCGTAGCAGAAATACCCTTTCCTGGACTGAAAGTTACCCCCACCCCCCTTGCTTTTGGAGAACCGTCATCACTCCAACCTCCCGCTCTTAAGTCCGAGTGTCCTCACCTCAAGTGCAGAAGACATCCGTAAGCCAACCCTTCTCCCCCCTTTCAGTAACCCAATTGAATTAATCCCCCCCCCCATTTGAATAGTCTCCTGCGGGAATACCTTAAGTTCTAACTTCATAGCCTGATCTATAACTACAATTCGCCCTTTCATTTACTGATGTGATTTTGCCCGTTAATTCTCTGAGGTAATTTTACCCATCAATTCTCTCATTATTTTTGTATAATTAAAATTATATTTTTGAACATGTCTCTTTAAATAACCTTGAGCTTTGCCATTGTCCATAATTTACCTGACCTCGTTGCAAACTCTCACGCTACTCAGCCCGTCTAAACTCGTGGTTTTCCGTCCCTTTTGTTGGTTCACTTTCAAGTTATTGGTCCCTCCCTCATAGATATAATATGGTATTGATATAATTTAATGTCATACCACGATATATATATATATATATATATATATATATATATATATATATATATATATATATATATATATATATATTAATATACGCATTATATAAATCTGGTGTCAAGTGTGTTGGGGTTTTTACGAACCCGTGTCATTTTAATTTCGACATTTGAAGTTCCCTTGTTATTCACATACATTCCTTTTATTTTAATTTTTGTATTGTACCGCCAGAAGGCAAGTTCAAGTTATTTGAAGAGCAGTGGAGCGTTATCTATTTAGATATTGTGTTGACCCCAGGTAATTAATTTTTTTTATCGTGTTCGAATTTTGGAGACTCCTGGTTATAATCCAAAAGAGTTAAGGTCTGTGGTACCCTACTTCCGGTAGGACCATTTTAATTTTTTTTCCAGCTTAGAAACAGCAGAGGTTGGTAGCTGTATCATAATTTTTTGTGTGTGAGAACAAGGCCTTCACGAATATTCAAGTATTCGTTTCCCGTGAGTAGTGTCCTAGATCATTCGCGTATCAGTGTTCCCTCAGTTAACTGCGTAAAAATGTCATCCTTCGAAAAATTTAAGATTCAGGGTGAAATGTAGGGTCTTTCGCGCAAAGACATGCTAAATATCGTACAGGAAGAAGAGAGGAACGAACGTGCAGAGCGAAGGGAATTGGAGATGGAGAAGAACAAACTGAAGATGGAGATGGAGATGGAGGAGAACAAACTGAAGATGGAGATGGAGGAGAACAAACTGAAGATGGAGATGGAGGAGAACAAACTGAAAACAAAGATTGAGAACAAACCTAAGATGAAGATAAGAAGAACAAAATGGAGATGGAAAAACGTGAACAAATTAGGCAGCATGAGCTGGAAATAAGCCGAAATCAAATGGATTCTCAGTCCATTGGTTCCCGGGCAGAAATTCCCCAAACTCCTTCAGTCCACCTCCCCGCTTTTAATGATGGAGAGGACTTTGGGTCATTTTTGGCCCATTTTGAAAGAATCTTTCAGATCAATAGATGGGATCTCAAGAATGATGGCGTCGCTCGCTTACTTCCCCTCCTAAATGCCAAGTTAAGGGATATCTTCGTATCCCTTCCCCCGGAAGCAACTTTGGACTATCCCACGTTAAAGTCCAAATTGTTAGCCGCTGTTCATATGAATAGCGAATTCTACCGCTCTCGATTTCGCCAGGAAAAGATCCGGCCTGGCAAAACATTTCGACAACACGGGTACATCCTTCAAAGAAACCTTCAGTGTTGGCTAGATGCGTGCAAAATTTCCCTGGTCTACGAGTCCCTTCTGGACTTCTTCCTAAGGGATCAGCTTTTAGTTGACGTGGCTCCCGAAATTCGCGCTTTCATTAAGGATAAACGTTGTGTCACTTTCAAGGAGTGTAACAACAAGGAGTAACAACAAGGAAAGAAGGTCCCCTTGGAGACCTTACGGTCCATTCAAAGAGGGTACCTTTGGACTAGCAATTGAGCAGGCACAAGGCTGCTCAATTGTTTTGCGTCCCTAAACGGCCACTTTTCAAGACTTTGTCTAGTCTTGACTTGAACTGGTCAACAGATTCACTGTTGACAACTTCCACTGGAAGTGCGTTCCACATACCGCAGATACTGTAAGTGAAAAAATTTCCACACAGATTGCGGTTGTAACGCTTCAGTTCAAGTTTGAAGCCGTGATTGCGCGTTCTGTTCTCACTCAGTGTGAACATATCCCGGTAGTCAACATTGTCGAACTCTCGAAGTATTTTGAAAACTTCGATGAGCTGACCACGCAGTCAACGGGTTTCCAGCGAGAACAGATCTAATTTTCTTAGTCTATCCTCATAACTTTTATGTCGGATAGAGGGAATCAGCTTGGTTGCCCTGGCTTGTACGCATTCCAATCTCACGATGTCCTTTCGCAATGAAGGACTCCAAAATTGTACGGCATACTCCAGGTGCGGTCGGACAAGTGAGTTGTACAGGCACAGTACAATCTCCTGGTTCCGATAACCAAACTGGCGCTTAATATAGCCTAGCATCCTTTGGGCCTTTTTCTCCGCCTCAATGCACTGTTTCGAGAACTTGAGGTCACTAGTGATTGTTACACCCAAGTCCTTCTCAATGTCGGTGGATTCCATAGCATTGCCCTTAAGGATATACTGAGATTGGGGGTTTCTGTGGCCGATATGCATCACTTTGCATTTCCCCACGTTAAAAGGCATCTGCCACGTGTCCGACCACTCCCCAATCTTCCCAAGATCTTCCTGCAGGTGGGCAGTATTTCCATCCTTTGCAACGTTCATACCAAGCTTGGTATCGTCGGCAAATTTGGAAATCTTGGCAACCATGTCACCGTCCATGTCGTTGACGTAGATGATGAATAGTAGTGGTCCCATGACAGAACCTTGAGGCACTCCGCTAGTAACGGGCACCCACTCAGAAGACTGTCCATTCACCACCACCCGTTGCCGTCTGCCACTTAGTCAGTTCTCGATCCAGCCGGCTACCTTTCCGTCTATGCCTAGCGCTCGCACTTTCCGGAGAAGGCGGCGGTGTGGTACCTTATCAAAGGCTTTCTGAAAGTCTAGGTAGACCACATCCACCGCCTTGTCCCGATCGTGCTCACTGAAAACGAAGTGGAAGAATTCCACAAGGTTCGTCAGGCATGACCGTTGCCTTCGGAAGCCGTGCTGGGAACTCTTCAGTAGCAGGTTTGACTCTAAATACGACGTCACTTTGTCCACCATGATGCTTTCCATGAGTTTACCGACTATCCAAGTCAGACTGATAGGTCGGTAGTTCGACGGTTGGTTACGGTCTCCTTTCTTGAAGATAGGAGTCACCTCCGCCTCACGCCAGTCTCTAGTAACGCATTTGGTCCGGATTGACATGTTAAAGATAGCGCACAGATGTCGTGATACTTCATCGCACACTTCCTTCAACACTTTAGGTAGAAACCCGTCTGGTCCAGGGGACTTATTGGTCTTTAGGTCAGCGATATTTTTCTTTATTTCTCCTTCGGTGAAGTCCATTGCCTCCAGCTTTTCCCCCGAGTAGGAATCCATCGGTGGGGAATGGGACCACACTCTTCAGTAAACACTGAAGAGAAGTAATCGTGAGGAGGTTAGCATTTTCTGCATCTGAATGCTTTAATGTCCCCTCCTCATTCCTCAAAGGGCCAATCGTTCGACGGATTGGTTTACGGCTGTTCACATATCCAAAAAACTCCTTGAGATTCTCTTTACAGAGTCTCGCCACTCGGAGTTCCTCAGACCGCTTAGCCGCCCTTATACTGGACTTCACTCTCCTGGCTAGCCTCCGGTATTCGTCAAAGTCACCCGAGATCTTCGATTGCCGGTACACATTTCTCTTCTCCCTAAGCAGTTGGCCGATTTCTCGATTAAACCACTTTGGTTGAACAGAGGACCGACGGGGGCATTTCAGAGGGATAAAACGCGATTGAAGACTCATGAATGTGGTTTTGAAACTGTTCCAAGAGTCTTCAACAGCATCGCACTCTTCTAGCCTTGCGTCAGTCAGTCCTGCGCGTAGACCTGCAAAGTCTGCTCTTCTCAAATCCAGTTTCCTTGATTTACTAGTTGCAGGCTCTGCCTTGGGGACTTTGACTACAAATCTAATTAGTCGGTGGTCACTGCCACCGAGCTCTTCGCCAACAGAGAGGTCCTCAACGATGTCATCCTCAGAGGTGAAAACCAAGTCGAGGATATTGTCTCCTCTCGTTGGCTCTCTTACCCACTGAGTGAGGAACTCGTTGTTCGTGAACTCCAGGAGTAGTGCGTTCTCGCCACAGGGTTCTCTGGTTTTCCAGTCAACTTGTGTGTTGAAATCACCCATGACGATACACACTCTGTCTTCGACAAGTTCTCCTAGCAGCTGGTACAGATCTCTGTCCTTTTCAACAAGTTGGGCAGGAGGTCTATAAAGCACCAGGGTCCTGTATTTGGCAGGAGCTATCTCTAGGTCAACACCTAGTAGTTCATGGTCGGATATGATGTTGCAATCCGTCGAGTTGAGAGTATCCTTGACATACAACATCACACCGCCACCCTCTCTGTCTGGCCTATCTTTCTGGAAGAGGGGGTAACCGGGAATCGTGAATTCACCTTCAAAATCTCAGCTTGAGGTTTTTATCCACGACTCCGTTATGGCCACCATCTCAGGTTCCTCTGTTACTACGAGTCCACGGAGCTCAAGAAACTTATTCCTGATTGACCTCGCATTGAACAGAAGAACATTGAGGGAGTCCCCCTAGTGTAGGACTCCCTACGCTCTTCCGTTTCCCGGCTTCTCTGTTTTCGTGGTCACACCCTTTTTGACGACCTCCGAGAAGGTCGGTTCAGGAGTGACACGGGCATGCTGGCGCACGTCCGCTTTCGCTCTGTTTCGAACGCTCCTTTGGGTGCGTTCCACGACATCTTGAATTAGATTAGCGAGAAAGGCCTTCCCTTTAAAGGAGAGATGTACCCCGTCCCTTTGGTAGAGGTCGTCTCTACCGATAAAGGTACGATAGGGGTCCACGAAGAAGACTCCTTCTGCCGTGCAGAGATCCGCCAACCTTTTGTTCACTGCGACGTTTCTTTCGTCAGCGGTTCGGGATGGACCTCTTCTCGGAAGCATCCCAACCACCACACGTTTGCGGGTTTTAAGCCCTATGTCGTCCACGACAGAATTCTCAGAAATCTGAGCTTTCTCTGCCTCTACTCTGATGGTGTGGTTACCCCGTCCTGACAGGCAGCTTACCTTCACGCTAGTGCGAAGGCGGGCCGCTAGCAGCGGCTGCAGATCCCGTGTTTGCGAGTCACCAATGAGGGTGACCTTTGGACACTTGGTCTCTGAAGACGGGGTCTTCCCTTGTGGAAGAGGCCTCCCCTTTTCCTCTTTACTCTCCACATTCTTATCTTTCTTTTTCTTCTTCTTTATCTGTTTTTCTTCTATTTTGGGTTCTACTTTTGTTTCAACTATCTTCTTTTTCTTTTTTTTCTTCGTTTCTCCTTTCTTCTTTTCTCATTTTCTCTCGCCTCAGCTGGCTTAGCCTCAGATGATGCCGGAATCTCCGCTTCATTACTAGGGGATTCCGACACGTCAGTGGGCGGCGCCTCTTCTAGGCATCGAACCTGAGCTACGTTAAGGGCTTCGAGCTTCTCCAACTTTCCCTCAAGGACCTTAGCTCTCTCCTCTGAGGATCTATAGAGGTCTTTTAATTTTTCCACCTCTCGCATCAATATGCAAGTAGTGCAGATACTTTCAGGGCTGCATTTTGAATAGCAGCCCTCCGGAAAGTCAACGCACCACTTTTCTAACTGGCATATTGCACAGTTGTGTTTGAGACGAACGGGTCCTTTTTTGCCTGTCATTTTGAGTGCTTTCTCTCTCTCTGAAAACTCGTGACCAATCAATGATAAAAAAGGGGGGTTGGTGAGTTCTCCCAGCGTGAGTCGCTCCCGCCTATCGATCGGAGAGGTTTCG
Organism: Ceratothoa steindachneri; assembly: GCA_963969495.1. Taxonomy (NCBI): domain Eukaryota; kingdom Metazoa; phylum Arthropoda; class Malacostraca; order Isopoda; family Cymothoidae; genus Ceratothoa; species Ceratothoa steindachneri. The sequence goes on along the minus strand of OZ018324.1, from coordinate 116,289,171 downwards.
GATCTTTCAGAAGGCACGCTCCATGTGCTGCTGTTCGTCCTCCCGAGTCGTCAAACCTCGGCGTGCCGTGGCTCCCAACCAAGCAGCACTGACGGTCCCCGAAGGGGCCATCGATTTCTCACCAGGTGAACAACAACGAAGCACGCCCCGTACTAAACTCCTACTAGTTCCCTTCACAACGGCCAGGATCTCGGAGTAGCGTTCAATGGATATCCCGCAACACCTAGGAACTCGACCCAAGGCTTTTTATTGGCCTGGCAACCAACATGGGAACAAAGGGCCGTCACCTCGGGTAGTCACGATTTATACCATAAGGATGTTAAAAGGCTCCCCAATCCCCCCCCCCCAAAAAAACTAAATTTTATGGCCCTAAGACCCCCCCCCCCTTAAATTGGTTCCAAGATTTAATAGAGTTCCTAGTCCCTCGAATCCAAGAAACTTCCATCCATCGGAACACAGAGACGTTAAGCCCCTAGTTTCTTCTCTCACAGTTGTGCCGTACCAAAAGAACCCGATCGTCTGCTACACCTGTGGAGTTCCCGGCGATAATCGCACGAACTTTCCTCAAAACTCCCGATTCGCAAACTCTCAGTCCCACCAAGTACACCAAATCTGGGCCGCCCCTGATCCTCCTCTGTCCCCTCAGAATACTCCCGAACCTCCCTCGCCCGCCAAAGACCCGGTCCATCAGGTAAATTTTCTCTTTAATGAGAACAACCCTGGTTGATTGAAGTTCGAGAACGGAACTGTGAACGGTCGCCGAGTATCCACCCTCGTCCGTGACACCGGGTGCACCTGTATTATAGTGTCTGAGGACCTACTTCCCCCTGTTGGGCCCGGCAACAAGAAATTTGCGGTGGTCCACGACTACCTTGGCGGGGCGAGTCGTTTCCCAGTAATTCGGTGTCACATCGAGTGTGACTATATGTCTGGTTGGGCCAAGTTGGTAGCGGCCCCAATCCAGTTCTGCTCCGTTTTATTCGGTCAGAACCCCGTAATTCACGACCATCCCGTGGCCCAGCCCGTGATTACCCGTACACAGGCAGCCCTGGAATCCCGTGCACCTGTTCCCCTGAAAACCCCTATTGACCCGGAGTTCCAAGCCTTCCGAAGCGATAAGTTTTCCCGTGCCCAGAAGGAGTGCGCAACTCCCCCCCCCCCTTTGGGAGAAAACTAAAGCCCTCGAGCGTGAGTCCACCCGAGGTAACAAACGAGTCTCGTATCCCGTGAAGAAGGACTTATTGAGAGGTTTGAGACCTAATTGGACCTTAAGTCACGAGAACGAAAATTCAAACCTGGCGCGAAGGTGCTGGTGCTACTTCCCACGGGAAGCAACAAAATCCTGAGCCAGTGAAAGGGACTCTACCCCGTCCTCGAGGCTAGAGGACCCGTGGATTACCTCATCCATACTCCAGCGGGAGCGAAGGTTTTCCACGTGAATTGTATATATATTATCTCATTAATGTTCCTAATTATGATTTTTTGGGGGGTGCACTAAATTGTTAATTTTTTTTTGTCCCATATTTATGCCTCCATTTAATTGCATCCTTTTTTTGTGGTTCCACTGAAATGTCGCCAATGTTCTCCTGTGATTTCTCTTTTGTTTAAAATTGTATTAGTTAAATTCTCTATAATCGACCTGTTTAAGGCTTATGCCCGTAAATTCCCCGCTGAGCTCAGATTTACGTTTTTTTGTGTGTGTACACCTGTCGTAGCAGGTCAGAATTTCCCTAGACCTTTGATAATTCTAGTTCGACGGGTTGGGATGATCCTTTCCTACGCAACTGCTTGTAAAGCATCATCTTTCGGTTGGGAGGTGTGTGAGGGAATCCCCACGTGGAAGATCTTTAGCTAAAAGGAATCCCCATGTTCAGCAGAAGGCCCGGCTAGGACTAAAGTGGTAAGCCTAACCCCCACCCCCCTTCCACAAGCATAGCCTCGAATTGAGTCCCCCACGATTCACCTCTATGCGGGCTGAAATAGCTCTGCTGCAGATTCGAGGCCCTTCGAAAGTAGAGCTGTTTCCCGCTAACCGCCAACTCCGGGGAGAGCCTCGGACATAAATAACGCTCGACCTCCCGGAAGAGACACAGAGTTGAGAAGTCTCGCCCAGAATGCAGAAGATTTCCCCATGGTTCTAAGTCAAGTACTAGCAACAAAGCAAAGTGACAGCCCGACTATTTTGTGTATTTGGAATTATACCCAGCCAGGAGGTAATTCCAGTGAACGATCGCCCCGAGTGATTTTCCCGACTTCTTTCATCAACTCCTGTCAAAGCTCTCTTCATTTCGCGTAGCCGAAATACTCTTCCCTGGACCGGAAGTTACCCCCGCCCCCCTTGCTTTTGGAGAACCATCATCACTCCAACCTCCCGCTCTCAAGTCCGAGTGGCTTCAACTCAAGTGCAGAAGACATCCGTAAGCCAACCCCTCTTCCTCCTTTTAGTAACCCAATTGAGTTAATCCCCCCCTCCCCATTTGAATAGTCTCCTCCGGAAATACCTTAAGTTTTAACTTCATAGCCTGATCTATAACTACAATTCGCCCTTTCATTTACTGATGTGATTTTGCCCGTTAATTCTCTGAGGTAATTTTACCCATCAATTCTCTCATTATTTTTGCGTAAATAAAATTATATTTTTGTACATGTCTCTTTAAATAACCTTGAGCTTTGCCATTGTCCATAATTTACCTGACCTCGTTGCACTCTCTCACGCTACTCAGCCCGTCTAAACTCGTGGTTTTCCGTCCCTTTTGTCGGTTCACTTTCAAGTTATTGGTCTCTCCCTCATAGATATAATATGGTATTGATATAATGTAATGTCATACCACGACATATATATATATATATATATATATATATATATATATATATATATATATATATATATATATATATATATATATATATATATGGCGCGAGAGTATGATGAAAATGAATCCATCATTATTTGTTTTGACCGATTTATTGCGAAACCAAGTTTCGAAGGAGACCTCCATCATCTTCAACCACTGTCAAACTATTGGATACAGAAAGAGGCTTAGCCTAAGGAGAGACAAATTTAAAAGTCAGAATGTAATTAGGAGGCAGCAGTATGGGAAAGCAATGGTATTTTTTATCAGAGGCCAGACGAGTTTTCTGCTTATCAAGGGATTAGGGTTGAATTGCCCATCGGAAGTGTTAAAGTTTGGGATTTCCTCTATAATAGCTGATTCTATCAGACGCCTATGTATATAATTGTGGGAATTATAATTTATTCTTGCATTATCAATGTTAATTGAATGGTTTTCATTTGACATGTGGAGAAACAAGCTAGAAGAAAGGCTTCCACGGTGCATGTTTCATTTGTGTTCCTTCATTCTCTTGAGGAATCTGCTACTTTTGCCAATGTTTACCTGATTGCAAATTGTGCATGGAATATAATAGTCCCCCTTTTCTTTATTGGTGGATCTATTTTTAGATAGACTATTTCGGATCGTTTTCTTGATTCGAAAGGCAACATTGATGTTGTTAGCCCGTGCCATTTTGTTAAAATTAATTAATTTGGAGAGTATGGGAATGTAATATAATTATTATTACACTCATTTTCCTTAGGATTAGCTGGTGAGTAAAAGTTTGTTCTGGCTTTATAATGACATTTTTCCATGAACCAAAGGGGATTCTGCAGTTCACTGAATGTTTTGATGATCGTGTTAATTTCATCCTGCAGGAAATAAAGATCACATATGCGATGTGATTTCAGGAACAGGGAAGAAACTACGGACCTTTTAACAGATTCGTCGTGGCAAGAGAAATAGTGAATATAGGAATTAGAGTTGGTTGGTTTCCGGCAAACAAAACAATTTGCTTTTTTGGTTACTTTAGATATTTTGACATCAAAAAATGACAATGATATGTTTTGTTCCTATTCTACTTAAAATGTAATGGTGGGGTAAATGTTGTTTAATTGTTCAAAGAAAGAATCAAATGCGTTATCATTAATAGGCCACGTGGCACATAGATCGTCCACCTAGCGGAACCAAGTTATGGGATTAGGTAAGATAGCGGGAAGGAGGTGTTTCTCAAGGTTTTCCATGAACAGATTACATAGAATCGGGGAAAGGAGATTACCCATACTCAGGCCATTTTATCGTCATTATTATCACTATCTCTATAATTTAAGAAGATTAATTTTTTGAGTATTTAAATAATAATTTCATCTTAGTTTGGCTATGACTTATGTTTTTATTAAAGTTATTTCTAATAATTCTTTTATAATTTCAAAAACAAAATGGTGAAGTTCAGAAATAAATATAAGTATCGGAATTTTGTGAATGTTTTAAAACCCAAAGAATTTCAAATGGTGAAGTTCAAAAAATTTATTTTTATATATCTTCTTCTATAACTATATTTTAGCAACGTGAAATCTTGAAAGGGGGAAAATTTAGTTTAGAGTTCCTTTTTAAAATTATTAGAATTGGCGAAGTTCAGAAAATTTATCAAATTTAACCACGGCTGTTTTTTTTAGATTTTAAATTTTAATCTTAGTAGCGAAGCGCAAGTTCCCCCCTAGATGGGAGTGGCGAGGCCATTGCCTGGTTTCATTATAAACAACGATTTAACGGAAGCAAGAAAAGGACACTGCGGAATATTAACACAATATTCCGCTAAAATGAATGAAAAGCAACTATTAAACTGTAAACCAAGAATAAGCAACGAACAAGGAAATAAATATTTTATTACAATTACTCACCAAAAATAAATGATGAGATAAATGAAAGGACAAAAGCAAAAATAACTACGAAAGCAAAACATGCGACAAAAAGCAGTAAATAATATACTGAATAAAATTGAAACAAAGACTACAAACGTTCAAATGAGAACAAAGGTTTGAAAGCTTAAAACAAAACACTTATGCTATCCAAGACGAAACAAAAAAAAAAAAAAAATGAAAGCGTTTCCCAGGTAACCTGGCTTTGTTTGTTAGTACGTTTGTAACCATTCAATAGGTGATCAAAGATAGAAGTTAAAAGGTAAGAAAAGAATGAGTGTATAATAGTAGGAGAGGGTTTAGCATTTCCTTTGATATATGTTTTATGAACATTGAACAATATTTTAGACAAAGAACCTAAGCTTGTTTAAGATGAAGAAGATATAAAGTTTTAATTTAGACAACTGACATAAACTCTAATTAGGGAAAAGAAAAATTGCCCAGTATTTTCTATACCCGAGAACTCAAGTTTTTAAACAACTAAAGGAAAAAAATGAAACCTTAAGCAATTCCTTTTTACAAAAAATAAAAATTATAGGTCATTAGCACATACCCAAAGAAAGGTTAAATTAACCCGATTTGATAAATATAATGTCACTCCACGTGGAGTGCGTGTTTTATTATTCATATAAAAGGAGAAGATTGTGACAGTTGCGAGAGAGAATAAAGCCTAACACCACCTCGTTTGTAATGTATTATACCCAGTCTGACCTTCCATTGAGACATCAACTTCAATCTAACTTCACCACCTCAGAAGAAAAATCATTCAAAGTAGTTCCCACTCGCCCATCAAAGATTGTAGCAAGTCCATAACCTTATACACAGTCGACCTTTTTCCTTCGAGCTTTCACTTCGTGGCAGTTCCCCTCCGCATTTGTATCTTCTTCGTTGAAGTTTCCATAACTTTAGCTCCTATTCGGCAGGAACTAAGTCGCTCACCGCTTCCAAATGTTAGTTCTTTGGTCTCCGTCTCTGTAATTTACATTGAAGTATCTTGCTGCCTGGCCCTCAGAAACGGGGCACGGACCCACAGTTTCCTTAGATCAACATAGTAAAGCATCCTGATTCAACAATCGGACTGGGTTCAAACGTGCAGCTCGCCCTTTTGAAACAATGATTATCAAAACTCATAATCCACAACCACTATACGCCATGAACCCCTCAATTGGGTAGAAGTTCTGCTCCAACATCATTCACAATCGCCTTTAATTTTCCTCAAGATTGGCTTAGACTTCATTTATCCCACCGGAATTTCTCCTCGACTAAACAAAGAATAAAAACAAACATCGTCCCTTAAAATAAGCAAGTATCTTATACCCTATTTTATCTTAGCAAACAAAGAAACCGCACAAATTATATACCATTAATACACTATGAATTAATCAGGCATCGGTCAATGAAATCGATTTATCCCATTTATTTATGTATTCACTCAAAACTATCACAATGGGTACCCCTGCCACCATTACTCGTACTACTGATTTTACTACCAACGCTACAGCTAAGTACATTTCCACTTCTGGCTCACCCATACCGAATAAACCTCAGGCTGCTAATCATCATCCAACTTACATTAAGCTTAATTGATCCATGGCTCTTCCCAACAGCGTACTCCAATTTGAAGGAACCATGAATAGTAGATTCATTGAACTGAAAGTACAACCTTGGGTCGAATCCCTTAAGCAATATTTTTTTAAGGAAAGCATCATACAGGATGTCATTAAAAATAAATGTGGCTCGTAGATTTATAGACCTCAAAGAAGGAAATGCCCTTGATACAATCACATATTCACCATAAATAACAAAAGCTATTTATGGTATAAAGATTTAAAGACACCACACACAGCCAACCCCTCACAATGATGTCTGCTTTCTCCCAAAATCGTTGAAAAAAAAGAGTGGAATGAATATTTAAATGATTTTTAATCACGCCCATAAGTTGTTAGGTAAAGCACTTAATTATTATTATTATTATTATTATTATTATTATTATTATTATATAGGCCATGCAAAGAGCCGCACTGAAAATTTTGGAAATTATACCACCAAGAGGTGTCAGTGCAGGTCAAAGCACAGCAAGAAAGAAAGGAAACAGAATTAAACAGCCCCACGGTTACGCCACAGGAAGACATTAGCCAATCTTTTAAACTTATCAAGCGTAGGAGCAGTCACAATATTTGTGGGCAAGGTACTCCACAATCTACATATGCGCGGTAAAACGCACTTAGAAAACTGAGATGTATAACGACGACCAATTTCGAATGCTATGGAATTTACAGTCTCAGAATACCTAGTAACTCTGGCTGGTTGATAAAATCTCGTCAGAAATTTATTCAGAGGATGATTCACATCATTCACTACTTTAAATAAAATGCAAAGAGCTACAACATATCTACGAGAACGATGCCCAATGTCTAAATCCAAATCTGATAGTAAAAAAATTACAGAATTAAATGCATGATGAGGCAATCTCAGATGAGAGACTGCAGCAGAACTCCATACAGCAGAGCAATACTCAAATTGCGGTTGAATACAAGAAAAGAAACACTTACGAAGAACAACATCCTCCTCAAAAATCTTCTTAGATTTACGAAAAATGCCCAATTTCTGGGAGATATCCCGAGACATGTATCTTAGATGCTTTTCAAAGGTGAGTTTCGAATCTAGAGTTACTCCCAAGAGCTTGAGCTGGTCAGCTTGGTTAATCAAAGCTCCATTTATTAACAAATTGGGATGTTCAGGTAAGAGAGATCTAGAATGACTCACAATCATTTCCTTAGGCTTACTAGGGTTCAATTTCATAGCCCACTGAAAACATCAGGAATGAATTTTATTCAAATCCTCAGTGAGGCTGTCTGCAACACTTAGTCCCATTGGAGGAGATGGAACATAAGTATAGAGAGAGGTGTCATCAGCATATGCTAGAATTTTATTAGTGACATTAAACCACATATCACTAGTATATAATATAAAAAGCAAAGGTCCAAGGATGCTACCCTGAGGAACTCCAGAATATATTCTAGAATAAGGACTAAAATACCCATCATCGACAACAACACGTTGTTGTCTATTAGTTAGAAACTCTGTTAAAATACTTAAGACTCTAACCACCAATGCCAACAAACTTTAATCTAAAAATCAAATCATTTTGGTTGATAGTGTCAAAGGCGGCACTAAACTCAAGAGAGAAAAGCCTAGACTCACATTATTGTCTGAAGCAGACTGTATTTCATGTATCAGCAATAATAGTGCATCAGTAGTGCCTAGCCCCCTTATAAAGCCAAACTGAGTCACTGGAAGAAAATGGCTCAAATAGACAGTAAGACCTTTGGACAGCAGATGTTCAAAAGTCTTAGATAAAATCGTTGTGATAGAAATGGGCCTATATTCACTGGGAGATGGAGATGATGATGATCCTGTGGGAATTAAAGTAATGTTGCCTGAACGCCAGCAGTCAGGAAATGACCCCCGACGAAATAAAATAGGAAATATAACAGCCAGTTTTAGAGCTAGCTTACTGCTAAATCTTTTTTAAATCAATGGAAACAGACCAATAGGATCAGTTTTCCCATACTCGTCCAAGTTAGATAAAAGAAATTTTATTTGAGAGGATCTGAAGGCAAATGTATTAAAACTAGACAGCCTAAGGGCAGCTGAATCTCTTTCCTACTTTGCTTGGAATTAAAACTGTTAGCTAGACTGCTGGGTTTATCAAGAGTATGATATGTAACGTTGCTATCAGGCTTCATTACATGAGGAATAGATGGTTCAACACCAAACAAAGAAGATTTAAGTGCTGACCACCAAATGTACGGCTGAACCGCACCTGTGAGGACATTTTACAAATGGACATTATGTTGTACTTCAGCCTCTTTATAAACATTACACTAGGCAACAAATTTGAACTTTTTTTTCCCCCGACTTAAGTTTGAGACCTGTTGTTGGGAAATTCGGGGTCACTGAGTTTAAAAATTGCAAAGATTTTCTTCTATCACGTAAAGTTTTTAATGGGTTGAGGAATAAATTCCTTGCGGTTTTATCAAATTAATTCATTACCATTAACAATTTTAGAAAAACTTCATTTTTAATTGATAAAAATATGTAATTTAATCGATAATGTATTCTCCGTTGTTATTTACGACTTCTTCCCAACGTTCAACTAGTTTTTCGATGCCTCTGCAATAAAAATCTCTGGATTTTGACTCAAAGAATTCGTCTAACCAGGTTCTTAATTCCACGTCAGTATTGAATGAAACGCCGCGCATATTGTTGTAGAGCGATCGGAATAGATGGAAATCCGATGGAGCCAAGTCTGGCGAATATGGAGGATGTGGCAGGATTTCCAAATCAAGCGCTTAGATGGCGTCTTTTGTCATATTGGCAATGTGAGGACGAACATTGTCGTGTTTCAGAAGGACTCCATAACGTCGATGAGGTCGCTTTTCACGAATAGCTTCAGCGAGTCGATACATTTGTTGAACGTAGAGTTCTGCATTGATAATCTCGTTGTTCGCAAGGAGCTCATAAAGAATGATGCCTTCACAATCCCACCACACAGACAGCATCGTCTTTCGTGGATAAAGTCCTTGCTTTGATCGCGTAAGTGGTTTTTTATTGGGGCTAAGCCATTTTTTTCGATGGTTCATGTTGACATAAACACACATCTTTTGTCGCCAGTGAAGATGCGGTGAAGAAAACTGTCCTTATATCCACGAGTAGCCTTGTGACGAGCAAACAAACCTGCGGCAATCGTAGAGCGCTGAGGTTTGTTTCTTTCACTCAAAGCGTGCGGAACCCGTGCACCGAGGTTTTGAACTGTCCCCAACAATGAAGATGATTTACCTCAGTTTTCTGATCACACACTAATTGTACAGTCAATGGTCTAGTTGATTGACGAGGATTCTCATGAAGAAGGTCGTTCAATCGATCTTCATCCAACTTTATGGGGCGACCAGAACGTTCTTCGTCATTAAGATTGAAATGACCGTTTTTGAGACGTGAAGACCACCATTGAGCTATCCTTTCTGATAAAGCATTTTCTCCGTACACAGCACAAATATCGTGACGAGCTTTGGCTGCGTTGCCATTGTTCCCGTTTCGATTGAAAATGCATAACAACAAGTGTCGAAAATGCGCCTTTCTTTCAACTTGACATTCCATTTTGAGGGTACAGAACAAAAATTAAATTGACACAACTTTTAAATAAACCGCAATGACTTATTATTCAACTTCAAGACGTAGCCTAAGCAAAAGCCTAATAGTCTACGCTGTTAAGAGACGTAGCCTAACCTTTGCAAATTTTGCTCTCATTATTTAGTATTGTTCCTTAATATGTGCACAAATCACGTCAACAAAACTTAAATCAACACAACATTAAAAAAACGCAAGAACTTATTCCTCAACCTAATACTTAAGGACTGGTCCATATTGGTCCCACTCATAGTAGCAGGCTATCTTACAACCAAGTGAACAAAAGTGGAGGCATTTGGTATTCTTCTTATTTTATTTTATCTGTGTATTTTGACTTCTCTTTATGCAAATCTAGATATATAAAGCAATTGGGTATAATATAATTTGGTGTTTTTTCGGATTTGTTTTATGAAATAACATTCAGTAGTATTACGAAGGAAATTTTTGAATTCCCTTTGACTCCTTTTGTTATATATGTGGTTGTTTTAATGCACCAACTCAAAGAATGAACATTAGTATCTTTGTGGAAAGAGTATACTTGGCTTACTTTAAGATTAAATTAGGTGATCAGGATAAACAGTGGGCCCCGCACAATTTTGTAAACCATGTGTCGAAATTTTACGCCAATAGACAAATGGCACAAGGAAACAACTAGGTTTGGTATTCCCATGGTGTTACGTGAGCCAAAAAAACATGTAAACGATTGCTAGCTTTCTCTCGCAAAGACTTGTGGCTATAGCAAGAAAACGCAACATACAATAAGTTACCCAAATCTCGATTCAGCAATTCCTCCAGTGCTTCATTCAGATAAAATTCCAGTACGTGTATTCAAGGAACTTCCTTCACTGGACGATGTAAGGAAAAAACGTGAATCTGATGTAAGCAATGAACTTGACAGTGATCCAGACTCTGTACATACATCAACCCAAGAACGTGGAAACTTCAGCCAATTAGAACTGAATGATTTAGTTAGAGACCTAGGCCTGTCAAAAGAGTTAGCAGAAGTGTTAGGTTCTAGACTTAAACGGAAGAATTTGTTGCAGGAAAGAACAAATGTAACTTTTTATCGGAACAGGGAGAAAGATCTCTTGGCATTCTTTAAAACTAAAGCTAAAGCAGGGATGCGCAGAGCCCTTAAACATGAACATTCATGCACCCGCTGATGACAGACAGTGACCGGTGGTGTTCAAGTGAGGTCAAGGGGGGCATTTCCTCTACACTCAGGGTTCATAAGATCCTACTAAGTTGCTCTTTCGCTCAAATAACCGTTGGCAAACATGGCCTGCTAAGATATACCGCCTAGCACCTGGTGAAAATTCAAGATGCTCAAAACTAATTTAAGGGATAACTTTTCTTTAGCAAAAGTTAATAAGTTTCAAGAACATTCGACCATTAATCGATGCATGAATCGAAGGTTAAATAAAGTAAAATATCAATATTCTGAATCTGACGCATCCAAAAAATCAAGGATACACCAATAAATCTAATCCAATACCAGCAAGAACTACTACTCTTTCATGCAGACACCTTAAAAATACTCCATCGAACATTCCAGGTACTTCAAATAACTCATCATCACAAACGCATTCCCATCATCATCTGCCGACAATCAATCAGAATAAACAGCAAGACTCATTGATTTCTTGCCTTAACTGTAATAGCCACTCTAACCCACTTTTAGTTCATGGTGTCGGTAACCAACTTTTAGTTCATGGTTTCGGTAACCAAACTTTAGTTCATGGTGTCGTAAGCACGGCCACCGACGAGGAGATTGTCCACATTGTAAGGAGAGAAAATGCCGCGCTTCTAAAATCTATTTTGAAAATAAATACTCTCGTGAGAATCTAACTAAATACCATATCCCCTCTCGTACACTCATACAACACGAAATTCTTCCACGTAATACCAATCGACCCACTAATCGGTACCTATGATACCAATGCTGCACAATTTTCTTTAATATACGGAAATAAGAACTGTAAAGGAATTGCAACATAAAGCCCCCCGGAGGGCCAAGCGGACTTATACATTAAAGTCCCCCCCTCCTTGTCGAGAAAGCCGGAGAAGCGAGCCCCATGAGGAGACTCGTGGGAACGGTAGCCGGCGAATAACAGTAACTGCCTACCCTGTTTGATCTCCCCGCCGCATGGGTAGTTGGAGCGACCATCTGTGTTAAGGCAACCACCAAAGGCCCTTAAACGACGCTCAAAAGATCCAATTACCTACGAGATCCGTAGGCCTGTGGTTATATCACAAAAAGCGGTGCCAGTCACAAGGCACACCAAGGAGGGTGGCGGTTGAGGGTCTCTCTAATTAACAAGCTGACTTGGGCACCTCATTGCCAACCTCTTCACTTCTCGCTCTCCCAGATGCGACCTCACCACTCGCGCTCCCCTCTGCGGCCTCGCCTCTTCCCCCTTAGATGGGGCGGTGGTCCGCCTATAAATAAGCCCCTGAAGGAAAGAGACAAGATTATTATTCGGTGAGAACGACATAGGATCAGTTTGTGAAGATTGATCCTTCCGCCAGTCAAGATTATTCGGTGAGAACGACATAGGATCAGTTCGTGAGATCGATCCTTTAGACAGTAAAGATTATTCAGTGAGAACGACATAGGATCAGTTCGTGAAGATCGATCCTTCAGCCAGTCAAGATTATTTGAGGAGAGACCAAAAAGGATCAGATTGAGAAGATCGATCCTTCCTCCCAGTTCCGAATTAACATAAAACGTCAAGTTTTGTATCGGTGCCATACCGAAGAATCCTTTACAGACTTAGAAGAAGTCTGACTGAAGAAAAGAAAACCTGCTCACACTCGAGTGACTCTCATAGTTCAAGCTCCGTAAAAGCGAGAGGAAGAGAACCAAGCTCCAACGAGGTTCTATTTGTTAATTACGGTAGAAATCCCCTCGTATACCCCAAAACTAGTTGGGCACCCGGCGTTAAAGAATAAGACACAGAGAGGCTTCAAGATTATCCAGAAGTTGACTCTTTGAGCAAGGAGCACCGTAACTCTCTCCGTCTTCTTAACGTAACCGGAGGCAAAGTTGCAATAAGAAGTTGACATCGCCACCCTCTCTTCCTCCATCCCATCTCGACGAAATTCTAACATCGGTCTCTCCAAATCTCCGAAGCGCGAGAAAAGCCCTCCAGCGACATCCGGCAACCCCTGATCCCTTCTGTCATGTAAGTCAGAAAGAACATTTATTGCGATAGTATGAGTTTATTACGTTTCATGATTTAACGTAAATAGAAACAATTGAGCGTGAACCCATGTCATATTTACTAGTAGAAGAGAGTAATTTAATTTAATGTTTAACGCTAATCTAAAAGGGGCGCGATAAAATAACTAATCGGCAATTGGTATGTTTACGTGTAGCCTATTTGTTTATTTTTGTCTGTAAGAGATATTGTAATAGGCCCAGTTGTCAACCGGTTTGGCCTCGGTTAGCTTAGGAGGAGTATATAAAGGTGTAAACTGTTTTTTTTGTCATAAGTAATTGCTAAATTTAAAATATATGTTTATTTTGGTATAATTTCTGTGCGTTTCTCTATATCATTACGTGTTGAAGCGGCTCTTCCATAAAAACAACGAAAAATAGCATTCTTAGACAAAATCATACTTCAAAAAAGAAGTATATCTCGACAAAAGGTATTTTGCGACAAGAACACTAACAAACCTAAAGAAGAAATAAGAGGACATTATAACAAAGAGCATCATTAGTATGAGCCAGCCATTGAAAATACAAACCATTTTAATGGATCACGACCGTTATTATAAACAAACTTTCAGCCAGAGATAGATAAATTACCTATTAGAATAATAGGTGAAAGCGATCCTCACTCAAGTTTAATTATTAGAATTTTAAAGTATGGTTTAGCGTTTGAAGCATTTTAGATTAGGTGCGCGCGTAACTTTAATGAATAGAGAATCAGTTAAACGCTTACAGAGCCATACTAATTCCAAATACAATAGAGTACATACAACAGTACAGTAAAATACTGTCACTAGAAATAAAATTCCTACTTATGGCGAAATAGAACTTTTTTTAATCCAATAATTGATATTGCTCTGTTTTTTGTTGCATTGTTGATGCCAAAACGCAGTTCCAAGTCGATATTTTTCTGGGTAGCGATTTTTTTGTAAAGAAGGAATGTACAATTTGACCTACTCGAAAGATAATTTGGTGTCATCACAAAGTACACTTCATGAATGCCCAAAAAGGTATATCCACATTTCACCCTCTAAGCTACGCTTGGAATGAATTTATTCAAAATTCGCGCTCTCAGCCACCCTCGAAATATAATTCTAACGATGATGAATCTATCCCAAATTTTCCTTCTCATAATATCGATTTGACCATAGGATGTGACTCGAATTCTTCTTCAATATGCAACGAACATTTTAGAATTTCCTAAAAATGAAATAACTGTAGAACCCAAGGAAAAAGTTTGTTTCCAAGCCCACATTTTAAATAATAATGGACCCGAACTTGAAAAAACACGCATCTTAAAGGAGCTTCTTAATTTCCCTGTTGAAAAAAGGACGTAATCTCTCTTTCTAGAGATACCTTGGGGCGCACTAATTTAGTCCTTTTTCGATATAAATTTCGAACAAGGTAGCAATCCTATATACATTCTTCCATATCGTATTCCCCATTCACAATTAGAAATCGATGATGAACATGTTGAGAATATACTGGAGCAGGGAATCATTCAGCCCTCCATCACTCCTTGGTCAGCTCCTATGATATTAATCTCTAAGAAATCTGATGTTAGGCGACCATATCTCGATTTCCGAAGAGTAAACCAGATGATATTCTTTGAGGAAACATTTTAAAACGTAGGAAAGGCAAACTCTACGGTAACTTAGATTTAGCATCTGTATATTGGCAAATGGAAGTTAGTTCAGAGCCATGTCCTATGACAGCGTTCACCACAAACCATGGGTTCTGTGAGTTTTGCGTCCTTCCCTTTAGAGTGAGGAACGGTCCTGGGAATGTCTCTTAACTAATGAATATACTATTCTTTGAAGTTCTAGTAGTAGAAGCCTTAGTCTACTTAGACGACATAATTGTTTTCAGTCGAGATTACCTCAATCATTTTCCCAGTCTTAATCGAATATTTTCTAAATTACGAACTGCCAATCAAAAACTAAAATTGGAATAATGTAACTTGTTTTAAGAATCATTAGTATATCGATGTTTTCTAATATTATTGCAAGACATAAAATTAGACCCCGCAAAAATCGCCGTTCTGGCTTTTTATCTAATTCCACTTAGGACTATACCAAAGCCGTATCACATACCATTCAGTTTAAGGCACAAGTAGGTATAATAAAACTCATTTGCTTTTGAGCTTACAATTAACAGTAAGATATGTAGTTAAACTCTACTGTTTCCATCTCACTAGGCATATTAGTTAAAAAATTACGAAAATGAAAGGACATGTTGAAATAATACTAGACTTTTCGCGCCTGGAAAATTAGTTTCCAACCTACACTGATTCCGCAAGTAACCACACGCCCTCCCAAATTACACGTTTCTCAACATTCCTACATGTACAGTAAATCACATTGAACTCGCTATCATCGGAATCGGACACGCACTAAGAAATTATAGTATACAGCTTACACAAGCAACACTAGATGCCATTCTTAATCTCCCAATAGGCATGTCAAAGGCAATACACATCACCACACAAGTAAACTGTTAAATATGAGGAGATGGCTTCAAAAGATTTGTTTGGTATTACCAGAGAAGCAGATTTAACACAGATCGATCTGAAAATAAATTTATTAGCTAAAAACTATTGCAATGTAGGTACTGCCTTTGATGTGGTGAAAAGCTTACATCATAACAATTAATTTTTGCAATGAAGTTTCCGAAAACTATAAACACCTTAGTAAACTGATAATTTATGTAATCCCCAAAAACCTAATGGACAAGT
>OZ018324.1:116073283-116268283 GCA_963969495.1 Ceratothoa steindachneri | reverse complement strand
AGAAAACGATTTTATCATAATAAATTCTGTTATAATTTAGATCAATTAACGTTCACTATTATTAACAAATCTCAAATATCCAGGTAGTTCCATTACGGCATAAGGATACATCGTTTGAAATGACGTCACCTTTTGTTTCTGACTGGGTAGCCATTATGACTGACTCAATTATTCTTTCTTTCTGATGAGGATGGAATGTAATTCGTCGAAATTAATGAACTAATTTTTAATTTGTGCGGATTTGGAGTTTCAGTGGTCAAATGTTTTTATGTTATTATGAAACACTTTGGCTTGATGATTGCCCCATTAATTTTCGTCCGGTTTTATATAAGCGCTATGTAGACGACACTTTATTGTTTAGACATAAGTCACATTGTACACTTTTCCTTAATTATTTAAATTCTAAACATGCAAATATTAAATTTTCCTGTGAGCTCGAAAAAAATAATAGTATATCGTTTCTTGACGTGGAGATTACCTGAATAGACAATCAATTCACGTCAAATGTTTACCGAAAACCCACTTTTTCAGACCTTGATTTAAGTTTTTTTAGCTTCTTTGATTTTAAATTAATAATTAATGCTAGTATTACTCTCCTCAATAGAGCATATAACTTCTATTCAACTTTTCCAGCCCTACATTTAGAATTCTTAACAAAATTCTTTACCTCCAATGGCTATCCCAAATCACTATTTCTGAGACAAATTAGTCTGTTTCTCAATAAAAAATACTCAACTTTGCCTCCATTACAAACTGTCAATAAATTAAAGATCTTCTTTTCCTTACCATATTTTGGTTACCAATCCGAAAAACTTAAAAAAGAGTTGTTAAAACTGTTAAATTCAGCCTATCCTCAATTATTACCATCTATTGTTCTCATTAATGATCCCAGACTGGGATCATTATTTAAGTTCAAAAATCAGCCACTCACCAATATGCAATTTAAGATTATATACGTTTTTCGTTGTACGTGCAGTAGCACTGCATGATATGTGGGGGCAACAAGGCGTACGCTTTACTCCCGCTTCATGCAGCATATGGGTAGATCTGAAAGACCTGTACTACACCTTTCAAAACTTGGTCCCTCCCCAATCCGAAACCATCTGTCACAATGTGGCTCTAGAGCTACACTCGAGAACTTCACGATACTTAATGCGGTAAGAAACATCTCGGACCTTTACCTGCTAGAGTCAATTTATATTACAAAACTTCAACAAAGTCTAAATAATAACTCATTATCTGTCCCATTAAATATAGTGACTCATTAAAAAACATGCTAATTTGTTAAATTTCACATTGTTTTTTTTAGGATGGGGGGGGGGGGCAAGAATAAAATATACTGTCAATAATTATTTTCCTTTCTATTTTTTAGAAATTCTCTCGTTGGTCTAGTTTGTTTTTTCCTCCGTATTTCTAATATAATCAATTAGTCTCAAATTTAATATTCATGTTTCACAATTTTATTACCTGTGTTAACTTTTTATATATACACTTAAGTCTGTATTTAGTATTCTTTCTTTAGCACTGATCATGGGATTAATTATAATCCTGAAACGTTTGAAATAAATGTTACGAGGCATCTACGGCTCTGTCCTGGTTATCCTGTTTTTACTTCGCTTGAAGTTTGCGTCCATCAATTCGTTTGTCACTTATATATATATATATATATATATATATATATATATATATATATATATATATATATATATATATATATATATATATATATATATATATCATGAGCGCGAGAGAATGATGAAACAAATCCAACATCACCGCAGGAAATAGAAAACGGAATAATTTTTCTTCGGAAATAGTTATTTCTTACTTCGAAAAAGTCCGAGCTAGGGTGGAATTCGAACCCTGCACATTGAGGCAGTGAGCAACCGCTTTGATCTAAATTAAACCGCCCTTTAGACCACTCGGCTACGCGGAAGACAAAACTCTTCCGAATAGACAAGCTTTTTAAGGCACGCTTCGCATGGTCGAACGAGAGGGATAAAGAGAATTAATGGGGGATTCAAAGGACAAAGGAGAAAAGGAGTTAAGTTGGATATATAATATATATATATATATATATATATATATATATATATATATATATATATATATATATGTGTGTGTGTGTGTGTGTGTGTGTGTGTGTGTGTGTGTGTAGCAGACCTTCTTGTATGCAGATATTGTTAAAGACCATAGTATATTTTGCCTTTATTAATTTTCTTTGAGGACTTTCCAATTTTCTTATCTATTTAGTTCATCTTGTAGTTGTTAAACAACTTCTCCTACGTTCATCTCCTTTTTAATTGAAATGTGTTTGGTAAAAACAAAACTTGAATTTTATTGCTGACCTTTCGATCTATGCGATCATTTTCAGAGTGACTTCTACCTTTATTGTTGAAGAATGGTGGAGTGAGAATGAAAAGAAAGCGGATTATACGGGATATTTATTCCTTCTCCCTTAAACGTTATGTCAAGGGAACGGGCCATTCCTGTGGAAGCGGAATTTTAGAACAGCCCATAGTCTGGGTGTTGATAGCTGGCCTTTCTTCGTTAACTAATATGGCTTCTAAGGTGTTCAGTCTAGCTTTATTTCCCTTTTTTCTTTTGATTGTGGTGTTATTAACTAATATATCCCTGGTTAAGCTAATGTTATGCACAGTCTCCATATGATTTTGAGGGGCTCCATGTTGCAGGTGCATTGCCAAACGCCTCGAAAGTGTAGTGGTAGTCATACCAACATATTTTGAGTTGTTATGAAGCTTACAGTCTTCATTCGTGCGGGTAAACTCGTAAACTATGTGCGTAGACTTCAGGATCAACGAGTTTTGGTAGATGTTGTTTTTCATAATAAGATTGTTAACTTTTGTCGTTTTATAATATATAATCATCTGAATCTTGGCGTTTGCTTCTTAACATTGATGTTACGATTAACAATCTCTTTGATGTTCTTTTCATCTATTTTGTAGGCCAATGACATCCGATTTCTATAGTACAGTTTGATGTTATTTACTGCTTCCTGGTTACTTTCCATTTCATCCGTGTCTGTGAATTGCCTTCTTAAAAATGTCATTTGAATTCCTAATTAATTCTCTCTCTTTATCAATCTGATCGACCATGCGAAGCGTGCCTTAAAAAGCTTGTCTATTCAGAAGATTTCTGTCTTTCGCGTAGCCGAGTTGTCTAAGGGGCGTTTAATTGAGATCAAAGGGGTTGCTCTCTGCCTCAGTGTGCAGGGTTCGAATTCCACCCCAGCTCGGACTTTTTCGAAATACGAAATAACTATTTCTGAAGAAAAATTATTCCGTTTTCTCTTTCCTGCTGTGTGTTGGATTTATTTCATCATTCTCTCGCGCTCGTGAGAGATGCTCAATAATATATATATATATATATATATATATATATATATATATATATATATATATATATATATATATATATATATTATAAAATACTTGATGCACGGCATCAACTATTATGAATACATAATGCATAGCATAAAGACACGACCGGGCCTTAAGCATTTATTTGCTAAGCTTTCAAATCTAACCTCGCCGTCTTCCTCGGAGAATGAAGAAAATACAAGCCAAGATTAGAATACAAAGAAATTAGGAGGCATTGCGGTAGTCAAGTTACAGAAGATAGCGGTCAGTCGGAGAGGAAAGTTTCGGAAATAACTTAAGTTGCGATAAGAGGAGGGAGATAGGCCGGTGGCTATACACCGGTGCGACTTTTATGTTGTTATGTTCCTGGAAGGTCTTTTACTGGCGAGTCTGAAGGGTCGGCAAAGCGGGGAGGGATCTGTTTAATCTGAGAGGGTGCCGGTACGCTTGTGCGCAGGTGGGGTTTGGGCATGAATTATGGAATCGTCACGCGATGCTGCCACTTAGGTGTACATAGGTGTAAGTATGGGGTAGTTAAGAGCTGCCCAGTTATTTGCGTGCCGAATTAGCGTGTTAAATATTATGTATTCGGTTGTATATGAGCTTTCCCTCGAGGTTCCTAGTTGGCGTGTTAGGCGTGCGAAGTTATGTGTGTTTAGTGGCTTGAGTTTTTTTTAGTCATGTAGTGTAGATATTCTCGTGTGGAGGGGAGAACGACAGGCGTGCTTAAGAGCAGAGTTATGAATGCGTTGTGCGTCCCTCTACCATGTAGAGCTTGCGGCGATCAGTGTGATTGGCGCCTATGTAATTAGTGATTTGTAAAGGTGTAACATTTTTTTACTGCTGAGATAGAATCTTCTCAGCATGTTGTTTGTGTCTTTTGCTTTGGACTGTATGTTGTTTTGGTGCGCGTGAAATCGAAAGTATTTATCGAATGTTGCTCCAAGTACAGGGTTACCCCCAACAAACGGGCCCCAACTTTCGATAGGCCTCATTTCTCAATTTTATTGAAGGGTTGAATGAAACTGGTGATAACTAGTTTATTGTGTTTAAAAACATTATATGAAAACATGAGAGTCTTTGGACTTTTCTTCTTTATTCTAGAGCACGGGATCGATATGACCTCCATTTAGCTCTGTGCATTTTTTGAGGCGAAGCACAAAATTATCCATGACGTCCTTACAAACCAACCGATTAATGGCTCTGATCTTCCCCCCTGGTAGCTTCCTTGAGTTCCGTGATGGTCCTGGGTCTCTCTGCGTACATTCTGTCTTCAAAGTAGCCCCAGAAAAAAAATTTGAGGGGCTAAGGTCTGGGCTGTGAGGTGCCTACTCAAAATCAGTCTTGAAACTGATCACACGGCCACCAAAGTTCTCTTTCGGCCAATCTCGGGACAGATTTGCGGTGTGAGAGCTTGCTCCATCTTGCTGGAACCAGAACTTCCCCATAAGCGACAGGAATAGGGTCTCCAGCTTCCTCTTGACGGTTTTGAGGACCTCAACATAGTGTCGCGCCAGATTCCTGGAAGAAGAATGGTCCGACGATGCCTCTGGCTGAGATTGCAGTCCATGTCGTGCCCTTAGAGGAGTGTATGGGCTTGGTAGCTACCTCATTTGGTCTGGAGGTCCCCTAGAAGACATTTGTGTTCGAGTTTACCTTTCCTTCAAGATGGAAGTGAGCTTTATCTGAGGTATAAAGGAAGTTAAGGAAAGTGAGGTCTCCTGAATCTTCTCCTGGATCTTAATTGCCATAGCCTTTCTCTGCTCCTTGTCTGAGGCTGTAAGAGTCTGCTCAGTATGTATTCTGTATGGGTTAGCCTTTACATCCATCCATTATTGCACTTTCTTGCAAGTCTCCCGGGATATACCGAGGGATTTACTTTGATTGCACACAGAGCGTCTTGGACTCTGATAAACTGACTCTCTCACGCTCTTGACCAGCTCAGCTGTACGCTTCATTGGGCGTCCTGAATGGCTTGGACGGTTGTCACTGACTGCATTGAGGTTCTCCACTGTCCCATATTTCTCGAAGTGATCCACCCAGTCCTGAATTCTACTCTTGGAGGGGGCTTCATACATTCGAACTGATGCACGAAAGTGTCCTGCCCTTTCTTGAACGAGCCTGTCTTGTAGTAATGTTTGACGCAGTATATTCTTTGCTGGAGCTCCCAATGAGATCTACTTGTGTTCACAGGCGTTGCTTCTGTCATGCCCTGAAAAGTAAGGGTGATTAGTGAATGAATGAAGGATATATCGCAAAAAGTGTGTGCAGGCCCGTTTTTTGGGGGGGATCACCTTGTATTTTTGTTGTTGGTTTGTATGTGAGTCTAACGGGAGCGGAGCATTATGTGTTGGAGTGTGTTCGCATATTTGTATGTTGTGCATGTACCTGTCAAGCGCACCGTATAGTGTCGTCCGGTGCAGGATAGTTTCAGAGCGCTGTCCGGAGACGCGGATGGTTACGTCGTCCGCATACGCTAGTGTGTGTATATTTGTGTGCAGCTTTCTTGTAGGCGTGGGGTGTTATTTGTGTAGATGATGAAGAGTTAGGTGCAGGCACACTGCCCTAGGGTCCGACAGCGCGTGGTGTGAATGATCATAAAGTTGTGCTATTGTATCTTATGTAGCACTTACTGTATATACGTGCTGTTAGCGAGTTTGCAATGGAACCTTATCATGCCGCACTTTATTAATTGCCTTCTCGGCGTCCTTACTGATAGCGTTTTTTGTCGTGTTTTCTGTATGATCTCGTAAACGATGGTGACCACCGCTCCGGTGGAGCTGCCTCACCTGAAGCCGTAGTGGTAGGGAAAGAACCAGTCCTCTTCCTACACGAAATTGCAAATGCGGGCATTCACCATGCGTTCTAGTATTTTGCCTAAGTGTTCTGAGAGAGAAATAGGCCTGACAATATCCAAGACTAAGTGGACGGCTAATAAAGCTCATCTCGGTGAGTATAACATCGCTATCCTTGACGAGAGCCCCATAGAAGAACTAGATTTTCAGCTAAAAAATATCACAAACCTAATAATAGAAGAAGCTTACACACTTATACCTACAAAATAAATGATAGAACAATCCCGGCCCCTTCATGGACCGAAGATGTGAAGAAAAATTGCAAGGTATCTATAATACATTGGAGGAAATCTATCAACATCGAAACAACAGGGATAGTTATGTACGCTGAAGAAATCTAAGAACCCATGGTAACGATCTCATAAGAAGAAACGCGCACAACCTGGAACGGCCCAATCGAAATAATTAATATCGAGAGAGACCCTAGAAGGTTCTGAACCAGTATATAAAACTTGAAGGCTCCAAACCCAAAGAGAAGATGAATTTAAAAGAAGAAAAGG
Organism: Ceratothoa steindachneri; assembly: GCA_963969495.1. Taxonomy (NCBI): domain Eukaryota; kingdom Metazoa; phylum Arthropoda; class Malacostraca; order Isopoda; family Cymothoidae; genus Ceratothoa; species Ceratothoa steindachneri. Next base: position 116,261,548 of record OZ018324.1, on the reverse strand, counting down.
CTACGATAAATATCGACAGAGAGAGATCGCAGGTCGTTTCCAGAAACAGTGGTCAAAGATTTTATCCATCACTCAGGGGAAAAACAAGAACTACGAGGTGTTTTTCGAACATCGAATAATAGAGCAACTTGAAGTAAGAGAGTTCTAACTCTCACCTAACAGGCAGATAGAGGAAACCAGCTAGCAAAGGAAGAAGGAAGGGCTTTTACTCAACATGAATTTAAAACAGCCCTAACATCAGTCAAGCAAAGAAGCCCAGGAATTTATGGAAACACTACACACTATATCTCAAATACACCAGACAATATACAAGCATCATTACTCAAAATCTTCACTGCATGTAAAACATAGGGCACGTTCCAGCCGCGATGAAAACAGCAAGAATGATATTCCTCCCTAAACCCGTAAAACCCAAAGGAGGCATCGAAAGCTACCGACCGATTTCGCTGTTGGAGTTTCTTGGTATTCTGCTTGAAAAACTTCTTAATGAAAGGCTGAGAGAGTTCTTCGAAGATAGCGGTCGGCAAAACAATCAACAGCATGGATTCAGAAAACATCGAGGCGAAGAAATAGCATTGGCACTCATTACCCTAAACAGGAAGAAGACGTATCAAGTCATAGTAAAATCCTCGTGAATACCAGGTTTTGAAAAAGTTATGTTACACTCGTTTTTTTATTATTTTGAGAGGTTTACGTGTGTGATAGTAAAAGTACCAGCGAAGAAATTTAAAGTCCTGCTGTTCCAGCCTGTTTCATTAAAACGTCTTTTTCATTGTGTGTCGAGATGTAATTGAAAAGAATCGAGATCTCTGCTCTCCAGCACGCGGGCCACAACAAGTCTGACTTAGCCAAGAGGCTCAACGTCTGCCGGATGACCTCAAAAAGCAACCTCGTTCAGGCAGACCTCAAGTTGTCAACTATTTGGCTGACCGTCCACAGATTCGCGGGGAGGCTCAAGAACGGTTAAGGCCACAAAGATCGACCTTGTTCAGGAAGACCTCAAGTTTTCAACCGTTTAGGTGTGAGAAAACCCCTTCGAAAGCGGTGTTGAAAATCAAAATGACTGCACTCGCGAAAAAGAACATCTCGATGGCCCCAGTGGCCAGAGCCGTCAAGGAGGAGGGCGGCAAGAACTTGAGGTGTGTGCAAGGCCTCTGTTCATTTTTTTGGGGGGAAATACCGTCATGGTCGATCCGTTCATCAAAAAGAAGAACTAACCCGTGATAAGCTTCGGCGAAGACGGCTCCGAAGTCCGCTACGTGTCCACGACCAAGCATCCGCCCTCTGTGATGAATCTTGGATTCGTGGCTTCGAATGGCGAGAAGATGCTGCCGGTGTGGTTCGCGGCCAGTTACAGCCTCACTGCGGCTGATTACAAAAACTTCTTGGCCACAAAAGTCATGCCTTGGACGGTTCCCTGGCCCACACAGCCAAGGCCGTGCATGATTGGTTAAGGTCTAACATGAACTTCTGGTCGAAGGAACTTTAGCCAACGCAGTTACGTGATCTCAATCCCATAGACCAAAGCATGAGGGTGCATCTCAAGGGCAAGGCATGCAAGGTTCGACACAGCAACATCGAGCGGTTGAAGTCCTCCATCAACCGCGTTTGGTACAACATGAAGGAGGACTTCATCCTCAACGGTGTAGTGCGTGCTCGTCGCCGACGGCGTCCACATTGATTAATATTACAATTTAAAAACATTTTTTTTTCTGTTAACACAATAATAAAATGTCTAACAGTATCAAAACTATCATTTTGTTCTTTGGTGAGATAGTCGTGATGAGTGTAACATGACTTTTGAAATATACGGTACATATGGTACTGAAGGCAAAATCATCGACCTGAAACTTTCCAAACATGGATACAAATTGCATGTAAATGAGAAAATCACCCAATCAAAGATCATCCTCTCTTCCCTGTACAGGTTTAGAAATCTCTCAGAGAACAACAAAGGGAAACAATACCTAGAACTAGCACGACTAATGCTGACATACCCAATTATTCAAATTCATACCATACCTTAAACAAAGATGCTTGAAATGCAAAGGGTACAAAACCAAGCGACCCACTTCATAACAAATACAACCAAAAGAGATAGAACCCTATCAAGAGATCTAAACAAAAGAGAAAGATCAAAACTAATCAACCAGTTTATCCATGAACGTACTCAGAAAATATTGGACAAAATAGATGAAAATTTCCCATACGAATTTCTAGACAAAGTCATACACACAGAAAGAAAAAAAGTTGGAATGCAGCAGAAAAATAGGTTTCCAAACGGAGTAGAACCTTTATACAGTTAACAAGATTAAAAGAGATGAAAAGTAAGAAAACATGAAAAAACAAATAATACAAGAAGAAATAAAACTCAAAAGCGAGAGTGCACAAAAAACTATTTAAACAAAATGAGGAGAAACTCCAAAACTCGAAAGAGAACCAATAAAGAAAACAGAGGCTCAAAAGCTAAACAAAAAAATAGGAAATCTTATATGTAGGGCAACTTTATAAACAAAACTCAGAGAACAAAGGCTTTTATGCTCAAATAAAACATGACTGTAAGTAAAAAAAAGCAAAAGGCAAAATGAAAGCGTTTGAGAGCCAACCGGGCACAAATCACCATTACCATCATTCAAATAATTTTTCATATAATTAACCCCTCTCCTCATCAATATCATTAACATTACTCATCCTCCTATTTCACCCTGATTTATACCTATTCTATCTTCTTCTATCACACATTCACCTCTTTTGCTATCCCTATCCCTATTTCCATTGTTTTCTGAGGAAGAATCCTAGGTTTGATTTGAAACCTTAGCAAATTAACGATTAAGGCTCAATCATGCCTCTATCCAGTGCAGTATTTATCCTGAGCTCGTATTATTTCGCGATATATATATATATATATATATATATATATATATACACTCGTAGGGATATTCGTGCAGCAAAACACGAATATTTCCCCTAACTTTCAAGTTATTGATTATTTTAATGGGAGTTGCATTACCAATATTGACCACACCGGATTATACATATAGTATGTCAGCTATGGTGAAAGTGAGCTTGTGAATGGGATATTACTTCATTATTTTCTTCGGAAAATAAAGATTCCTTTCAATTCTACGGAATGATGACCCTTCATATTTTGTAGCGCTGAGCCTTTTTGATCATTTTAGACATGTGATTATTGCAAATTTCTAATATATATATATATATTGACAAAGAGAGAGAGAGAGAAAGAAAGAGATCGAGATAGAGAAAGTGAGAGACAGGAGAGTGTGTGTGTGTCCCAAAAACATTCATACATTTTTTTTTAACATAACAGGCGCATCCATTAACGAATTCAGATGATTTTTATTTATTTTTATAGGCAAAATATTACAAATTGAAATAATATACAGTTTAATGCTTTATATAGAGGTAAGTGTGCGAAGTGTCGATCATTGGCATCAATGCACCATTGGAGTCTTTGATTCGCTGATTGGCAGAATTCTCAACAGAATTCAATTGTGCTTTTTAATTTATTCGGTGATCAAGATCTTCTACCATATACTTTATCTTTTGAGTGATCTCCTAATAAAGTTAAGTGGGTTCGAATCTGGTGAACGTGGTGGATACTCGATTCTACCCCGTCGTCCGATACACCAATTATGAACTGTTTCATGAAGTTAGTGCCTGACGTGCTCCATTTTGTTAAAGGTAAGTGTCATAACATAACATAACATAATTTGCCGGATGACAAAAGCCACATCTGTCGAGACCCACCCACAAAATGAATCCATAGGATTGTGTCCGATCATGCATCCACAATATACAATTAGAACCATACACAGGAATGTGTAAAAAAAATAAAAAATCATCATGCTGTATAACTGTAGAATTTCAGGAAAACCTTTACTACAAGCCATGTTGAGGTAGGTATGACCGGTAACTGTACCATCGAAGAATGCATCAACCAAACCTTTGGAAGAAAAAACACACCATATCCGCGGTAAAACTTTTGGCCATTCCACATAAATGCGTAGAATTTTGTTGTGATCAATATGTGTAATTATGACAATTATTTCTTTTCATTCAACTTAAATTTAGCCACGTCCGACCACACAATTCTGTTCGCAAAACTGAATTCTGCGACCCGGATCCTCCTCATTCAAGGCATGTAATAATCTCCGGATGTAAAATTTTCATTTAGCATTCTTTAGAATTGTGTGGACATTTTTTCCCCCTTTTCCGTTTCACGAACAAATTGTCTCGCGGATTTTCTTAGTATGCAGTTAAATATTTGTAGCACTCCATCAAATGTGTTAGCATCTTTAAGTCTCTGGACGCCCAGTTGCTTAGCTGTACACATCATACAGAATAAGTTATAACCTCAAATTTCTCACATATGTATACGTGAGTTTATTTATTTATTTATTTATTCCATATTAATCCAATGTACAGTATAAACATATTACATTTTAAATCTTAATGATAAGTTACAATAAGTACTTATACATACTCGTATATATGTATATACATACAAAGATTAGTTATGGGCCCAACTTAAGTCAGTGACTTTTAGGGCAGAAACTTAAAACTTAAGACTAAGCATAAAATTATAAGAATAAAATCCCTTCATGTTTATAAAAATATAAACAACTTAGTATACATTTGAGAACCTAACCATTGTAAAGATTGCAAATAACGAATAATTATAGTATTTAAATTTTTAGATAAATTAAAAAACTATTTTATTTTCAGCGATTATTTCAAAAGATCTGTAGTTAACATAGTCAACAGTCTTATATAAAAAATAACATATTTATAATGTATAAATCAAAGTAATAGTACAGAGTATAATAGTGTACGGTAACAAATAAATACACAATAACAAAAACTGAATAGAAATTTAGTAAGCCGAAATTATATTGTTTTTAAGAGCTTTTTTGAATTGAGCTAAATTGGTTTGGGATTTGATATTGTCGTCCAGCCATTCCATATTTTGATAGATTTGTACAGAAAGCTACATTGTGATTTTGATTTTGAATACAAGGGTGAAATAAATTTTGTTCTATTGCGGGTTTGGTGATTATGGGTATTATCAGCTGTTTGTAACATATTAAATATATAGCTATTATAGGAACACTTTATTGTTTTGTAAAGGAATAAGTATGTTTGAAAAACAAAGAGATCATTTAATTTTAGAATTCTGGATTCTTTAAAATATCGATTAGTGTGCTCTTTGTAGTCAAGTTGATGGATGGCTCGAATTGCTTTTTTCTGTAATATGACTAACTTATTGAGATAATTTTGATATTTCCAATACCAACTCTCTATGCCATATGTCAAGTAAGGTTGCACCATTGTCATATATAAAGAGTGGAGAATAGATTTAGGAAGAAACTTATTTAATTTATATAATATTCCAATCGATTTTGATAGTTTTGTTGAGATATGCGTAATATGTTGTTTAAAACTCAGATTTTTGTCAATAAAGATGCCTAGGAATTTGATATGAGTAGTTTCATAGATTATTCCGTCGCCCATTTTAATATGGGGCAATTCAATAGATTTTTTGTAAGAGCAAAGAATATATTTGGTTTTATCTCCATTTATTGATAGTTTATTAACATTAAGCCACATGAAGACGTTTTCGAGTTCTTTATTTATTGTAGATGCAATGTTGCAAGGTTTGTCATATGGCAAGGGAGTTGATAAGGTACTATCATCCGTGAATAATATAAATTTAAACAGAGAAGATGATTTAACAATATCATTAATATAGATTAAAAATAACAGTGGCCCTAGCACGGAGCCTTGTGGGACGCCAGTTGTAATATTAAGGTGGGATGAGTCATGACCATTGACGGAGACAAATTGCTTTCTTTCAGTTAAATATGATTTGAACCAATTTAGACAGTTGCCTCTAATTCCGTACATAGCTAATTTTGACAGTAGAATATTATGGTTGACACAATCGAAAGCTTTTTTAAAATCGAGAAAAATTGAGAATACAATGTGGCCCTTTTCAATGTTATCATATAAATATTGAAGGTGGTTAATTATCGCGTGAATCGTTGATTTCTAAAGTCTAAAACCATATTGGTGTTTATACAACAGTGAATTAGATTCCAGAAATTTATAAAGTTTATTGAATGCTATTTTTCCAAATATTTTACTGAACATTGTAAGCATGAAATAGGGCGGTAATTGCTGACGTTTGTGAGCTCTCCGGCCTTTGGTAACGGTGTTACCCGAGCAACTTTTAATACACTTGGGAATATACCCTGCGTAAATTATTTATTAATTATTGATGCTAAAATTGGAGCAACTGTATCAGAGATGTATTTTAAATTTTTTGTGGAGAATGAATTAATACCTGATTTTTAATTTTTTAGTGAACTAATGATTTTTTTTTATATCGGTTAAGCTTACAGGAGAAAAGAACAAGGAATTTGGTACATTAATCTCATTAAGATACAAAGGAAAAGATTTATCGACTATTTTGCAGGAGTCTGAGATGTTTTTACCTACGTTGACAAAAAAATTATTGAATTCATTCGCTTTTTCCTTATTGTCATCAACTAGTTTACCGTCAATGATAATTTGTTTAATTTGGTTTGTTCCTTTAGTAATTTCAGGTTTTATCACAGAATTGATTAATTTCCACGTTTGTTTTATATTGTTTTTCGTTTGATTAAATCGTTCATGGTAATAATTTTTCTTGCCTATTTTAATTTGGTTAGTAACTTGATTCCGAAAATTTTTATATGTGTGTTCTGGAATTTGACTAAGCTTATAAAGAGAAAAGTATTTTTGACGTTTTTTGATGTTATTTATAATTGCGTTTGTTATCCAAGGTTTTGTTTTGTGTTTATATGATATGGTTTTAGATTTTAGAGGACAATTAAGTTTAAAAGCATCGTCTAGCCTTGAAATTAACTCTTCGGTAGCAGAATCGATGTCATTTATATAGGAAATTTCATATAGATTCTGAATTAGAACATAGATATAGAAGTTTGATAAGGTATTTTCGTTAATTATGCGGTAGTTTATTGTACGGTTTTGATGAATATTGTTTGAGTTGAAAAAAGACTTTTGGATCATGAATATAGGAAGCTGGTCCGATATGTCACAAAGGAGAATACCGGAGGAGTAATTTTCGGGGTGAACTCTGAAAATATTGTCAATTAGTGTTGCTGAGTTTTGGGTTATTCTTGTTGGTTTTGTTATAATTGGAAGTGAGGAATGAGAATAAAAAGTATTGAGGAAGGACTAAGTTGATGCGTAGTTTTCAAAGTTTAATAGATCGAAGTTTAAATCTCCTGTAATTATTATGTCGTCAGAGTTTGTAACATTGAAGTAATTGATTAATTCAGTAATCTTATCTATAAACATATTTGGGTCACCAGAAGGAGGTCTATATACGGTTCCAATGATTATTGCTTTACCATTTGATTTTACTTCGATAAATAAAGTTTCAATATAGTTATAGGAAATACTAATTTCGTCAACCTTTTTAGTATTGAGTCTGTCAGATATATACACGCTATAGGATTAGTGCTAAAGTTGTCCCTCCACTTTTGTTAAATCTTTCATATCTTTTAAACTTTAAAATACAACCTTATTATCCATTTGCGTTGCTAAAATGTTAAGCAACCGTTTCCATACTCTCAGTTACTGTAAGCAGGCAAGGCTAATAATTCTGCTTAAGTTAATATTAGCAATTCCGCTCTTTTATCTCCTTAAGCTATAAGCTAAAAAAGGAAAAGAAATCAGCTGAATCTGGTTGTGGGATACCCTGTTGTATTTAAATATATATATATATATATATATATATATATATATATATATATATATATATATATATATATATATATATATATATATATATATATATATATATATATATATATATATATATATATATATATATATATATATATATATATATATATATATATATATATATATATATAGGGTGTTTCGGGCTAAAATTGACGGTTTGCATAAAGTTAAAAAAAGCAATATCTCAACCAAAAATAAATGTATGTATTTTTTTAAAAATATCAACTATATTATTGCGTGGAGATAAAACTATACTCAATTTAGCCACCCGCGCCTTCACCGCGGCCTCAAAACGTCTCCGAATCTTGTGAGATGCTTTCTTCCCTGTTGGACTGGGACGATATTCGAACAACTCCTTGATCTTGCCGACCACTCGGCCTTAGGGTTGCAGGAAGAGTCGCTGGTGTTTTTATCAACCATGCCAGAAAGTGTGGCTGGTGAAGTCCTAGAAGTTTTCCAAACAACCACTCCTGAATCTCTCCGGATGTATGGCCTTCTAGCAGCAACTCTGCACACCTATGGCTTAATCACAATCTCCAGCAGCTCAACATAACCGTCTGAATTGAGACTAAGATCCTGCTCAAAGATATGGGTCGGTATGTGATCACCCTCACTGGAGGCCCACCCACAAACCATCACAGTTTGAGTGAACTTGGTCTTCATGATACGTAGAGCATCGCGTAGATTGTAGAAAAGCTACATGTTCTATGTGATGTGCAACTGGTTCTAAAAGACGTTCTTTTTATCTGACTATATCCAGATCATCCCAGGTTCAATACGACTCTCCAGCTTGTTCAGGACCTACTTTGCTTTCATTAATCGGTTCTCCTTGGCTTTTCCTTGTCAGAATTTGCTCCTAGGGCCTCTTGTATGAGTAGTAACGAAAGTCTTTATTCACAGCCAGCTTCATTGTGGAGATAATAACATCCATCTTTTTCGCCAAAGCCAGTATTGCCTTGGTTAGGTCTTCTATCACTTTACCCTGCAGTTATTGGATTATTTCCGGCGTGCAAATGCAGTCAGAACGCCTGCTGTGTTCCTTTCTGCTGATCACGGCTTCGTAATCTCCGTAGTAATGTCTTTCAGCCTTTATAGTGTTAACAAAGCATTAAGCACCGTCATGATGCCGGCATTTTTCTCAACTAAAACTTTACTCTATGTGCTATCAAACGCCGTCAACTGCTTAGCTATACTGTGAGACTCGAATTACAAGGAAAGTAGGCCTGTGGCATCCAAATTGCCGTATAGGTAGGCCTAGCAAGGAACCCCCACAAATGGCCCCCCGTAGATCTATGAAATCCTGAAAATGTGTACATGCATGAATGAATGAAGTAATATGCCATGTAATAGATAGTGAGCCAATCAAAGATAGAGACTAATAATATATGACAATTGTATATTTATTAAGAAAATATGAATAGAGCAAACGGGATTTCCAGAGCCTCTCACGTGAGCACACACAAACATACCCACGCTAGGAAACAGCTGTCAGGCGGAAAGGTCTCACTGATAGATTACAGGGACAAGCTGAACAAATATAGGATAATGTATGCCTTGACTGGTTAAAATTTCCGAGGAACTGTTAAAGGCACGGGATCTCTCTCATACAGGATAGGCTCAAAATGTGAAAAAATATGTAGTTTTATTAGGTGCAATAACTCTTTCAGCTCCGCTCAACGAAGGAACTGACAAACATTCCTTATCTTTGGCTCCGCCCCGCGTCCAGGTCAAGTGAAAAGGTGACGCCCCTTGGAAACACGAGGCACATATATATATATATATATATATATATATATATATATATATATATATATATATATATATATATATATATATATATATAATAGAATGGAGGATATCACATTGACGTGATGTATATCAGTGGAAGATAATAGTAAACCACAATATTTGATTTGAATCATTATTTTATTTATAACTATCGGACTAGTTTCGGCAACATGCCATTTTCAACTAATAATGAAGACGCTAGACAAGAAGCACAGTGTATAAAGTAAGACACATCTTAAATAAAATGAAACAGCATGAAACTATCTGAAAAAATATACCCGAGTAAATCTGGGTTGAATGACAAGCTAAACAAAATTAAATGGAACCGGAAACAATCTGGAGAGTTGCTAATCCTCAAGACTCATTGCATCCGGGGGCATATAGATATAATTGGCGACTCTTTTCATTATATATTTGTTAAATATTTATTGCACTTCAGTTAAATGGAGATTATCAACTTTGTTAATGATGATGGATTCCGCAATTCTCCTTTCGATATAATTGTTTGATTTATAAATGATTTTTGCATAGTTAAAATCAATTCTCTGGTCGTGCGTTTGCATGCGTGTAAAGAGACGACGAATTCCTTCACCTTCTGATATCAGTTAAATGTTCTTTCATCCTCTTATTAAAGTGGCCTGACTCTACGATGCATGTTAATTTGCAATTATAGCATGGTATACTGTAAATTCCAGCATCGAAGTTGATTGGGCGCAGTCTAGTCAGGGATTTTCGAATGCTATTGGAATATTTAAATGTCATATTTATGTTATTTCCGTTCTCATATGATTTTAGAGGAGCCAAGGCTGGATTGTATGGAAAACTAATACATTTTTTTTAAAATTATCCCTTCGTGATGTGGAGGTGGCATAGAAGTTTTTTCGTGCTTTGGAATGGTATCTATTTATGAGATGAATTGGATATTTTAGTTCAATGAAATTGCAGATAAGGTGGTTAATTTCCTCCTGAAGGAAGATTGAGTCCCACGTTCCATAGGCTTGGAGAAAGAGGTAAGAAATAACAGATATCTTAACGGATTTATCATGTAGTGAGAAAAAATGTATGTAAGCATTTGAATTTGTAGGAATCCGATATACTGAGCACTGAATATAATCATTTAAACAACAATTTCAATTAATTTTTCGACAACCTGAATTCGTTACACCCATCGATAAAATTCAAAGTAGAATGGGTACAAAATAATTCTCTACCGTTTTTAGACGTAAATATCCACCATTTAAATGATTATATTCAGGGCTCAGTATATCAAGAGCCTACAAATTCAAATGTTCACATACATTTTTTCCTACTACATGATAAATCCGTTAAATTTTATCAATTTGATTTTTAACCTTGATGTTACGGTTAATAATCTCGTTGATGTTTTTTTCATCTATTTTATAGGCCGTGGACATCTGATTTCTGTAATACATTTTGATGTTGTTGACTTCTCCGTGGCCTATAAAATAGATGAAAAAAACATCAAGGAGATTATTAACCGTAACATCAAGGTTGAAAATCAAATTGGTAAAATTCAACTCATCATCTATTATAAAACAACAAAAGCCAGCAATCTCCTGATTAAAAATAACAGCTGCCTAAAATCCTTAAATGTCAGTCAACCAACATAGTTTACGATTTTATCTTCCCCGATAAAGACTGTCAGCTTTATAACAACTTAAAATATATTAGCATGACAACTACTACACTTTCGAGACGTTTAACCATGCATCTGCAAAGCGGAGGGCCTAAGAATCATATGGAGAGTTCACATAACATTAAGCTAACAAGAGATATGCTAGTTGACAACACCGTTATCAAAATAAAAGAGGTTAATAAAGCTAGTCTAAACATCTTAGAAGCCATATTAATAAACAAAGAAAAGCCGGCCATCAACAGTCAAGCCACAAGCTGGAATCGAACATTAAAATTATTTTAAAATTCCACTCACCGGACTGGCCCCTTTCCTCTTACGTTACCTTCAATCTAGGTGGAATAAATACGCCTTAAAAATCGTTTTCTTTCATTCTGTCAGATCCTCACTCCACTCAGTACATCGGTAAAGGAGGCAAGAACATATCAAAACGCTCCGAAGATGATCGAATAAGATCGAAAGCTCAGCAATTTAGTTTGGTTTTATCAACCACATTCATTTAAAAGAGAGATGAATACAGGACAAGTTATCCATCATCTACAAGATGAAATAAAAAAGATAGTTAGAAGAAGAGAAAGTTGCCAAAGGAAATCAATTAAAGCGCACTACAAAATGGTCTTCCACAAAATTTGCATTCAAGAAAGAACGGCTACCCAACTACACTAATATATATATATATATATATATATATATATATATATATATATATATGTAGGTCGAGGTATGTCTTTAAAGACTCGCTCTGCGCAAAGGCGCATACACAAGCACGGGCAGATAACCGACCCTAGGCCACCTGCGATATGATTTGGGGCAATTAAAGGAGTCGGGGACAGCCTCCTTAAGTTTTTATACAGAGTGTGATTTACGGTTGACCGGGATTTAGCTAATGACTTGCCAAGTTGCAGTTCAAAGGATATATAAAGAACAAGACCCCAAAATATAATTTTAATATATATAATAAATGGGGCAATATATATATATATATATATATATATATATATATATATATATATATATATATATATTTATATATATATATATATATATATATATATATATATATATATATACAAAAAAGGGGGAACATATTACTCGATAAAGATAGTTAATTGTGACATTTTATAATATAACAGAGTTAAGCGGGAGGAGAGAAATTAACGTTAACTCGAACAAAAGATATAAATTACAATTGAGCGGGAAGTCACTTCAAAAGTGGATGCGGGTGACGATTGATGGGGTGTAATCTTGGGATTACAACATAATATCACTTTACCTCGAAGAGTGGTGGTGATCTCAGAGGGGGGGGGGGCAAGACCAACGGTACAGGTCTTCGCGAAAATACTTCGGCAAGTCCTAACGAGGAGCACTCGTAGATAAGGGGGGGAGGAGTACTTCTTGTTGAAGAACGAGATTTCCTCTGCTCCAGAGAGATGGAATCTCAAACACGAGACTGTTCTGCAGACCGGCAGGGAGTCTCAGACACGAAAAACCGGGAGTCTTGAAGGGAGTCCGAGATGAGGGGGGTAGGGGGAGCAACACTTCCCTGGGAAGAAGGTGGCTTGATAGTTTTCCTCTGAACAGTGGCCAAAGCTTCACAAAAGGAGATCTGCTGGTGAGATCATCACGCCGTGGTACGACTCGAACAAGGGTTGTGGGACTTCGCGAGGGAGCAGACAAATTGGTCTGGACGGAGGGACTAGCAGACTCTCATTCTCCTCGGGGAATGGCGGACTCAGGGTTAAATAGCCAGGTGGTTGTTCTGATAGATAACCCCAGGGCATGGCCGTCCCTAGAGGATTCTCAACGTCAGTCTATGTAAATTACTTCGAGATAACGAGTCGGATCAGACAGCAAAGTTTGCCTGATGATATGGGGGTAGTACGTCTGCGCTCGTGGGGGAATAGGCATGCCTGGGAAGCATGAGGTGAGAGCTCGGCTTTATTGCGAGGAAGGGGGAGCGAGAAGCGTCCGAAAGCAAATACAGCTGGGTCAGGTGACTCAGCGCGGGACTGCTTCCTTCTCAAAGATTCTAAACTTCCCACGCTAAGGAGCACGTGGTTTAGAGCGAAGGAGCTAAAGGGGTCTTTCGAGTGCATCCCATCACAATATACTTACAATGAATAAACATTTCACTGCGCGCACCCGGCAGTTTACGCGCACGCCTGGATGACCGTTAGTTATGAGCGAACAACTTTGTGGCCGCGGAAACAGATCCGGCGTCTTATGGATACAAATAAACTTTATTTTGAACCGAATTAGTTATTTATAAATGAGAATTAAACAGAAAGAAATCAACGAGAGAATCTCATCCGAATTTTGTTTTGTTTTTAAGACCCAAATTCATTTCTTGCTAACTAAGACATAATTGAGAGAATTTGGCAGACGACTTCACATAGATGGCTCACAAACCATCAGCACCATCAATCCTAATTTATAGAATCGTTAAGTTTTACCTAAATTGTCCGAACAGGCCGTCAATAATGGCTGAAATAAGCAATTTATCAATATCAGACTGACAAGAAAATGAAGAGATATTAATAGCGAAGAAAATATACGCAAGGTGAAATAAGACAAAAAAAAATAATTTGCTTCAACAGTCGGCTCTTCAGTGACACAAATTGATAGCCATTACAGATAATCGAAGAGCGTTCCGCCGCCATTACGCGCTTTGTAATCTGTGGCCATGACAATATTAATGGTAACGAATTTACTTATAGGATTGATTATGGATTAAAATACGATCGAAAGTTTAGGAAAAGGCATATTTCATTCTAACACAAACACAAAATCATTTACGCACAAATAATATATCTCTCGCTCTCATTCTCAAAGCCCACACAAACTCTGACTCTGCCTCTCATTCTCACTCACGCAGACTCTATTCTCTCTCTTATCCCTCTTTTATTTCTCTTTTATCTCTCTCTCTCTCTTCTTTCTATCTTTCCCTCTCTATTTTCTCTGTCTCTCTCTCTTCTCTTTCTCACTTATTATAAAACCGCTGGCACATAATGGATGCATCACAAATCGCACTAAAAACCTCATGTTAAAGTTAACCGAGTACTGTGTCCCATTATAGACACAAGGTGCACACAATGCAAAGGTTAATATTCAACTTAATGAAACTATGCGGATCATATCTGGCACCATTAAAGGTACATAATCATTTCTACAAACGATTAGATTTGCACCACCAAGCCTCTGCAGAGAGGAAGCTACTCACAAACAACAACAACCACAACAACGTGTAAGAGTTACAGAAGCTAAAACATGGTTCAAACTAATCAATGATGGAGCACCCAACGCCTCAAGACTAGAGTCAAGAACTTTATGCATCTCCTCAAAAGAAAATTTGACGTCAAAGAAGTCTGGAGAGAGTTCTGAAGCAAACGTCCTCGTAGAGGTGGGGGACTGCTAACAGATCCCACCCAACCACTGGCTCGTTTCAACCACCTGACTGGAATGCACTGGACACAAGTAAACAGACTAAGGTCTAGATACGGCAGAACAAGAGCCAACCTCCATCGATGGAGTTATCGCGAATCCCGCTAATACATGTATAGTATATAAAACACGCTACGAAGGCACGAAACACCTTCTATTGAACTACCCAGTCAGGTTAATATAGCAAGGGGGTTGGGGGGGAGAAGGGTTACAGGACCATCCAGGAAGCCGGCGAAATGTTAAGTGAGTATGTTGGAGGGTGAATTTGGAGGGGTAATGTAAACCATTCGCAACTACTACTACTTTATCTACAGAACTCTCCTTGCAAACTTTCCAGTTGACGTATGGGCGATTGTGTCTCATCTTGGCCTTAAAATCTGCAGGTGGATTTACGGATATAAATCTTCTACTCATTTTTACTTCATTTCGTCGCCACTTATTTTTTATTTTTCTCTCCATACGAACTTGCTAACCAAGATTCCCTCGTTAGTTTTTGCTATTTATTTTTGAGTAAGGTATGATGAATATTTTTTAACTCAGTACCAAGCTTTCAAATGAGAAGGAAAACGACATTGACGAAGCTTTTTTTCTATTTTTTTATAGAAAACAAAATGTAATTATATAATTCTTTAATTAAAAGGCAAGAAAAGAATCATATAATTATTTATCCTTTTATAAAAAAACTCATAATAATTAATAGCAACTCCCTGTTTTTTTTTTTGTTTTTTTTGTCAGTACCTCCACCTCTTTCATTCTGTCTCTCTGTCTCTGTCTGTCTGTCTGTCTCTCTCTCTCTCTCTCTTTCTCTCTCACTCTCCGTCTCTCTCTCTCTCTCTCTCTCTCTCTCTTCTTTCTCCTCTTTTCCCACGGTAAAATCGGGTTCGAAGGGGAAGCAGACTGTGAGAAAGCAAAGCATAAAGCTACAAATAATATAAGAACAGGAAAATTTGTGGAATCCAACTGAGTGCATTTACCTCCTGGAAGCAAACGCCACCCCAAAACTGAATTTTTTCAAATAAACAAAAGAATGAGAGAAGATAAGAGAATAAAAGATGACAAGGAATAACAAAGCCCGCTACTTCCAAATGCTAGGGTCGTCCCCCCGCCCCTAAAAAAAATGACGAACAATGAAATAAGTTTGAGCAATGGACTCAGATACTCAAAAGAACAAATTTTCACAAGCGTCAGGTTTCGCGTACCACTAACGCGAGCGAAGGAAGCAATAACTTAAAGGTGGAAAGGGTGATGATAGGAGAGTGTCTATACGAGAAATCTTCTTCCTGTCCTTGAATAACATATAACCCTATCATTACAATCCTTTTGCACCAAATGTGCTAAATTTGTTTACTGTTATTGCTACTTTTTATACGTGGGTCAACGAAGTATTGTCCACCTGAGCCATTAAAGAATTAACCCGAATTTCCTCGTTCTTTATCCATAATATTTTAGGATACAGCCGAGTTAACTCTCCAGAAAATTAACTTTACAATATGATCTTGAAGAGATTCCTCCACCCTTATACCAAACATTTTCAGTTCTAAACGAATATACTCACACAGTCGTGAACTTGGTATTATTGCAAGACCTTAATTTAATCCGATAACGGCTAAATATCCTCAAAAACACGAATAGAACAAGTTTGTAACCTAACTTAGACCATATTTTTATATAGTGACAGGAATAGATTTTTTTTTTGTACACTATGTATTATACAAGGAGGAATTCTCCATTTATTATTTTAGTGATTTCTGACCTAAAAGTGCCTTAATTAAATTGACACTCTTAATCTCAGGTGAACCTGCTGATAACAATGTAAGAAAGCAAAATAATAAAAACAGGGTTACAATGATTAGTAAAAAGCAATTCTCCCCTGACTAAATCTACCCCACGGCTCATGAGTTTAATGTTAATCACGAAAACATACATGATTTAATAATAAAAAAAATCTAAAGTTCATTTATCGTCTCTTTTGTCAACGTTAATAATTCTAATAATTTATGGCTCACTTACATTTAAACATCATATATCGATTTCCTTTGCCGGCGTAAATCTAAGAAACAGAAATGAAGGTCATTTTCGTTATAATTTCACATCAAAGAATAAGACAGCAAAGAAAAAAATGAAAATCAAAAGAATTAAAAACTACCAAAAGATCTCTCGAGAAGAAAGAAGAAATAGAAAAGGAAGAGAAGAAGAATTACAAACTACATAACAAGAGAAAGAAGATCAGTAAAGGTACTAAGATCCAATCAAGGGCAGCTTTAAAAGAGCATAGTAGGAGGAGAGATCTAGCAAAGCAAACTGCATCAATAGACTACCCAAATTCTGTATCTTACATTTACAGAGTGAATCCTGAATTACCTGTCATTCATTACCTCTAATATTAGGTCAAAAACTGTCGATTAACACTTTAGTAAAAATAAAATTTTACGGGTTTTATCTACTAGGTCTTGGAATTGGATAGAGACTTATCTGCATCTGCTTCTATGAATTACAATAAGTTTAAGCAGGCGAGGCTGTCACGGAGGAAGCAGCAGCATCAGCAAGAACAGATGGGGTAGTATTAGAAACACTAGCAGCTACAGAGAGAACTGCAGCGTCGGTTCATATCCGCTGTATCCATTCTGATAACAAAAATAATCCAGAAACTCCTGAAAGTTATTAATCGTTTTTCTAGTCTATTGTCAATTCCTTTGCCTTCTTCTCCAACAAAATAGTTCATATCCGATCGGGGATTTCCTCTACCCCAATTCACCTCAACTTGGTATCGCTCAATTTGTCAACTCCCATTACTTACAAAAGTCTTTGAAAGGCTTATGTTAGGCTGCCCTAGATCACATGTCTTCCTCTAACAGTGATGAAATCTTCCTCTCTGTCTTCAAGCCTGGCGCAGGACTGAATTATCTCTCCTAATTGTAACCCTGTGACTTCGTCGATTGTCTGATGCTTCTCCGCCTTCCAGTCCAGTACCGCTTGGTCTCTTTGGCTGCATTCTATGTATACTGTCGATCATATTTCTTTTTATCGTCTTCTTGAATTCCTGGATATCTCTGTCTATCATCTCGCATTTAGTCTGTTTATATCAGGAATGATTTATCTAGATTGGCGGAGGCCTGGCAAAACTTAGGTGTTACTAGTTGATACTGCTTCAGATGTGACTCACTGGAAAACTATTGTTGTTTTTATCTACTTTTGTTGATCTCTGATACGCATTTCTGCCTTGTTAGAAATTTGGGGATCACCTTTGATAGTCAATTACTGTATCCCTTAAAATCTCCCTCCCTCTCTTCTTCCACCTCACCCTCTCTCCCTCCCAACCTTCTTCCCTCTCTCCTTTTCTCCATCACTCCCTCCCTTCTTTTTACCTTACAGGGTTACTTTTGCCACTGAGTGGGCGCTGTGGAATGAAAGTTCAGACGGGGGATAATGCGGGATGAGGTTTTAGGGAGAGGGGTAAAGTTTTTAAGAGTCTCTTTAAATCTATGGATTTTGGGAAGGGCCTGGAGGCTATCTGTTTGGGGAGTGGCCTTGGAGGAATGGAACGGGGAGAGAGTAAAAGATGGTGGAAACGGACAAGACCCAAACAGGTTACACACTGGTTCTTCCACTGATAGAAACTGATGGATCTGAGAGAGTGAACTGGATGGTACATAATCTCTAGAGCCCACACACTGCCAATTGCCCTACTGGCCCTGAAATAGCTCAACACTTCAACAGCACCGATGGAGAAAATGTCTCCGCCACAACGGTGAGATCAAGGTTAGAGAAGCTGAGCTTTTTGGTCAAGTGATAGCAAATAAACCCCTGTTTAGGCATTGTAATAGAGCTAAAAGGTTGTAAGCTTCGACTAAAAGGCACCATAACAAGGCAATCGATGAGTAAAAAATGTTAATTACCACGGTTGAGACCAAGATTTTGTAAGGAGGAGATGTAAGTGACTGGCTCTTCAGTATATTTTGCCTAAATTGAAGCATGGCGGAGGTAGTGTGATAGTTTGGAGCTTAATTTCTCGGGATTAACTGAGAGATCTTTATCAAATATCAAATATATTAGACCATAATAGGTATTATTCTTTTTTGCAATGACATGCTATCCCATTTAAGGCCCGTTTTATCGCTCAATTCTTATTTAAACGCAGGACAACAATCCAAGCACACGTCCAGAACGTGTCATACAGTAGGAAGGTCGGCTTACAATCATGGATTAGCAACCCTAGTTGCCTGGTTGCGATCCTATGGAACTACTGTGGAATTGTTTGAACAAAGAAGTGAGAGAGTAGTATTCAATTTAAAAAATAAGGTCTGCTGACCCAAAAGTCGCGTGCTCTCACTTCTTCTGATATATGACCTTACGACGTTCAAAATTGTCAATAATTCCCATGACTAACCTTAGGAGGACTTTAACAATTATATCATTCGAAAGAAAATGTAAAACAACATCAGGATTTAAAATTTCGTTAGAATCAACCGAATAGATATGATGTTATTGCCAAAACAAAATAATTATTGGGCTAACCTTTGGAGGACTTTGGCAATTATATCAAACGAAAGAGAATGTAAAATAACATAAGGGTTTGAAATTTTGTTAGATTTGGCCAAATGTTCTTACAAAAAAAAAGCAAAACGTGGACCGACCGACCAACATAGTGAGATGTAGGGTCGCCCGCGACTAGACTCGCACGCGACTAATAATTTTGTGGGTTGATGCCAGTATTTATGGCCAGTTCTATTACTAATCTAGATATTCCTTCCACAAATCATCCCTATGAATAAAGAATGATGGAGAATCGTGCTATAAGACACAAATAGTAACAAAGTAGCTCGAACACAAACACATCGAATTAGTGCTGACAACGTCTTATGACCTCTCTAAGGTCCTGCCAGAGGGAGAAACAGTTGATTCATATCCGGAGACTGAGGAAGCCAGTCCATCACTGTAATATTGTTGTCTTGGGACCACTGTATATCGGATGCATACTTGTGACATGGGGCAATGTCCTGCTGTAAAATGAAATGTTAGAGTCATTTCTATAGAGACTCGTGCTCTCAGGCCAGCTTGGTACTTCACTGAATTCATGGTGCCATCACAAATGATGAGACGACCCACCTCTGAACTTGAAATGCAGCGCCATACTATTAAAGAGCGGCCATAATGCTTTACTGTTGGCACTATGCACTCTCTATTCCACCTGTCCCCTGGCTTCATGCGGACTATAACGTTACCTGGGGATCGAAAATAATTGGAACATGGACTCGTTGACTCATAAAACGCGCTCTTACTGATACATACTCCAGGTTCAGAGATTACTTGCCCAAGTCAGTAGACGTTGCTTCTGCTGAAGGTTGATCAGCGACTTTTTGTGAGCTTTACATGGCTTCAGGCATTATGCAAGCAGTCTGCGACGGACCTGTCGTGACGTTGTGTACTGAACCTGGGCCGTCTAGAACGAGTTCGGTCATGGATGATCCCACTTTCTCAAATCCTCATTAACACTTCTGAAACACCGGAATGTGATCCGACTAATCTCCAGGCGATTTGTTGCAGCTGAGACCCTCCACGTGCATGATGCGTATCGAACTTTTCTCCTTTATGGTATAGTTACCTGTTTTTTGTCATTATCATATGATTTTAATTTCCTGTCTGCATGGCCTATCATAGTAATCAACAATTATGATGTGTTATACGAAGTCATTTTGATTGTAACATACCTCATACTGATATCAAAAATTCATAAATTTCAATAGAATTGCCATTTTAGAATGTTTCAAAACAAGTTATAAGGAAGCTTGTGCTTTTATTTTCCAGATGTATTGGACACATACATTCAAACCTGGACTAAAATATTCAAAGATAACCACATAATAAAATTTCCAGGTGTCAGAAAACTTTTGCACTAAATACTAAATAAATAAACTTGATTTTTAGAATTTAAACTTTTAAAACTTAAACATTTTATTTCCCTTACCCTTCATATTACTGTAAAATCGTTTATATTGTGTATTATTATGATAGTAATCTGAAGCAGTGACGCTTAGAGACCACAAAATTAGTCCGACAACATTTTTGCCCATATCTGTTGATATCATTTGTAAACTTTGGGAAGTTTGGGAATTTTCATAGTTTAATGTTTAATTTATTGTTACTCCAGAAACTACCAGATTTCAACAATCCTCGCAGAGATATGGGGTTGGAATTTAATTCTTTCTTGAAATGTTTATATTATGAAATATACCTAAATTCATGATTCCCAGTTTGGTTTATTAGAGGAATTTTCATTTTCGCATTGCGATCTTTGGAACATTCGCTATTTTCACTATATTTTTCATCATTTAAATACAGCTGATTTTAGCTAAGAGAGCAGAGTTGATTGAAGTTTGAACTTAATTTATTCTTGATTGATTCATAGAAGTCCAAGATAAGGGGATCAATAAGGGTCTAGTGCTACCACAATGTAGGAAAGAGGCAGGCGGAAGAAAAAATAGAAGGACTAGGGAAAATTTCTTAAAAAGAGAATCACTAGAGGAAATTGCTTAAAAAGATCGAAGGTGGCAAGAGTGCTAAAAGGGCTGTCATGGAGAACCTTAGGTACATCACACAATTCAACCAATCTTGAAGCATTTTCGCAAGAACAATAAAGGTCATAATAGGAGTATCTTTTCGTACGTATCATGCGTGAGTCTGTCATGTGTTTATGGACACACACAAATCACATAATCTGCTAATTTTGAATCTCGACTTCTTTCAATTCCACGCCAACTATTGACTGTGAATCACTGATAACCTGGCATAAATATACGATCTTTGCGAATGATTGCGCATAACGGTCACGTTGCAAGTGATAAATATGTGCGTCAACCTTTACTTAGGGGCTTACACAAACACTCAAAGAGTTAGAGAACCACGACACTGTTTATTGAGGCCGTACTTGTAACTTGTAATAACCCTGGGTTTGCCTTTCGGGTGATTAGTGAATTAGGGAATTTCAAAAACTTTGAGGTTTTTTTTTAGAATTAAGTTTGTCTGGTAGATATATAATATTATTATTATTAACATAAAAACATCAATAGTAATAATAATAAAA
Organism: Ceratothoa steindachneri; assembly: GCA_963969495.1. Taxonomy (NCBI): domain Eukaryota; kingdom Metazoa; phylum Arthropoda; class Malacostraca; order Isopoda; family Cymothoidae; genus Ceratothoa; species Ceratothoa steindachneri. The sequence goes on along the minus strand of OZ018324.1, from coordinate 116,239,751 downwards.
AAAACTATCAATAATAATAAAAACTATAATGCTAATAATAATAATGACAATACTAATGATAAATAAATATAAATTAGCGCTGAGAGTGAGGGAGCATGAAGTGCACCATCTCTTCAAGGCCCCATTTGAAAGTTTACGTCAACACAGTGACGACAGGGCTTCCCTAATTTCAACTCAGGCCGGAGAGATGAGCAGCTCCTTCGGGTACCAATTGTACCAGGTTTCACATGGTACCCCTTCCACCCGCTTGGAGCAATTTTAAGAGCTTGCTACTCGTTACGCCGATGTACCGGGAAGTGCGGTGTTATGGTTATTGCGTTCGTCGGAGGTAAACAGAATAATTACTAATAAAGGAAGGGAGCCTCCTGTTGTTTTAGTATATGGCGAGGTTGAACTTCGTATTTGGTTCATTTGGGAAGACGTTGCGGCCGATGATCAGTTTTAGGGTCTTTCCGTCCTCTTTATGAGCGCTGCCCATTGATCCTTTGTCGTACAAGCTGATCGTGAGGCATATGCTTTCAGGGTTTTGTCTTTATAGTACATGAACTGCTCCATCTTCTAACGAGTAGCTTCATTACACGCTCCAGCTCTTCACCAACGGTGGGCCACTGAAAGCAATGCGTGAATATTCTATTGAAGTAGAAATCTATTACACTCCGTTAGGAACGTTAGGGACACTCAGATCGGCCGTTCATACAAAACCCCAGATGTTGAAATGTTCGGGTGTTAATTGGACAAGGACATTGAGGAAAGTTACTGGAGTTCAATTAATAACGTAGATGATAGATATATCAGCACGCCAAATAACGATGTCATTGTTCTCTCTTAGTTCTCTGGTAGCTTGTCGGTTTTCGAGGATTAGAAGTAAGCTACTCGTATATCCGCGTCTGTTTTCTTTTTCATTCCGTTTTGAGTTCAGTAGCTATATCAGCGTTGATAATTGCCTTCTTTTCTTCTTCCAGTTTATAAATAATATCCAGGAGCCTTTATATCTATATCCTTGTGGATACGGTGTAGGGTTTGGTAATGAGATTGCAAATAAGACCTAAGTTAAGAAAGTTTACTTGATCAGGAGGAGTCACAAGGAAAAGTAGTAGCTCAAAGGGCATTGCCGACTATACCGTGGAGGTACTATTTTAGGAAGGCCATAACCTATAGCTTAAAAGGAAGACTAGCACAGATGAAGGCTTCCCCACCCGCTTTTGCGGGCCAAAACCAGAAAATATACCTGATTGTGCTGTGAAAAAAGAACACAATCAGGAAATATTTATAGAAAAGTTGAAACCTATCTAATTGCTTCTAAACTATACGCATACTATAACCTATATAAAGGTGGTACCATCTAGGTCAATTCGTGGATTATCTCGTCAAGTCGAGATTCTAACTGTTCGACTGACAAACTGTTCACCACTTCTGGCGGTAGACGGTTCCACGTTTTGCAGATTTTGTACGAGAATAAGTTGCCGCAAATGCTAGTATAATATTGCGGTAATTCTAGCTTGTCGCCGTGGTTAGTGTAGCATTTGCATTCAACGTGAACAGCCTCTTGTGATCAACGTTTTCAACTCCTCGTATCATCTTAAAAGTTTCAATCAGCTGGCCTCTTAACCGATGCGTATCCAGGGAGAACATCAACCAGTTCTCTTAGCCATTGCTGATACCTTATATGTCTAAGGGAAGGGATCAATTTAGTGGCCCTGGCCTGTACCATGTCCAGCCGTTCAATGTCCCTCCGTTGGGTTTGGGGACCAGAATTGTATGGCATACTTAAGGTGTGACCAAACTAGAGAGTTGTACAAGGCGAGAACAATCTGCTTATTTCGGAAGCGAAAATATCTCTTTATGTACTCCAGCATTCGCTGGGCCTCTTTTCCACCTGGAAGCACTTCATGGAGAACTTTAGGTCACTACTAATTGGCACACCTAAATCTTTCTCAATGTATCTAGCTGTTTGCCTAGCAAGGAGTAGTTTTACCGACGGTTAGCATGGCCGATGTGTATTACCTTGCGCTTGCCAAGGTTACATGGCATCTGCCATCTTTCGGAATTTTCAACTATCCTGAGAAGGATATTTCGCAGGCGTTCCACTCCTTCCCACGAGCTCACATTACCTCCTAACTTGCTATCGTCGAGGAACTTAGCGATTGCTGTGCTCAGATTAACAAAGTTATCGATATAACCAGGATGTTGTACTAGGTTTCAATGGGGATGCTTGACCTTTCCTGCAATCCGAGGACGTCTGACGTCGCAATGATAGTCAGGAATCCAACACGGCTGAGAAGATGTAATTTGTAGTATTGACAGGCTGGTTCAGTGTTCTTATCATCTTACTTTTTTTTATTACAATCACTCTTGAGTCCTTCGACTAATTGCTTATTGCGCGTTAATTCTTATTCTAAGAAGAAGTACATCAATTTCAAGTACATAGGCGTAACGACCACTACGCTCTCAAGAAGGCTCACTGCTCACCTACAATATGGTGCCATAAAGCGCCATAACAACGATCAGCACTCCACCTCACTGATCAGAAGCATAATTGAAGAAAATAGCAGCAGTAGTAGTATCTATCGCGAAACTATCCTCACTCGACTGAAAATAGCGGAAGCAGTCCTTCTTACTCAGAAGAAACCCACTATCAACATACAACTTCAGTCAGAAACATCCCTACCCTTGTCGTGTACAGGCCACTCAACCATGTAGCATGAAACTTCGCCCTATCCCTTGCCACCTTTAACTACTTCACCATATTTCTTGCCACCTTTACCTATTCTCCCTTACTCTTTGTCACCTTGATTCTTTATCTCACACCTTGCCGCCTTTACCTAAATATTTCAAAACGTATAATTTCATGCTTTTTTTTAATTAATATTGTATTATTGTTTTCGCATTTCTTTGTTAGCTATTTTCCAACGAAACAACCAGGATCAGAAAGATAAAGAAAAAGGAATAGAGGGAGAGAGAGATAGTACACGGAATAAACTCTTTTACACGTTAATGGAAGGCAAATGATATGTGCGATTCGAACCTATGCCATCAAATGCTTTTAACTTTTGTAATAATTGTTTATCGTATAGAGTAATCGGGGGGAGGTAGGATTTAACGCCCTCCTTCCCCCCTTTGTTGGGTCTACACAGGCATAGAAAAGAGAGAGGATGATTTAAAAAAGGTGCAAAAGAAAAACCGAGAAAGAATACTTTCTCTTGTGAGATAATAATGTTTGATTTAAAGATAATATAATCAAAGAAATTACTTAAATAATAATCAAATGTTATGCTGTGTGTATTTAATACATAAAATTGCCTAAAAAGATGCTGCAAAATACATGTTTCGTAATTACATATATATATGAATGCATATTTATATGAAATTGAAAACTTATATTAAAAATCCTATTGAATTATGTTTATCATGTTCAAATTGTGCTCTGCACAAAATTGTAATGTTCCATATACAGGGTGTCCCAAGATTTTAGTTTGTTTTCCAATCCTTTTCAGAACTCTTTAATAATTAATACAAAAGATCGGATTTTTGTTGTGATAGCTCGTATCAGAGAAGCAAAATTTAATGAAGTACGAGAAAAGCTCCAAAGAAAATTTAGAAAACTTGTACCTACAGACAACGTGATCGGTTGACTTGTGAACAAATTTAAAAGAATCGCATTCGTGCATGATGAGAAAAGAAGAGGAAGGAAAAAGATTGACCCCAACAAAACTCAACAAATTCAACAATTGTTTGAAAATGAACCAAGAACTTCGACGAGAAAGGCCGGTCAGAGACTTGATATGCCCAAAACAATAGTACACAGAGTCTTGCGTTCAACACTTATGAAAAAGCCTTATCACATTCATTTACTGCACTCCCTTAATAAAGAAGATTATCCAAATCAAGCAGCAAGGTGCGCAGAATTTGTGAATCAAATTGATAATGAAAACCTATGAAATAACATCTTATTCAGTGAAGAAGCGACTTTCCACACATGTGGTAAAGTTAATCGACACAATTATCGTATCTGGGCAAATGAAATAGCAAGTGGTTTCATGGAATTCAAAAGAGACTCTCCAAAAGTTAACGTGTGGCTTGGAATAACCAAATTAAAATTTATGGCCCATTATTTTTTCATGAAGCATCTGTGACAAGCAACAACTACCTTGATATGCTCCAACAGTTTTTAGAACCAAGCTAACATTGTTGATAGTGCCGTATTTCAACAAGATGGTGCCCCATGTTATTACGCTCTAATTATCCGAGATTACCTGAAAAGTCGCTTTCCAAATGAATGGATTGGACGTGGAGAAGCTATACCTTGGACTCCATGTTCTTCAGATTTAAGTTCCCTGGATTTTTTGTGTGGGGTTTTATAAAATAAAAAGTGTATGAGCAAAAAATTAGTAATTTAACTGAATTTAAAGAACGTATACTTTCAGCAGTGATGGACATAACTCCCGAAATGCGCCACAATGTTTTTTGCAATGCTAAAGATCGATTTGAAATTTGCAGAGATATGGACGGGAAATACGTTGAATACTTTTTAACTAAAGTTTTTCTTTGCTTATTTTATGAATTTTTGTTGTTTTTTTGTGATAATAATTGAGCCGGGAAAAATAAACATAATTTTTTTTTTTTTAATAGCTATTAAGAAAGGATTATGAAAAGGATTGAAAAACAAACACTATAAATTTCTGCAGAGCACAATTTTAACATGATGAACATAATTCAACAAGGATTTTTCATCAAAATACGCACTCACTTTCGGGACGCATATATATATATATATATATATATATATATATATATATATATATATATATATATATATATATATATATATATTGTGGAGGTTAGTCCAAGAGAGGTCAAAGGTGCAAACATTCCCAGACATAGTCTGGCCATATCACCTTAGTTTATGGCCCCCAGAACGTTTAATCAGTTCGAAAGCCTGTCAGAAGACCCCCCCGCCCTCCATCTATTATACTCGGTTATCATCCTCCAGTGGCAAGTTAAAAACGAGAACGATCACCCCTCCCCCCCCCCTTACACACACAGCCGGTGTGAGACGCCCGTGACTTGGGGCTGTTTACACGGCTACATTCCAAGTCTCTCATGGGACGCCAGGTGTCCTACGCCTTTCTCGCTAACCCCTTCCCACGAAGAAACCCACCGTATTTATGCGAGCGACTCCAGTGATTATGAGCGAGAGTTTCTTCTGACGTCCGTCCGTCAGATCATTCCCCGTTGGGTCGCAGTGTCGACGCCTGTGATCTCTTGAGCGGATCTTACCTTCGTAATCTCTGTGGTCAGAGACGGATTCTTCTTCTTCGTTATTCCCAATTCGGAGGGCTAACCGGGATCAATTATCCGCTCATTCTATCCACTCTATAAGGTCTGTGTACCATAACCTCAACCGTGAAACAAGAGCAAAGAAGTCCGAGAAGTCCTTCCCTGCAGATTCCCATTTGGTCGGCATGCCGACACCTGTCCCTAGAGCGGACTTCCCCCCCCCCCCATCCCTCTTCGTGATTCCTATTTGTAGGACAACTTGGAACTTGATCTACGCTCATCTTCGGCTCTACGAAGTCCTCCTGAGTCTCCAACCGGTAACACCATCAAATTCGCCGCCGCAGAGGTAAAACTGAGGTTCCAGTCCCGTGATTTTTCCTCCATTTAATTCACTCCCCGAAAGCCCCCCGTAATTGCCCGAATTTAATTAATATTATCTCAACCTGTGTTTAATAACGGTCTTTCAAGTGATTGTTACAATTCCCGGGCTATCCTCATTTATTCCTTGACCTCCTGTATTAACCGCTGGTCACATATTCATTTATTATATTAGTTTGCTTAGTTTTCGTGACCAATAATAATTCTATTATTTACTTGTATATTAAAGATTACTTTTGTAAGAGATTTTTCTTCCAATAACTCCTGAGCTGAAACGGTAATCTCGATTCCCCCTCTTTTATTGGCCAACCTTGGATTAACGAACTCGAATATGAATTGGGCACAAGCCCTTAGCCGGGACTTGCCGGTCTTGTTGAATACCCGTGGGCCCGAATCCATCGTGTCGTTCCTCGATATATATATATATATATATATATATATATATATATATATATATATATATATATATATATATATATATATATATATATATATATATATATATATATATATATATATATATATATATATATATATATATATATATATAATAAATAAATATATATATATATATATATATATATATATATATATGATACATAATACCCACAAGGAAAATGGAAATACGATTCCGAGCGATTTCGTCTATATTCTAAAAGACCTTTTAATGGAATAACGTAGGTCAGGACAGACAATGTCTTAAATAGTAAGGAGTGACGGGATAATACGGCTACCTGCATCAAAACCCTAACTAGGGGGGTACAAATCTTTAAACACTTGATGCAGGTAGCCGTTTTAACCCCCCACTCCTTAATATTTAAGAGATTGTCTGTCCTGACCTACGTTATTCCATGAAGAGGTCTTTTAGAATAAAGACGAAAGCGCTTGGAATCGTTTTTCCATTTTCCTTGTGGGTGTTATTTAGCATAATTTTGACTCACGTTTAAGTTGTGAGTTTCTTATCATATACGAGGGGCGGTCAATAAGTTTTGCGAATCGGTAGGGCAAAACAGAGAAAGGGGGATGGCTGTTTGAAGGGGTGTTAGGACAAGTCAGGACCTGTAGCCGCACACTCCTGCCCCGTCTATTTAAGAAGCAGTAGCTGATCCCAGATCGTCAGTCACAAATTTTTCACAATGGAGAAGGTTGAGCAACGCGCAGTGATCAAATTTTTGACCAAGGAAGGCAAGAATACAAAAGAGATCCATGAACGCATGGTTGCAGTGTACACTTTTCCTTATATCCGAATTGCAAAACTTATTGACCTCCCCTTGCATATATATATATATATATATATATATATATATATATATATATATATATATATATATATATTATATTAACCTTAAAAGCGTATGTAAGATATTAAAAGTTTAAATGTGGCGTACGAAATTAAATATACAGTATATCTATTTTAATGATTAAATATTCATTTTATAGATGGCGTCATTTTTGATGGCACGGGTATAGGAGTGTTATTATAGTGTGGATTTCTTTACAGCACTAAGAGTAGGGAAGGGCTCGCAACTCTCCTACATTTTCACTCTCTACAATGAAGGCAAGTCTTCTTCAAGATATTAAAAAAAGGAGGGTGAAGACCCCCATCACCATCAAACGAAGGTGGAACCCTTCGTGACGCAAGGGGGGAGGGTTCGTCCGTTCCGCGTCAGGGTTATGTGTATATGATTGCACCCCCCTCCCAGGATGGGGGGGCTCTAGTACTCCAGCCGCGACCTTGGGTAGGGTTGTGGAGATTTTTAACCCTTTAAAATAAGTATGTACAGTGAGACCAGGCATTCGAAAGTACGAACTTGTCCTTTCTTGGAGAGGTTGAGAAGAATTTGGTGCTCCCCCTCAGTTCATATCTCCCCTAGTAGTCTCCTCTTTATATAATCGGCCCTTCCTATTTTCATTTTTCCCAATTCATCACTTTCTTCGCGACTCACTCTTCGGAATTTGATGGTAGAGATGCCCACGTTAATCTGAGTATATTTTAATCAATAAATAATGGTATGATAAACCACTTTCTTAAAAAATGTGATCGGCGCGCATCAGCGCCACTAATACTACCCACCCTCCCCACCCCATTAATGCCTTATTAATTACAAGCGCTCGCAATTACCCTTCATAGCGATGCTACTCTAGCACCTCTTCCAAACAGGGTACATCCCTGGCTCACAAACCCCCTCCATCAATACCATTCATACACCTCCTCTGCAATCAGCAATAATAATTATTAGTTTTATTTTCTTTTAATTATTAAAATATTTTTCTTATTTCTGTTGATTTTGGAAAATAATAATTATCATTATTTTTAATATTTTTCTTTGCTCCCCCTAGGTTATTCCCATCCATTCTTCTCCCATACCCATAACCCTTCAACCACTCTCTCAACCCTCCTCTCACACGCTTCTCCACACCACACCACCAACATCCTCCTACCCACTCTCTTCTTACTCGATTTACACTTAGCCCACTAAACATCCATCTTTCATTGTCCATACACGCCGCTCTCACTCGAGATCGTTCCTTCTTCTTCCATAACATTATGTCACTCTCATTACACCTACGTTGGCACCGCCATACTCGCATGCAGCTTTCTGGCACATTCATGCTTAAACCTCTGGTAGTCACTCGCACTGTCCCTAACTTCTCACTTAACACCTTTTGTTCTCAATCTGCTTCATAACTACCATTATCACTCACACTCCCTCCCACATACTTAAACTTCCCTCATGTTTAATGGTAACGCCACGGACTCTGATATCACACCACACTCCGTTCTCATCTCCAAATATCATTACGTCACTATTTTCTCCATTTACTTTTGGTACCGTCCTTACACTACACACACACACACACACACATACACATACCCTGCCGAACGTTTCAATCAACATTTCCAAATCCCTCTCACTCTCAGCGACCAACACCAGATCATCAGCATATACCAACATAGACCTGATTCCTAGCCATTCCTCACCAATCTCACTGCCTTTTTCCTCATTCTCATTCGCACTTCTCTCCAATTACTCCTGCTAGAAGGATAGTAAACAGCCATGGTGATATCACACACCCTTGTCTTACCTCAAAACATTCATACCGGTAATCTTTCTCTCGAGCTCACGCCATACTTTCAAAGTAAATACTCCCCACACCATCCAATAGTTATTTATTCAACCCATACATTTTTAGCTGTCTCAATGCAAATACCATATTTACACACACATACACATATATATATACCCTCTGTAAACCCTTTTACCATCCCTATTAGTTCTTCATTTATCCTTCTTACAATACACCTAATCAGACTTTTCATATTTACATTGCCTAAAACACTCATCATCAAACTCATCTCAATGTACTTCTTGCATTCCCTTTCATTCCCTTCATTCATTTTCATTTCCAGTCTATAGCTCTTTTCTGTCCCATCACTACTATTCTTCTTTCTTTCCCTTTACTTTCCTATCAACAATATTGCCCTTTCTTCCATCCACTCATGTCCCTTTGCCTTTATACACCTTTACCGTCCCACCAATATTTCCCCCCTCTCTTCCCTTCACTTATTTTCCTTTGTCCTTTATATCCGCTTACTGTCCCACCACTACTAATTTTCTTTTCTTCTTTCATAACCTATACTGTCTCACCACTACTATATACTAAATATTTCAAAGGAATTCTGGTAATAGATTATTGTAATGCTTTAAATTATCCGAACCATTTATCAGTGATGGCAGGGACTGAGATTAATAATTCCCTTCCATGGTAATTAATTCCCTTTCATGGCAATGTCCGCCCACACATGGCACTTTTAGCCAAGTAATCGATCGTTATCGGGCAGTCATTTTCACTTTTAGAGCAATTCTCCCTAAACTTCAACATTCACCCGATTTTTCCACATCTGATTGCTACTAATTTCGATCATTTCACTATAATGATCAAAACCAGTTGAATTTTATGTCCTGCATCCACCACACCTAGATAAGCGTCAGCAAAGACTTGTTAATATCAACGTTAACTGATTCATCGATTAACTTTTATATTTAATACATTGAATAATGTTTTCGTTTCTGTTTTAGACAAACTTCAATCACTTGTTGCCAAAATCCTCCACTGCTCCTAAGTTTTAACCAAAGAATTGAGATCTGTGGTAGACCGTTATGCTAGGAGGAAATAAATAGCTAATTCGTAGGAAGAAGCTAGATGTTTTGGTCATAAGCTTTACTATTTCATCGTCTCACTTCGTGAAACAGTTGTCTGTCTATTTGTAATAGTACTCGTATATAGAAGATGCTTTTGAAAGCGGCCTGTCACCATTTCAGTTCATTGCCACGACATATGTGCGAACAATGAAGAAGCCTTCAACGAAATTTATGCATATTAGTTTTATTTTATTTTAATTATTAACATATTTTTATTATTTTTGTTCATTTTGGAAAATAATAGCATATAGAAAGTTTGTAAGGAGAGATCTGTAGTAAAGAAACGTGAATATAGAAGAAGTGTAGAAGATATATAACTGCAGGGCATCATACGGGCACTGAGGACGGGAGAGTGCAAAACTGTGGACATTAGAGCTGGGGGGGGGGATCAGGTATCCGTTATAGATGGCACATTACCCTTGATACATCATCCACCCCCTTACGGAGGGGGATATGAAGAAATAGTTCCAGTAGTAGTATTAGCAGGAGATTTGGTGCGACTTTAAGTTAAAACCTTAAAATTCAAATTATTTCAGAACTGAAGACCGGTTTAGGTTTGAACGGTGCGTGAAAGTTCAGCCACATAAGAAAAGGAGTCGGCTGCAGAAGGGTAATCAATAGCTTATACGAGGCAGTCTATGTTCCCATCACCCAGTTTAGCCCAAGTAACAGTTACAAGATTCATTTATACATGTAACTATCTAATATATAATGAATTCTCTTAATTCATTTTAACGCACTTGGATCGCTAATTCACTTTAAATATATAATTTCTGAGATAATATAGTTCAAATTTATCCAAAAATCTTAAATATACGAGGCAATAAAGAGTACTAAGGTCTTTTAAGAGACTTTCTTATTGTAATGAAAAGAAACTGAAAAATCCCAAAGAATTTCTTTATGGCAAATTAGGAAATCCACCAATGAAAATTATTATTAGAATAGACTAAACATTAGGGTAAAAGAGTCTTCATAAACCAAACTTTGAGGATGAACAGAGGCTAGGTCTAAGTCCCCAAATGGACTGCAGGTCCCCCTTGCCCCATCTAAAGCTGATTTGATGACTCCAGACGGGTTCAGGTTATTGCAAATTCACTGTTTCTTTCTATGATCATTTTCCGCGACCTTTCCGAATGACCTCCGTAAGGGGTAAAATGAATAAAGTAGCGACTCTGACGTTTTCCGCCTAACTTTTGTTATTTGCCGTTTCAATGTTGCATCATAAACCTTCGCTAAGTTCGTACAAAGAACACAAAAAATCAGAGGTACGAATCATAACCACATTGCAGGATAATCTAGGAGGATAAGATGGGTGATGGCCAACATCGGTAGAACGTGCAAAATGGCGAACGAACTTAAATTACAAAGTTTTTTTTTTTTAACGGCCATATAAAATTGGATATTTTTTCGATTAGAGAAGCCAGTAAAATTACTTAAATTGCGAGCAAAAAGAGTTGTGTCCCCCTGTTGCTGTTTGGGGCCTAGGGTTGGCAAGGCAATTTTTAATGTCGAATCTACCAAAAACTTAACCAAGGAAACATAAGAAAACCTAAAGGCCATATTTAATTTTCAGATCAACTGAGACTAAATAATTCGTGTATTTGAAAAAATAATACTTTGTAAATACTCAATAAATAATTGAATTAATGACTTAAAATATAAGATGACGAAAAACAAATGATTTATCTTTACCAAAAAACGTTTTATTAAAAGATTTTCGTTTCCGGAACCAAGTACCGAGGGTGGTACACTCTTAGGTTCTTTTACAGAACAGGACCCAGCAGCGAATTAGGCGATCGAGGCTATCGCCAGGTTAAGGTTAGATTATGCTAAGTTAGGTTAGGTTAGGACAGCGACTAGGCAAAAATGGACATATGAAACTTTTATTAGAATCTTCGCGTTGCCGTTTGCGCTATAATAAGCGTGAATGTAATTTCAGTGTTGGATTGAGAAAAGACACTTGTTAGAAGAATCAAAATGACGTTTCGAGATAATCGTTCCTTTCATTCACGCATGGTGCAAATAGTTGAGAACTACTATTTTTTGTGGTAAATAACTTAAAATATCAACAGTAGTAATAACTGATTGGAAAAACTTTCTGTGAGAAGTTTGTGCAGGTTCGTTGCTTTAAAACGTAACCTAACCTAACTAACCTGCAGGTTGTACTCACACTGAAAGACTCGACCTCCATAGCCTAACCTTAGCCTAACCTTAACCTCGCGATAGCCTCGAACGACTAATTCGCTGCCGGTCCTGTTCCGAAAAGGACTCCAATCATACAAAATTACCTCAATTTTAGTAGCCACCAAACCAAACCAACTGGATTTTATTTTAATTAACATAGGAAACTTGCTTCCCTAAGTAAGGCATTCGGGTTAATTTATTTAGGAATATTTACCACTTAGGAAATGGAGACAAAAGGCTATTATTATAAAAATGAAGGTGGTTTTCGTTAACTGGCAGAACACGGTATCTCTCGTATAAGCAATATAGGGACAATTTTTATTCCTTTGTTTTTTATGTTTAATGTGTTTTAACCTATTGGGTCATAGGCACAATATAGGGACAATAAACGAATACTATTTTTGCTTTAACGAAACGAAAATAACCTTAAAACTAAACAAAATATAACCTAATAATACTGGTCAACAATCAAAATGCTTTTGAGACCAGAGTATCAATCTCCAACTAATTTTAGGTCGTTGATAATGAATTATGGTTAAAATTGTTTGTTAGCTCTACTTTTCAAGATACACTTAGGTGTCAGAATAGGTTCCAACAGGCTTACGGCAGAGTGTTTCCTACCACAGTCACAGTCTCATTGCCCTTCAGTATTGTTCCAGCAGTCATAGAAGGTGGTTATGCTGTTCAAGTTTACATTTTTAGGTGAAAGGGGGGTGATTTTCCTAGTTGAACACTGTCGCGGCATAATGCCGAGTATGTACGTACGTTTGTTCTGTACATAAATACGAGTAACTCCGTTCCTTTTTTCTCTCTAAGAGTGCGATAATTCTATTTATTTAATCTTTTGATTTGATACTTTAACCAGGGAGGATATCTATTGCCAAGTGCAGCGTGTCGAGGATTAATTAAACACTTAAAGAGCAAAAATATACTTTTAATAACACAAAAATGAAATATTAGAACTTTAAATATACAACGGGTATAATAAGAGGGTCTAAATGAAAATTACTACTACCAATGAAGATTAAGCGATGGTTGACTCACAAATTCACTTTAGTACTGAAGGCTAATTAAAGAACATAGGAATCGTTTTACCTTAACAAAGTGACTTCAGACGAGTAATGACCTTGACATTGGATCTCGTGTAGTTGAAGAGGAAGTCTAGGTGGGGCGAGAATTTGAGGGGTGAGTTTTCGCAGACGGGAGATAGGATCGGACGCCAAGCTGTTCGTCTTGCTGAGAGGCTGACTGGAGAAATCAGCTGATTTTGAAGTGGGTGAGACGAGGCGAGTTGTCACTGACTCGGACAGTAAAAGCGAAGGGGAAAGTGGATGAGCGTTGACCAAGAGGTGAATCCTTTTACGAGTGTGACTTCACTTTGGTATTCCTCAATGGTGAGGGATATCTCTGGTTTTATTTGAAACTGAGATAGGGGGTTTCTCTGACGAGAGAGGTATGAGAATGGTTCTCTATACCTATGGTCTACTCTTCGATGTGACCAAAAGGAACAGCTTCGGGATGAAGACTTCTTCTTCTTAACTCCCGCTCGGTTTTACTTATAAATGTCCGGACTGACGCCGGTCTTCGTCTTCCTCTCGATAGCTAACTCGAAGTCCTGTTTTTCTCTAGATCGCCGTATATATACCTCACCTATCTCCTGTGGGTAGGGAAAGAGGGGGGATATGAATGCCTATGTTCAAGCCTCTCTCCTATGGGCATCATTTTTCAGAGTGGTCTCCCTTAGCCCTTAAGGTCTCTTCTGGTTTTCGTCAAAAAGAATGCAATTTCGTCTATTTGGCAAAACTAGATCTAAACCATAGGAAGGGACAGTGGGCATGTTTATAGATTTTTATTCGAAAGGTTCTTCTACTTCCCTTTCTTTATACTAACGGGCTACGAAATCTGTCGATTCTTAGTTTCCTGGCAAGGAATATCGAGGCTGGTTGGGCCAGCAGGTCAAAAGGGAAGAGGGGGTGGTTAAAGTATCGGCCCACATGCCGCGTAGCTCTTGACGCTGTGTAACTAAACTGGCATCTGGTTTTATCTTCGCGATATTGATTTCCTCACAAACACCTTTTAAACTTATAATAATATTCATTGAGCAAGTTATTGATATGCATGTGAGGCATTTTATATTAATTTTATTTTCCTATGAATGATATAAATACTTCTGCTAAGCTCTCATGTTCTGTATTATAATGATAAATTTATAAATAAATTTCCTAATTGTTTGTTATTTACTTCTTTCAGACACCTCGTACTCGTGTGAATAAGGCAGATAACTTCCCTCTCCATTTGTGGTGGGGTGACCTTTGCATCACAGAAGTGCCATATAACTGCTATGGTTAGAAAGGCATATCACTTATATTTTGGGAGCAAGATCGGTGACCATGATAAGAACTGGGCTCCTTATCTATTCTGCAACACTTATGCTACCAACCTTTACCAATAGTTGCACAGGAAGAGGAAAGGAATGCCTTTTGATGTGCTAATGACGTGTTAAGAGCCAACAGAGCATACCAACAATTGTTATTTCTGCATGGTACCTCTAGTACAAAAGTGGTTGTCAAAGAAGAAAAAGGATTCTATTGAATATCCAAACATTCCATCAGCTATTCACCCGGTTGCACATGGAGAAGGTCTACCTATTCCTGATGCACCAATTTTGGTATCCTTCGAGTCAGATGAGGAAAGTGATGAGGAGGAGCAGAGAAGGGTGACAGTGCTGGATTACAGAGTGACCCAAATTTTTATGAAGTACAATCATCTAGGCCACATTTCATAACACAAAGGAAACTCCATGACCTTGTCAGGGATCTGCAACTACCCAAGAATACGGCAGAGCTGTTAGGGTCTCGTCTTCAACAGTCGAATCTCCGAGCAGCTGATATGAAAATTTCAAAATTTCATCACCGTCAGCAGAAGTTCATCGATTTCTTCGCAATGGAAGGTTATTTGGTAGCCTTCAACAAAATATTAGTGGTCTGATGTAAGCACTTGGCATCGAATACGAACCCAGAGACTGGAGGCTCTTCATTGATTTCTCAAAAACGAGTCTGAAAGGTGTCTTGCTTCACAACGGCAATAGTGAACCATCAGTTCCTGTGGGCTATGCACCACATATGAAAGAATTTTTGAGAACATAAAACATATGTTACAATGCATAAAATATAATAAACATCAATAGCAGCTCTGTGGTGACTTATAGGTTGTTGCTCTTGTGATGGGCTTGCAGGTCGGATACACCAAGTACAGCTGCTTTCTGTGTGAATGGGACAGCCGTGCAAGAGGTTCCCACTATATCAGGAGATACTGACCACCTCGTCAATCATTGGAGCCTGGAATGAAAAATTTTCAACATCCACCTCTCACTAAACCATACAAAATTTTGCTACGACCACTGCACATAAGCCTGGGGCTCATGAAATACTTTGTAAAAGCTATGGACAAATCTGGTCAAGGATTCAAGTATTTAAAATCAAAATTCCCCTCACTGAGTGATGCTAAGATAAAAGAGGGAGTTTTCATTGGTCCTCAGATTCAAGAACCTCTTAAAGATGGTGACTTTGAATCAGCCCTTCATGGGGAGGAGAAAGCTGCTTGGGAAGCATTCAGGTTAGTGGCGAAGGGATTTCTCCTCGGAAAGGGAAGGGAAGGAAACTATGAAGAATTGGTGGAAAACCTCATCAAGGCTTACAAGAACTAACATGGGATGTAACATGTCAATTAAAATATACTTTTTGGACTCACATTTAGACTTTTTTCCCGCAAACTGTGGAGCAGTTAGTGATGAACATGGTGAAAGGTTTCACCAAGATATTTTAACATGGAAAAGTGGTACCAGGGTAAATGGAGCACAACAATGCTTGCAGACTATTGCTGGACATTGGCAAGAGATAATTCTTTAGCCCACTATAAGCGTCAAGCAAAAAGGCAGAGACTGGATATGAATTAGAGTTTAAAACATAATGACACATACTGTAAGTTATAATAAAATATTACATGCCGCGTATCTTTAAACCTATAACCAAAAAGCATTTTTCAAGCTCATATTTGGATTCAGTGGATGAAAATACATAAGAATTAACTAATCTCATTTAAGAAGAACACAACATTTCAAAAATGTTGACCAGTGTAATTAAACTCTCGATCTAATTTCGAAATAAGTGCGACCGAATCTCGACATTTGGAATTTAACTTAATTTTCAAGTGTTGTGAGAAAAGAAAGAAGGTATTCAAAGGTTTCCTTTGCCGTAGTAAAAATAAAAACTGAACGATCATTTTGGATTTCTATACTGAATTTATTTATATAAATAACAATCAACTACTCGTTAGAGCTGATGCAAGCGTGATTTTTGTCTTAGGTCGTGCGAGAAACGGGTTAACGAGTGAGTTTTTGATAGAATGTATACTGCCTGCATATAATGGCCATCCGCATCAAGGTCAAGGATAATATCTTCACTTTAACAAGAATAACAGTTCATTTCATCAGAAGGAAACAAAAAGTAACTAAGGAAACGCACTTTATTGTGACTTTATATAAAATTTGCAGGTTTTGTTGAATAGCGGCCCCATTTTTGACCATTTAGAAAAATACAGCACAAAAGGCTTAAAATTAACATGGCTTTTCTTTTTTCACGAAACATAAATTCCTGTAAATGTCAATATAAGAAGTCTCTTTTACT
Source organism: Ceratothoa steindachneri (assembly GCA_963969495.1). Classification (NCBI taxonomy): domain Eukaryota; kingdom Metazoa; phylum Arthropoda; class Malacostraca; order Isopoda; family Cymothoidae; genus Ceratothoa; species Ceratothoa steindachneri. The sequence continues at coordinate 116,223,022 of OZ018324.1, read as the reverse complement.
TCTTGTCATTTTTCAGCCTTGTGTTTATTCCAGTAAGTTTTTCATGGTGGTTATGGATGCCTGAATCTTTGTCTGTGAAATTTAGGTAATATTTCATAGTTTTATGAACCTACGTTGAGGACCTTTGGGTACGCTTTCCATTCGTCGGAGTGTATAGTCGAGCGTAACAACCTCTCGACTTATTGGTACCATGCAGAGTTTCAGCATCTATTGTTCGAATAGGTCAATTTGAAAATAAGCCTATTAAAATTGGTGGGCCTACGTAACCCGGTAATTCTTGAGTTTATGGGTGCACGCTAAGGGGAGCTATTTCTGGGCTACGCTTTTGGGCAACAATTAATGCGATCGGCTCTGCATGTTTATCGAAATAATAAAGACGATAGCCCGCCAAACAATAACAATTTTTAGTTACTTTCAAAATGGGAGGCTTCGCCCGCCCTACCCGCCACTTAATTGTAGGGGGTACACCCCCACACTCCCCGCAACTTTAAAAAACTCGTAATATTTCTAATTCAAAAGGCTAACATTCAGGCGATTGCTAAATGTCAGCGTCGCTATCATCGTCTTAAATTACCTAATAAACAGTCACTTCACGAAAAAAAGCTAACCCATCTCCACCTTTCACTATTATAATCGAGCCGTGCTTCTTTTCCACACCTGTTAGAAATCTTCGCTTTTATAATGAGGCTATGATCTATAAAAAAGTATATTAAATTGACCGAGGTATTAACAACAGTCGTATTAAAGTCCAACAAACCGAATGCACGATAATCGCTCTCTTTTAACTGTTTGGCTCCAGGGTTGCCAATGTTTGAAATACGGTCGAATTAAGGGTTGCAAGTGTGCGAAAATAATGGTTTAATTTAACATTAAGAGAAGCTGTCCAATTTTATCTTTAAAGGAAATAGGTATACGACCCCCCTTCTCCCCCCCCCCAAGAAAAACAACTTTAAGAAGCAGAAAAATTTCATTACAATACTAATTAATATAATCGACTAGAATATGAGGCACTTACTAAATAATAAATAATAGACACCCGCAAATAAATATAATGCCGTAATTGGCCACATGCGAAGCTACCGTTTTACGTCCTAAGGCCTAAATTGTAGCCCAAAAACAGCGCCGCCTAGCGTGCGCCCATAAACTCAAGTATTACCGTTAACCCTTCGTATGAGTGAATAGTTGATCCTTGTCTGACAAGTAGGGAAGGAAAATTATGTTTGGTTAGGCCTCACCCATTCTATCCTGGTTATTTTCAAATTGCCTCCTATGAATAATAGGTGCCACAGTTTTACCCATTTGAAGAATAGCGTTTTCAGTGCCAATTGGAGCCCCAGGAGTGCAAATTAAAAATCGCCATAATTAGCTAGAAGCGGAGTCATTTTGTGACGTCATAATTAATTTGTCGTTATTCAAGCCATCATTTATTCAAAACATATGAATCTCCCCCCATAAAAATAATATCTCTTATAAATGTTATATTATGAAATTAATTAATAAAAGAATATATGTAAACCATAAATCATTTGACGGTTACATTAAGAATTAGACCAAAAGAATTACTAATGAATTCTGTTAACACTAAATAAGCTTAACAGTTGTAAATAAAATAATTTACCACAAACTTACATATGAACTATTGCCACCAATATTGCGAATCTCCCTAAAAAACGGTGCATACTCGTACATTATCAGACATTTAAAATTTCCCCCAACAAAAATTGTCCAAGAGTAGCATATACTCAGCAAAGAGTTTACCTTACTTACAGTCTATCAGATGGTTCTGGAGGTTTACACCTTAACCATTTCTTGACAGGTTAGGTAGGGTAAATGGATTTAGACTTTTATAATCCTTGGTAAAAAAAAATGTTACGCCAGACACATGCACAAATCCACTGCAAATTTTACGCACACCGTCCCGGGTAAATCGACCAAGGTACAAATTAAAAATAAACAGCGTTTAATACGATCTTGATGTATAATAATACGCAACACCTCTTATCCTCAATTGTAAATCAACTAGTTATGAACTTGTTTGTAAGTATAATCTGTACCCAAAGATTCGTTAGACGCAAGGGTGTATATGAAAGAGGGAAAGAGAAAGTTAAACGAAACTTGTCATTTACAATTTCGATGATTTTAAACGTCAAATTAAATATTATTTATAAATATAAAAAACAATTAAACCAAAATAAAATCTTTTCTTGAACACGTTAATTGATTCGATGTCACTCCCGTACTGGCAGCACAAATAAACCGTCTTTTCCTATCGGTCACCTGGCGACCACTGAGATATCTTTCTCTTTGCTTCCCTTTTTTGTTCGGCCACATTTCGGTGGCATTTAACATTAGTTTCCTGTGTCTTTTAAGGCCCTTTCCAAGGTCATTTCTAATTAGTTCGATTGTTCTTATGTTACACTCACCCACTCCCCTACCTTCCCCACACACTACCTCACTCCCAAACCAAGTTTGCTCCTTTTGGCGTTCGTACACTGTCATACCCCGGTATACCAGTCACTACCTCGACCCTAATCTACGATGGCTTAATTTACCTGTAATTGTCAACCAGTTGATCCACCTTGCATGGAAACGTGAGTGCATGAGACATATAAAACAGCTGCCCGCTTGCCGGCACCTCCGAAGGTTGGGTCCTTCATTTTAATTCAGGAAAAAATTAAGAATCACCCCTTTTTTAAAGGGCTTAAAAAACTTGTCTTACCACATTATTAGTCCTTAGCACTAACGTGGTATTCTAATCAGCCTAGTAAAGCAAACAAACATAACTAAGCTACGCCGCTGAAAAATTAACATAAAGAAATTGAAAAACTTAGATATTTTTAACTCGCCTCTCGATCAAAGCGTTCGCTCGGTGGAATATTCAAGCTGCGTACCTTCAAATTAAGACTTCATAAATTATAAAACCTTTTCCCATTATGGCTTATGTACTCTCAACCACGGAACCACAATCAAAACCCGCACTTTTAAAAGTGCAACACATTTAAATTTATAGCAATTTAATACCGCGATAAGTACTCAATGGTTAAAAGTATAATACAAACACACTTTGGTGTTATCTCGAGCGACGCAGTGGATCAAATATTAAGAATTAAAATCCATTGAATCGCACGTCATTATCCCATAGCGACAAAGGATAACATAAAATTGTCGCAGCTTAAAATAGGGTTGTAATTTTAAGCGCCAGAAATGTGGAGGGAGGGGGGTAGAATGGACATAAACAGCTTAATGTGTTAACTCTTATGAGAGATATCTCACGAGAGTAACAGAATTTATTATTTGAAAACTGTTATCCCTGACACCAGGAGGAGTCGCACCGGCTTCCCAGCCCCAATAGCCCTGGAAGTCTCAAACTAAATTGAAAGAAACTACCTGGTAGGGTCCTTCTAGACTTCTCCCCACTTTATTTGAGAGCTCCTTCTCACCTATTTTCTTGGATTATGGGTAATATTTTCAGGCTAGTCGACAATCAGCTTCCATTCTCCATCCACTGATTCCTGGTCACTTGCCGAGGTCTAGGAGAGTCCCCCCATCCCCCTTGGTTCCGGTTAGGGAGATAACACGCCCACCATTCTTTTTACATCATTTTTACGCCCCAGTGACCGGACGGGAGAGATGGAAACGAGTGATGTCAGAGAGAGATGGCAGAGATGCTCCTTCGCCGAGTGACTTATCTCAGAGGATATGGCAACAGCCCGGAAGAATACACAGCCCTGGGCATTACGATCGAAGATTAATTTCCCCGCGCAGAAGAGATAGCAGCATTAAGGGAACATATGCCCCCAACCCCTCCCACCTGTTAGAAGGTGGACCGAAGACGAATGGGTGGTCTCCTCCAAAGGACGGGGGAGCCCCAAATCCAAATGTAGACATCGGAAAGATTGCGTGCTGAGCCAAACTGTCGGAAATTCCTTTTTTCCATTTCTGCGATAACGCCGCAAGAAATTTTGCGAGCAGGGAATATATTGGTGTCGATCCCTTAATTAGTATTCTTTGCCGGGGAAAACGGCGTTATTAACCCTTTCGGAGGATTTCCTTCGCGAATCACTCGCATTTTTCATTTTTGTGAAGTTGGTTGTAATTTAGTACTATGTCTAAATTTAAGAATTTAATTCATTTAGCTGAACCGGTTAATCCGATATTTTTTTGGGGGGGTTGGAACCTTCAGCTCCTTTGTTAACAAAGATCCTTAAGCCGTCAGCGAAGGAAACGTGGTTTGCCTGTCTTTAGTGTCGCTCTTAGGTTAAAGCTTCGTTGAGAGTTAAAGAGTTAACAAGGTACGCTGTATTGTCTGGCTGAAGGAAGCCTTTATTTGGTGCATTTAGAAAGCCCTGGTCAGAGACCATATTTTCAGGCTCCGATTGTCGGAGCTCGTTTTTTGCTCCTTTATTTGCCAATTTACGGTGTTAAGCTTCACTTACCACAATTAACCACTTCCGTTGGCGAGTCGCAGTCTTAGTAGGACTTGCTCACTATTTAGACAGATTTCCAGGTAATCATCAACATCACGGGGCCGCGGAGTCTTATATCTGCTTTAAGTTTTTCACGTAGACTTACCTTTTCATTTTTGTTGGCGGAGTTAGAACTTGGATAACTTAGGCTATTGTTGTCTATGTTCTTTACATCCCATTTAGGGACATATTAGTATTTTTTTGTTTATTTGAATATTTTAATTTATATTTTTAAGCATTGGGTTATTTGGGGGGGGGGGTATTTCTTCTTATTATAGTTTGATCATTAAAATGATCGGTCATAACTTGATTTCATTGATCGCAGGTTTGGGCAGTTCTGATCCAGTGTTAAAGCGTGGGATCTCCACGTTTAAGGCTGGTCCTTCTTGGCGATAACTCACTGCCCCTCTGAAGTTACAATCCCAAGGAGATTTGTATGTACGCAAGCTGCTCGAGATCTGAAGCTCAGAGCTAGGCCCACCAGTGAACCAGGGTTGGGCTTTACCAGGGACGAACCAGCGCGGTCACCCCTTAATTCTCGCGGCAGCAAAGTTACGGTCCTGCTGAGGCTGCCCCAAATTTTCCACCTAAACTCTGGAGAATAACCTTGAAAGCGCCAATAGCAACGGCTCGTTTCACGGTCAATAACCCTCGTAGGTCTGCCTTCGATCGTCCTAAGTCCATTCCGGTGAAGATCTCTTCCTCACTGAAGACCCTGACACATCCTTTAAGATAGATTAGGGAGTAGAGGCAAAGCCTCGTTTCCTCCCATTTTCCTTCAGCTGTCTGCCTTCAGTAGACCAAATGGGGGCGTCCTCGCTGCCCACCTTACCGGCGTACAAGGGTTTCTCGAAACCCCCACCAGAAGGTAACCGGGTTGACGGGTGCGCAATTTATACCCAATATAGTCTCCATTCTTGAATTTCCTTTTTATATGGCCCCTTTGCCTCAAGAGGCGGTTGTCGAGGCTCTTTCTCCTTCTCCGGAACTAGAATGGTAGACATCTTCTTTGGAGGAATACTTGGTCAGTCCCAGGGAGTGGTAATGGAACTGGTCCATGAGATGGAAATTAGTCTCCTTAATGCGGAGGAATTCGCGCATATATCATTTAGAGCCGCTCTATTTCCTCCCTTCATCTCTCCCTCTCTTCTCCTAAAGATGGTCGAAGGCCTCCATGAAAGCGATTACATCCACGTTCGAATCTCCTTCGACGGACCGCTGCTGCCATTTCGAGGCGCTCCTAGTGAAGATGTTAGCGTACTTGACTTGAAAACTAATGGTCCCGGGTTCGATTCTAGATGCGGCAAGAAAAATTCATTTTTACTACTTTCGCTGAGCGGCCCCTAGCTACCAGTATGAAACATATATGAGGACTTCCTTGATCCACTTTGCGTCAATGATTAACGCATCCTTCCAAATAATTGCGTAAAGGAACGTAAGGATAAGCTACGTTAACCCCTAACCTAAATCAAGAAGTGGGATTACAATGGACCATATAAAAACTAATAGCTAAAAGCATAAATATTTTTACTAACAAATAAATAATACCTATAATATAAATCAGGAAATAGACCATCATTAGACCCTGAACTCGAAATAACTAGACCACGCAAAATGGTCGTACTGAAAAATCACTACAAATTCTTACCTAAATTTGAGAATCGGTCCGTAATGAACCGTGAAGTCATATTAGCTAAAATGGGGGTTATTAAAGGTAACCAATGTCCCTTATATAAATCAACAAATCAAATTAAAATGAAGTAAAATGGTAATTAGCCAAATAACAATTCAGCTTCCATATGAAAGACTATCAAAAACTCTGATAGAGAAGATCCTTTAGAGGAAAACAACTTTAACACAATTCATAAAATCAGAATATCTAAACTAACCTAGGTTATGTTACGTCACGTTAGTTTAGGTACTCTGATTTTATGAATTATGTTAAATTTGTTATCAGCTAAATATTAAAAAGTATATTTAATATGTTCCTAATATTTAGTTCTAACATGCCTTTTTTACTAATAAACTTACTAATCATTATTATCGCAATAGAAACCTCTCATGATATAAGTGTAGTTCAGAAAAATTGGTAGATCACGTATTGGAAGATCAGCCAAATAAATTAACCTAAATAATCGGAGGTGAGGGAGCTCACCATATGAGTACAATGCTCTTGTACTTTAACCAAAGGAAGTAACGAAATAAACCTACTCTTTAAACTTAAGGCTTAACAAAATAAAATAGCATGATTTAGTTTCTAAACTAGTAATGAATAAAAAATGAAATCAAAATTAAGCTGAGGGCCTCATAGACTAATAATTTATGCTGCCAACTTACTAATCCGAATGCAGCTCGGGTATTTATTCCTATCCTCCAATACTGGCAAAGCTTTATAGTGAATGCTCAACGAATTTGACCGACCACAATGGAAGGTGGTAGCTAGAGCGAGAAGAAGGAAATCAATCACATTGGATGGAAAACCAAAAAGGATTTTTTTTATTTAAGGGCATCAACCACAGGTGTGTTGTTTTTTTTTTGGGGGGGGTAATCCTAAAGCCCTCTTTCACCCTTTGGGGAGTCTATACAGGCGTCGAAAAGATAGTGGAATATTTCACCGGTGCAAAAGACGACCAGAGAGACCACGAGTTTCTCTTCAGTCAATGGGGTTGGGATAGGGTGCGGCTCCTCAAGGCCTCAGTTGTTTTAGGGGCAGTACCCCTGTAATAACATCCACCACTTTGCGGGAGGCAATCACAGTGGTTTAAAGGACTATCAGCCTAGTTTTGTCCTCATAAATTATCGACTCAAGCGCGTTTTTTTTAAGGAAGGAATCGATGACATTATTTTTTTTTTTAGAATTTAATAAGAAACTTGGATATTTATTTAAATTTTACACCAACTTTAGGAAAAATATTTTTAAAAATCCGATATTCATCGCCACGGTTCTAGTTTCTATTCCTCCTTGGTGGTCAGCCAAGGATGAGACAGACCGCAGAGAGAAGCAACAGGCCTATAAGCGCTAGACGCGCCATCCATGTGATGACACCGCGTGTGAACTTCGTTAGGGGAGGACAAGATTTCACTCCGTTGCTATTACTGGCGGGCATACGTGTCTTCACTCATGGGGAAGAACCCCTCTTGCCGAGGTGAAAAGCACATCAAAAGGATTCAAGGAAGGTTCACCCATGACCATCTCCGTCTCTACAGGAAACCAATACCACCATCTCTGACCTTGTGTCCGTAGTGGAATCCTTTGCGACCGCTTTCTCAACACTCCCCAGCTGGGATGCAATTCTACCAGCATTCCAATCACGTCACGAGGACGTTGAGGGCAGTCGACTGGACTTAACATCCAGAGGCGGGAAACTTACAATGAACTCTTAAGCTGAGCAAGTTGTGTTTCACTCTCGCCTCTTGCGCGGATACCGCCCCTTCTTAGCACGATATCCTGCCAGCCATATTTGAACACTTGGTGAACGATGCTTTTCATTTATTTTAGCCGTGATCAAAAGAATCTGGTCGGATGGTTTCTTCCTAGATTCCTTGCAAATGGCTACCGTGCCTTATTTTCGCAATCCGGGAGAGGACATTCTATGTGGGTAGAGGGAGACCTGTTTATAGGTAAACAGGGTCATGTAATCTATTGGTAAGCGAGGCTAAGAGGGAGGTACTGTAGAATTTAATCTGAGTCCAAATGTCCGTTTAGGTTACTCACTTGTCGGCTGCGTTACGGTAACCGGATAGACTACTTAGCGGAAGGACGGAATCGGAAGAAAAATGGCGGTTTTGTAGGCTTTTAATCTTGGCTTATGGCTACTTTAGTTCGGGCAAATGAAATTGATGAGTTACGAACTTGTTTGTGTGCTCACATCCTTATGACTGGCTATCAGTATTAATAAACTCAGTGATTCTTGTATCTCCTATTCTGTGTCAGACTGTAGGTCTGTGGACCGACGGACCGTGGATTGAGGTACTGTCTGAATCTTGGTGGTTGACTTAATTATGATACTAATAATATTACCTCTCTTGGAAGTTTTGCAAGCCTATTTATTCTTACGCAAATTTGGGGGCGTGGCTCCGCTTTTCCAATCCGAGCGCACGGTGGAACTTATCTGATCAGAAGGTATGTGTGTGTGTTCTGACCTTGTGTCGAATAAGTCCGACTGCTGCTCGGAGCTTATTCGATCAGAGAGTGTGTGCATGTTCAGTATAGGCCCGTGTGTACCAAGGGAGTATTTGAATTTGGAAACTTGGGCTTTATCAAGCTGACATCCGTAGCAAGATTGATTTCGTCTTTCACGGGTTCACGTCAAGGCTGGTGGGTTGGACTTCCTCCTTATCAGACTCCGTTCCATGTATCAACAGCTGTTTCTATTGTCCTTGTTATCTCTGCGTCCAGACCGTCGACTCGCTCCTGTTTCCTAATGTGTGTATGTTTGTATATTTGCGTTGGAAAACAACGATTTTACTTGTATTATTACAACTGCTTTGTATTGATACATAGATTATTTTAATTGCGATTTAACATTATTTACAAATATTTGCTTTGTTTTACATTAATTAAATGTTATAAGATGGCATATTATTTCAATGTTGGATTTGTGTGACCAATTTGAAGATTTGACAGGGCCAACGGGGTGCTTAATTTGTGAGGTTCCTTGTTGCTCTACTTCACCTTGTAATTGAGCGCTAAAATCCCACTCAGGCTGGTTTCCAACCACTTACTCTAACTTTCGCCTTGTGCAAGTTACTGTAAAAATTGCTAGCGGATGGATTATCTTATCTTGTGGACGGTGGAGCGCACCTGTCCTTAGACACTGCGTGTTGCGTAAATTCCACCCACGTCTGACGCTCTGCCCGGTTGGGTGTTTTTTGCGAGGCTTTCCTTCCGAGGCAGCATTACAAGATTACGAACCAGCAAAGCCCTTTAAGATACACTCAAGGTTAGCTCAAAAAAGGAAAGGAAAAGATGGAATTCAAGGGGAAAGGATTGGTAAAATGAAGAAAGGATATGGAAGAAGAATTATTTTCACAACCTATTCCAACCCTTTTATTTTATAAGAAAAGGAATTGCGCTATTGCAGTGTTAAATCTTTTGTTTACTAGCTTGAAAGAGTTACTTATAGTTACCACTCAGCTATCGAGCTAAAATATTAAGTCATAATTTATATTCGTTGATCTATTTAATATTTCAAAGAACTTAATTAGTTAGCCGCGCAGATTCCAATCTTCTTAGTCTGCCTTCGTACGATCTATTTCTAAGTTTTGGATTTAATTTCATTGCTTGACGTGTTCCAATATTACAATGTCCTTTCGCATACATGCAGAACACAATTGTATCCCATACTCTAAAGGAGGTCTTAAAAGCGATTTATTTAAGGGATGAATAATAATGTTCGATTTAAACGAAATGTCTAGCTATTTGTATTTAAATATTATTCGCCTTTGGTAACGTTACAATGCATAGTTTCTAAAATTTTGGCTCATGAGTGATTAAGCCAACTAAATGCTCTTCCATGTCGACTGTCTTCAAAGTTTTAGCGCCGCGCCGGCTTCAGGTTCCTTTCTCTAGTCTCCGAATTGGACACACTCGCGAGAAACACCGCCATTGTACTTGGGACGGGTTCGTTCGCACCGACTTGTGGACTTTACGATTTTTTGGAGGAGGCTGGCTCCCTTCACTTTATTTGACCCTTTGGGGGCGTTTCTTTTTTTAGGTCGCATGTTTCTGCGCCTGGGGGAGGCGGGCCTACCCTTGACGCCGGAGCACGCTTCTCTCTTGCCTTTTTGCTTTTTCGCGATATTTTTCATAACCTTTGTCCATTTTTATCGTTGTTATGTGTTATTTAGATATGTTATTTGTTTTTTTAATATAGCCTGATAGTATTCTTTTGTGTACGGCAACTTATGCCCAAGTAGTCAGTCACCAAGAGGGGCTACCATAATGAAAAAAATAAAAAATCCTTTATCAAACTTTAAGCTTGAGGGTGGATGCATGTTAGTTTACGCGCCAACCACACAGGCCGATAGCTCTCGGTCGCTCAAAGAAGGCATGCAGGCTTATTCCATTTTAATATATATATATATATATATATATATATATATATATATATATATATATATATATATATATATACAATGGAGTGATATAAGTATTCGTACACCTTCAAAATTCAACTTTAATAAACTTTCAACCCATTAAACTTCATGAAATTTAAAATTTACACAATAGCTGTATATTAATGTAAAGTTAAAAGTTCTATGTACAAAAAGGTATGAAACGGAGTTGATATTCAGTAAAATTGAAATTAATGAAAACACGGGTGAAAAAAGTATTCGTACAGAAACATAAACCTAACGAAATTCCCTTTTAAGAGTACATGAGAGACATACTTTTAGCTGTGACGGTGCAAAGCTGCTTCTAGAGGGTTCTAATAATATGTAAAGCAATCAACAAGATCTCAGGAAAGATTGGAATGCCATTCAGCAGTCGACGTTCGCGCAGTAAATACGTTATCATGGCGAAGAATAAATAACTCTTCAATGGCCAGAAAAAGGCGACAATGAAGCTCCATAGTGATGAGTTTAGCTACCAGAAGATATCCGAGCAGCTGATAATACCTTTCAGCACCATTTACTCTGTTATTTTGAAGTGGAAAAAAAGTGGGAACCATCGACAACCTTCAACGTTCACGTGCTCCACGGAAGATTTCCCCAAAAGCTTCTCGTATAATACTCAGGGAGGTTAGAGTTACCCCTAGGACGACCCGTAAGGAAATTAAAGATGACGTACTGGCGGAAGGAAAGTCGGTTACAAAGTGAGTCATCGGTAATGAACTGAACCAGCATGAGTTTAAGTCTCGCAGGACAAGGAAGACACCTCTGCTGCTGAAGAGACAGAGCTGCAAAGTTGAAGTTCGCATGTGAGCATTTGAAGCAACTTGCTGAGGTCTGGGATAATATCCTGTGGTCAGACGAGACAAAAATAGAAGTTTTGCCGTAACGATGGTCGTCTTGTCTGGAGTAGAGGCGACAGTGCCTACGACCCTAAGAACACCAACCGTATAATGGAGTTTGGGGGAGGTATCATCATGGTGCGAAGGTGTTTCTCATCTAAGGGTACCGGCAAATCCACATCATAGATGGGAACATGAATTCGGCAATCTACAGAGACATTTTTGAAGAACATCTGTTCGTTTCTGTAGAGAAGCTTGGACTTGGAAAGGAATTGATCTTTCAACAAGATAATGATCTGAAAGCTACTCACGAATGGTTCCGTAAAATCAATATAAACGTTCTAGAGTGGCCTGGTCAGTCCCCAGATTTGAACCCAATAGAGAACTTGTGGCGAACAATGAAGAGCAAAATTCATTTGAAGGGTTCCAAGAACATAAAATTTGGCGATAATTTGCAACGAAGAATGCGCTGAAATTCCAAATGAATGCTGCAGTACACCTGAGAAGAACTACAGGAAACGATTGATGGTGTTGAAAGCCAACAATGGCTTCGCGCTAAGTATTAATCACTAAATATCGATTTGTACGACTATTTTTTTCACCCATGTTTTCATTAATTTCAAGTTTACTGAATATCAATTCTATTTCATGTCTTTTTGTGCACATAACTTTTAACTTTACGTTAATATACATATATTGTATAAATTTCATGAAGTTTCATAGGTTTGAAGTATATTAAAATTGAATTAAATAATTATCAACGGCGTTGAGAGAATACAGAGTAAAGACTAGGTTGGCAAAAGGTTAGCTGACATGGAAGACTGGAAGCCATCATGATAATGATGTATACGTAACATGGGCAGTTGCTCCGGAAACTACGAAGCCGGAATTTATCCAACAACTGCGGAGCAAGGTGATGGAAGACCCGAACAAGGGAATACGGGCTTCGGCGAGAGAGAAGGGTGTTGGAGTCGCCACCATTATTGCAAGAGGCACAATGGACAAATTATGACAGACAAGGCTAAGGAGAATCATTTAATGAAGGCAAAGAAGCTCTTGAGCAAGCTAAAGCATCTTATTGAGCCCGAGACGATCTGGTTCTTCTCAAATGAAAAGAGCGTCTGTTAAGATCAGTGTCACAATACCCAAAACAGCAGGTGGCTTGCCTATAATCCATACGACGTTTCACATATCATGAAGACCAAATTACCCCAAGCTGTAATGGTCTGTATGTTTCTGCGCTGAGGGTGATGTCATGCCTCCCCACATCTTTGAGCAGGGTTTTAAGCTCAAGTCAGACGGCTATGTGGAGCTGCTGCAAATTGGGGTAAATTGCTTGCTGGAGGGGATTGCTCCTGGAAGGCCATACCTGCGGAAAGAGTGAGAAGTGGTTGTCGGAAAATTTCTACAAATTCAACAGCCTCACTTTCTGGCCTCCTAGATTCTCTGATTATAATCTCAGATTATTTGTGTGAGGCGCAGAGTTGAGAAAGACACAAACATCTTTGCCTGCAAACCCATTGCCGTCTTGATAGTTATTATCAAGGTGGTGTTCTAAGATCTTCCCAGGAACATCGTGAGGAACGCATGCGACAAGATTCAGAACTATCTTTAGGCCGCGGTGGAAGCTTAGAGCGTTTACTTTGAGTAAACAATTATCTCCCATCCATAATAATCTAGTTGATATTTTTTTAAATTTTCCGAAGACATTTCATCCTAGATGAGATATTGCGGGTTTTTTATGCAAACTGTCGAATTTAGCCCGAACATCCTATATATATATATATATATATATATATATATATATATATATATATATATATATATATATATATATATATATATATATATATATATATATATATATATATATATATATATATATATATATATATATATATATATATATATATATGTATATATATATATATATATATATATATATGTGATTTTCAATTTATAAAATAATCCCGTGCCCCCTCTTACTATAACACTTGTCTTGTCTCTCGCTGGATAAAAGCCTACACTTCGTTGTTCAAAAGGCTTCTTGAATCAACCTTTTTGGGGTTGAGGATGGTAGCTCTGGCGATCAGCGTCTTGTTCATATAAGCGATGAGCGCTTAATGACACAGGTTCAAATCCAACTTCTTTATTTATTTTCATATAACGGTTAAAATAGTTTGTCCTATCTTTCCGTTCTCTACGTCTCCCATTTTTCTTCTTAAGCTTTGATTGGTTCACGTGATATTCTCCTAAGTGTATCTCCGGGTTGTGTCACCAATTTTTATTTCTTTGGGCCTTTAAATACATCTATAAAAAATCACGCGTCATGTGATTTTCAATATATATATATATATATATATATATATATATATATATATGAAAATATCCCCACACAAGGAAAGGAAATGAGGAATTTTACACAGAAAAGTAGGGAATGCCCTTCACAAAACACAAAATATAAACCAATAGAAAAAATAACTAAATTAATAAAAATGAAATATACGGCATCTTGATTGTCGGCATATGTAAAATCTAAACAAGAAAAAATAATAATATATATATATATATATATATACACACACACATCACACACATATATATATATATATATATATATATATATACACACACACATCACACACATATATATATATATATATATATATATATATATATATATATATATATATATATATATATATATATATATATATATATATATATATATATATATATATGCGGGGGAGGATTCCGCGCCACGTGGAATTTCTTTTCTAGCACGGAAGTAATGCCCTTGCGCTGGAGAAGATTCTAGAAGAGGGTTAGGCTTAAATTGGTAAGCCATTACCCACCTCCCCTTTCCACAAGCGGTAGCCTCGAACCGCGTCCACCACGGACCACCTTTACACGGGTTAGAATGGCTTCGACGTGAAGATTCGAGGCCATTCGAGAGTAGCGCTGTTTCCCCCACCCCTGCAGGAGGAAGCCTCGGATATTTATACGGGTCGTCTTCCATGTGGGAGACACAAAGTTGAGGAGTCTTGCCTGGACCCAAGAAGTTTTCCGTAGTTCCAAGTCAGGTGCTAACGACAAAGCAAAGTGACGGCTGAACTTTTGTGTCTTGCAATTAACCCGGCCAGTGTGATAATTCCATTTGACGATCTTCACCGAGCAATTTTTCCGACTCCACTCATCAACTCCTGTCGAAGCCCTCCTCGTTTACCCCTCGTTTTTGAGTGGCCGAAATACTCTCTCCTGGACCAGCTGTTACCACCCCCATCCCCTTTTGGAAAACCGTCATCACGGCAACTTCCCGCTCAGAAGCCCCGAGCGCCCTCGCCTCACGCGCAGAAGACATCCGTGAAGCCTTACCCTGACGTCTCACCCGGAATCCTCCGTAAGCCAACCCCTCTCCCCCTTCAGTAACCCATTTGAGTTAATCCTCCCCATTTGAATAGACTCCTTCTGTAATACATTAATTTTTAACTTCAGTGTCTGACGCATAACTACAATTCCCCCCCTCGTTTACCGATGTAATTTTGCCCATTAATTCTCTGATGTAATTTTGCCTAAAAATTCATTTATTTTTATGTAAATAAAATTATATTTTTGTACATGCCTCTTTAAATAACCTTGAGCTTTGCCATTGTCCAAATTTTACCTGACCTCGTTGCACTCTTATCTCGTTTCGCGCGTCGAAACTCGTGGCGTTCCGTGCCTTGTTGGGTCCCCTTTAAGTTATTGGTCCCTCCCCCATAGATATAATATGGTATTGATGTAATGAAATGCCATACCACGACAATATATATATATATATATATATATATATATATATATATATATATATATATATATATAACCACACAAACAACGACAATATGAATGTCCAGGGAAAGGATTACACAACCGGCAAGATTTAGAGACGGGGGAGGGGAAAATAAAAATTAAAGCTAAGACGAACGAATCATATCAAAGAGATTAGGATCAAAGAAATAGGTAATGAAATCATAGAATACCAATGACTGTAAAAGGTGTAGGTGAGAAAGAAAGTGAGAGGGGGAAAAAGTGAAAGAAGCAAGTAAAAATGTAAAATATGAAACAAACAAAATAATAGACGATAATAACATAGGTTTAAGATTGTAAATAATATAATTTACTACGAGATTTTCAATGTGGGAAAAGTTACTCCCGATTCGCTTTGGTCTGTTTAAACTCAATCCTTTCATTAAAATCTCATAGTAAATTAAATTATTTACAATCTTAAACCTCCGTTATCATAGTCTATTATTTTGTTCGTTTCATTTTTTTTTTTTTTACTTACTCTATTCAAGAAAATACTATAGAACAGTGAAAAAAAAATGAAGAATGTAGAAGAATAGCGAACACAGCACAAATATTGAAAATAATGAAGAAAAATACTGAAAACTAGTAAAGAATAATAGTGTAGTAAAATACTGAAAAAAATAGTGAAAATGATGACGGGGTAAAAAATAGGAAGAGCAAATAGTAACAAATACTGACGAGAACAGATAAGAATAATAAAGAGGGGTGAGGAATAGTGACAAATGCGAAGGGCAAATAAAGCTCTGCATATGGAATCACGTTACCCTTAAGTTTCTCGGGGCGAGAGGGTTTCAGAAACCTCCATGAACAAGAGTGAACAACAAGTAGGCCAACTAAGGCCTATTTGAGGGAAGGGGGGGATGCAGATTCATACTTTGAATTAACTGTGTCTCTTATACGAACACGACCATTCCAAGGCCGAGGTATCGAGGGGCAACATACTGGATTCAGCCCATTCGGGATGTTTCTTCTTCTGTCTGCCCCCCCCCCCTTCGCTCTCATTGTTGGACGTCCTGTTTCCTAATGCTTCAGGTAGTCTCCTCTTATGCAGTGTCGATGTATCTTCCATACATTTCCAGGGGGTGCCCCGTATAGACTGTTTGTTACCTGTTACCTACAGGAGCGATACGCCCTCCCGTCTCCTCTACTCAAGGTATCCTCAAACTAGATTGAAACTACCTGGGTTTTTTTCTTATATGCATCTCCAATTATCCCCTTTTTTCGACACTTCCTTTACAAGCCTTTTTTTAAATATTTTTGTGTCGAGCGCCTAATTTCGTCGACCAGCTTTCGTCCACTCTTCCTTGTTTGTGCTTAGGGGTGGTCTGATTCACCACCTCTCTCTTGGTTCCCGTCGGGGGGAGGGTTTAATATATCTGTGTATTCCCCCATCTTTTTCCCTTCTGCTGTCAATTTTCTATTACTCTCCCCGCAAGGGGTTGTCAAGTGTACCATGGTGATCGTGCTGCAGCTCACATCTAAAGAAATGTCTGCCCTCCTTGCCACAATATCCGCAGGATAACTGCAACTATATACATACCTTCCACACATTTTCACTTTCTCTATCTTCAACACTTTCATTATAAACATTATGCACAATTTGCCCTCGTTGTTATTGCGCTTTAAATTTGAAGAAAAAATCCCCTTCCCGAACTTTGCAACTTTCCCGAATCTTTAACAAGGTAATACGCTCATTAGTCTTTGACTTTTTTTCATATTTGAAGAAGAATAAATAGGAAGACAAATGCCCTCTTTGGATTATGTCAGATGACAGCGCTACGTGGACGAACCGATTAAAAACTCTCTAATTCAGTGCGAGTGACAGAGCCACTGTTCCGAACCCCATCTGGTGCATGGTTCGAAATACACTCACTTTCGAATGAAAGTGAAAATGAAGAGAGAATGAATAGGAACACCTGCTTTCCCCTTTTCGAGATGGGGGATGGGGTGCTTGGGAGGAGAGGAGGTTTCGAATAGGGATGTCTCACTGGGCTCGTCTCAGTTTCAGAGCAGGGACTGTTGCTGGTGGGGACCGGTTTCTGGGTCCCAGTTTGGGGGTGTTCAAGGTGACTTGCATTCGACGTGTTCTTGGACAAGTGAAAAGGACGGATGGGAAAGGACAGACGGGAGGAAAATAGGTAATTTGGGCGCAAGTAGTGAAAATATATCGAAGATTACAAGGTTGCTATAGCAACTCTTCGAGGGGTAGGGGCAGAGGGGGACATTTCGAGGACACCGAGAGCACGTCCGAAAATACGAACTTCTACTATCACTCTTCGTCCTTGAGGGGATTATCGGGTGAACTCGAGAGTCGTTTGAAGGGTTCTTGGTAGGGCTTGGTCAGATGATTTTTTTAAGGTTTGGTTATGGTTGGCTTGTGTGGTTAGGTTACGTTTTATCATCTTTCCTCGTCCAGTTCGTGACGTCATCGTAAGTTAATGGATCAAAATCAATCGCGTTCTAATATATCTTCGATTTTTACTAAATGTTTCTGTATTTTTCTTTGCGATTTTGTGGTTTCTGAAAACAGAAAAATGAAACATTAAATTGTTTTTTTGTTTCTTTGGCAAAAAGAATTTAGAATCCAACTTGAACAAATTATGATTTTTTTTTAAGGTGTTCAATTTTTTTCTCCCCTAACCACGAATGAACGCTGTTATGATCAATGTGGCTTTCAATGTATTTCTTCCTAGTTCGTTCTCATCCCTGCCATTTGTAACCATTTTCACTGATTCTCTTTCTCAGTAAACCCAGGAATTTTGAGTAATTGCAGGAAAATTTCTACTCGTACCCGCGCGATAACGAAAGGAATTAGGGGAGATGAATTAAAACGATAGAAAATAAACGAAGGACCTTTTGCGACCCATTATCCGATACATTTGTGTCCCCCTTTAGCCTCGGTATGAATAACCTTAAGTTCTCTCTTTAGGAGAGGTACCGGCGAACGTTAAGTGAGGTGGCTTTGATCGGAAGCGTTTCTGAGTTATCTGTGAAGAATATAAACGCTAAAGCCACATAACTACACCTTTTCACTCTCAAATTAAAAAAATTTAACTTCAAATTTTAAAAAAATGACTTCCTTATTAAAAGAATTGAACTTTAAATTTTAAAAGTTGACATTCAAAATAAAAAAGTTGACATTCAAATTTTAAAAGTTGACTTTCGAATTAAAAGACTTGGATTTCATATTTAACATGTTTACCTTCAACTTAAAAACGCTGACTTTCAATATAAAAAAAAGTTTCTTTCAATTAAAAAAAAATGAAATTCAATTTAAAAAAATGTAATATCATATGAATTTGTGTAACGTCAACAGCACTAATTTCGCCACTAACCTACGTATAAAAAAATGTTATTTTATGAAGAAATAAGGGCCTGAAAAGTGAAAACACTAGGATATTTTATTTATTTATTTATTTAATATGGAATAAATTAATAAATAAATAAATAAATAAAATATCCTAGTGTTTTCGCTTCTCAGGCACTTATTTCTTCATAAAATAAACAAAATTTATACATACAAACATTCGTAAGACTCATATCTACAGTATTACTTACCATATGGGTTTGTAATGATAAACTGTTTAAAGTTAGAAAAAATAAAATTCTTCATCAATCATCTTCCTAACTTTTCCAGCATTTCGGCCAACTCTCTACCATGACGTTAAAGAGCCTATTTCCATAGCTTGTGAGATTTCTTCTAATCTTATCCTCATTGATAGCTCTTTCGCGCCCCTAGCAACCGTTCCCATGCATAACTCAGCCCTTTCAGTAACCAAGTGAGTATTTTTTTCAAATACTGCACTGGAAGAATATTTAATAATGCAAATTTGCAATACTGGTATTTTCTACCTGTATAAAAATTAAGAGATCTCTAAAAGACCGAAATAATATCTAGCAAAAAGATAAAAGTAACTGAAATGAAAGATGGGTTCAATACCACCTCCAGGTCACAAGGAACCACCTTACAGCACATGGCCAACCAAAGTGAGACCATGGGGCGCTGAAATGGCCTAATGGTTCGCAAAAGCTTCGGCTAGACTCCGTACCCGAGAGCGGGTGGATTGGGCATAAATACGGGTTACCCACCCAGGCAGGGAAAATTCACTTATTTTAATTTGAAAATCAACTTTTAAAATTTGAAAGCTATTTTTTTTATTTTAAATCCAGCTTTTTTAATATGAAAGTCAATTCTTTTAATTTGAAGTTCAATTTTTTTAATATGAAAGTTTTTTTTAAATTTGAAGTTCGATTTTTTTTTTTAATATGAAAGTCAACTTTTTTAATTTGAAGTTGTTTTTTTTTTAATTTGAGGGTGAAAAGGTATAGAATCTATATTTAGAATTTTATATAGAATATAATGTTCCATAGAGTCGACGGGCCACATAAGTCTCTCTTCGGGCCACATTAGATCCAGGGCCAACATCTTCCCACTCTGGAATAGCCAAATACTAACCTTCACCTTTCATAGGTTTCACCTTTAAAGTTAATTATTATCCAACATGAAAAGACCCCATTTGGATCTTCCGGCCATGGGGTGGAATGGGGGTTTCCGATGCAGTGCTCCTGGACAGGGTGTTGGAAGGATGCCCACAATGCCCACGAGGTCGTTTGACGTCAATGCCTCTCTCAGCCGACTTCATCGCTTGAACCAGGTACGTGTTTAAGACCAAGGCCAAAAAAGGAGTGGATAAGGAATGGGAAAGGGATCGGATTAAACATTTACAGTGAAAAAAGGGTAAAGAGCAGACAGAAAAAAACGAAACTATAAGGAAAAAATAGTACAAAAGATCAGAAGGGACGAAAAGTATACTTCAGCAAACTTATACACGGGAATCGAAAAGTGTGGTGGTTGGAGGGTTGGATGAGACTTCAGATCAAAGTGTGAGAGACGGGGAAATAAAATACCAGAGCTAAATAGGAGTTGAGGCGCAAGTGAGTACTCAAGTGAGAGTTCAAATGTAGAAGTGAAATGAGGAGTAGACATCCGTAACCCTCTTCTTGAACGCACAAGCCCACATACATGCCCGAAAATGCCCATAAGGGAGGAACCTACATAAAAGTACATGCAGCCCTACATAGCACCCACCACAGGGTAAATCCAGTCAGACTCATATGTACGATAACACAACATATAATCAAAAATGAATACACATACGTATATACGCGCACATATGTACTAATAAATTTGACAAAGTTGCTCAGAAGTTTGGCTGGCCACCAAAAACACACACACCCACAGCAATAAGTCCCTTGACATAGAGTTTGGAAGTGGGCACTCAAGTGACACTCTCCCCTCATGGAAGGAGAAGCTGCCATTCACCTGCCACTGTAGTGCCATATCTCGATCGGTTTTCTCTTCGAGCTCTCCCCACTTCACCTTTCGCCGCGAAACCACATTCGAGAACAGCCCCTCTCCTCTCTTGCGCCACTTTCGCCAACGTCTTGCGCACTATCGGCGTCAGCCGCGGATTCATGCGACGGTTGCCGGCTGACAGGTGGCCGACGGCAACATCAGCACCAGTTATAATTACAGAGTAATTCAGTTACTTTTTTTAATGAGAGAAAAAGGGAAAATGTGCAATCCAATGAAGGCAAGTTCACTATATTGTCATTCGGGAACAAATAAAGAGGAACTATCGAAAGAATCTCCTCCGAAAAGGGTGAAAGAGTTACTATAGAAAGGGGTGAGGTTGGAAGAAGTGAAAATGTAGAGAAGATAAATAGTCCCTTAGCCGATAGGGACCGAGATGGAGCACAACTCTCTCAAAAGGGGTGCTGGAGTGCACACTAAACAGGACACCCTAAACCTATCCAAATGTTGCTGGGGCCGGAAGGGTGGATTAGAAGCGTGCAGGAACAAGTTCGTACAGTGAGTAAGGGTACTCTGAGATACGAAGGAAAATGCCTTTTGGGGTTCTTGGGGGGAAATGGAAGTAACCAAAACAAGGGAGAAGGGAGAGGTGTCTTGTCAGCTCCATGGAACGAACAAACTCAAAGATACGAACGCAAAGCTCCGCCTTAGATTTTGGAAAAAGAAACCCCCAGAGACTCAAGGGGTGAAACAGAGGGAGAGGACAGACATGCAGAAGCAAATGAAAATGGATGGCAAGAACTCCGAGGACCACAAGAACCACAAGGACCCGCAAACATCATCACTCTATGGGGCCAGACAGGGTCAGAAATTTATACGTACAAATGTAGAGCAGTTGGGGACACAACTCTACCGACATCCTTAAATGCCGTACGGTGACGTACGCCAGCCTATCGATGTTTCTAGTGATGTGTCTATTAGTTATCCGTTAGTCTATTTAAGAGATTCGAGAGAGATGCGCGCTAGCCCCCCTTGTGTTGTCGATAAATACCCAAAGCTTTTTCCTCCAACCCTCTGCTCTGTCCATCTGTCTATCTATTTATTTAGGTTGGCTCTATTTGCCTGTCAGTGACACCGTTCTCTTTATTGACGTTAATCTTGAACAACCATATTTGACTGTGTCTTCTAACTATCTACCTGTCTAGTTAACAGAGTACTTATTAACTTTAAAATTTCGACAACTAGATTTATATCTACCTATGTATCTATCTGCCTGTCAATTGAATCGCGTTTAAATTTTGAAAACCTCGTTTCTCATATCTAACTTATTGTCTATTTGATTATTATGTGCCTGTCAATCTCTATGTCTATAAAATTGGGATTGAAACGCTCGTAACTGCATCTGTCTAACAGTCTTCTCTATCTATGTTTATTTAAACTTTGCACCGTATCTATCGATATGTCTTTCTATTTGTATAGTGATCTGTTTTTCAGTTTCTTAGAATTCAAATTTTGACACCTGTATTTTTTTTCCTTGATCTGCCTATCTATGTCCTGTATGTTTGGTTCTCTATCTACTTGTATATTTGTTTGTTGGTTTGTCTATATATTAACATTAAAACTTTTGTAGCCTTACATGTTTACCTATCAAACTTATGTGTATGTCTACCTTTCTAGAATCCTGTGCAAAAGTTCCGAGATTACTATATTTTTTCATATAACTAAATTAATCGAACTAATTAAACGTTACATTTTATTTGACTATGTTTGCATCATAATTTGAAAGGGAAATATACCAAGATTTAAACCCAAAGCCTATTTTATTGATAAATACAGTCAATTGATGCGCGCAGCCATTATCTACAATGATGTCCGTTGCTTTTCCCGACTGCTTCAATTCGTTTTGAGATGCTAGAAACAAAATTTGTTAAGATATTTTGAGTGATATTGATTCATTTTTGTTCAATAAGCACCGGCAACTACTCGTAATGGGATGGCTTCTGTTTATGAACCACCAGTTTTATTATCGCCCATAAATTCGCTATTGGATTCAAATCGAGAGGATTCCCAAGCCAAGGTCAGAAAAGTTCGACTTTATTTTAAGCCAAGAACTTTGTTAGTGCAGAGAAACAATGGTTGCACAGTTGCACGCTTTTCTTTATAAAGAACCATTTCTGGAATTGAAAAGGATTCAAACATTTATTTTGACAAAAAATATTAGTAAATAAATTATAATTACATAACATCATTCATTTAACCCATAATTGTCCCCATTTTACCCTTTTGGTCGAATAGCAAAGCTCCAGGAACTGAAACGCACCTCTTACACGAACAAGACCAGAGAGCAATTTTTAAATTCTTTTTGAAATGCTGATTTTTTAATAAACCCACAATAATTTAAATATTAAAATAGTTATTCCCTTCACGTACATTTTAAAAACGAATGAAAAAATATATATATTAATTTCAAAACTTTTGTCCATGAATGTATTTGCTTTTTATCTACATTGCCATTTATTGGCATTCAAACTTTAAAAAATGTCTCTGTTTACCTATTTTTCGTTGTTTTTTTTTACCTACCTACGAGTATTTACTTGTCTGTCTGTATGCCTGCCTGTCTAATTATTCGCGTTATTTTCTCTCTCTGCAAACAATTTTTATATGTGAAGTTAAGAGAGAGAGTTGTTATAAATTCTTACAGTGAGTTTGTATTTTTATTTGTGGGTGAGAGTACCTCCGGATCCCTGTATTGACTCGTCCACTTCCTACATACTAAGTTTAAACCGACGCAGCAACCTCACAGTTATCACACAACCAATTAGTGTCACAAAGGGCATTGGCAAAGCTGATGCGTCCCTCTGGAGCGTTTGCGAGGGCCCTACTCCCTCAAAATGCCTCTCTCCTTCCTCCCTCAGTTTCCCTTGACTTGAAAATGACGCCAGATTAAATCACGCCGAATGATTGTATTTCAAAGTGTCATCGACTTGGAACTAATTGACCTTTGTGTCAATCAGGTTGCTCAAACCGACAAATTAGAGTTCACCCTCTGCCGAACAGAGGAATGTGTGTTTAATGCAAGTGTCAGCTTAATTTACATATGTCCAGTTTTTAGGAAATTAATTAAAACAATAATTAATTGAAACAATATAGTTAAGCATATATAGTAACGTCGGACTGCATTAATGTTATGTTTATACTTTGCATTAGCATTATTCCCTAGTTTTATTAATATGTAATTTATATTACTTATTAAAAGTATGTGTAAAATTTTAGTAGTGTTTAAATGAAATCCCATTACCGAATTTCAGTAACTTTGAAAAGTTCGATATTTTTATCTTTACGTCTGGTTGCATCTCTTCATATTTGATAAATCTACATAATATTAAATTTGCTTAGGTGATTTTTGGCAGACAACTCAAGTGAATCACACCTTCGAGTACCGGAGGATCAAACAAACTCTCATTAAGCTATTTCATAATTTTCCATCTACAATATACTATCTTGCGTACCGATTTCATCGCACATACTACTCACCACTACGTAACCTTCGTGCAACTAACTTGAATTTCTGATTTTCTCGCAAAAAATAATGCGCCTCAGAAAGGTTACCTTACTTTGGACTAATAGCAATAATTATAGCTATTAACCCCTCTGTTAAAGGGAAAGCAGGTTCGAACCATACGAGCTTATATGGTAGTATGGTTGTTGTTTCATTCTGCCAAGTTCATCGACTCGTTTCCTTTAACAAGTGTGAAAACCATCTCGAGAATGCTATAGAACCCGTAATTGTTTTTTTCATTCTACCTTTTTTGTTTGTACCTTTTTCTCGTGGTCTATATGAGTCGAAACACCGTTTTTGGTTAGGCGAAGTAAAGTCAACCCGGGTTTGGTCACTGTCCGGATGGAGTCCCTAATCGGGTCGACTTTTAGACTCGTGCTTCGAAGGCCAAATAACCTTTAGGTCAACGCTGAGAGATAAAAACCTCAGGAGTAGGGGAGTAATCTATAAGCTGTTCTTTATAGTTCTCCCAGTTACCTCTGCCGTGAGTACTACTCCTGGGAATAGGGACTTGTATCAGATTCTGGTTGATCTACACCATTTTTCTGATACGGTCGCTATACAAAATCGCTACTGGTTAAATGTTACATGTTACACGGCACCTGTTTGATGCGGAGTAGTATGTCAGATCTTGTCGTTGCGTTTGCTGCTATGTATGTGGCTATGTTGGCCTCACAATTTGCATTAGGTTTCGATCCAGTAGTTTTACTAGGTTGTGACAGTCACATTTTCATTGTTGTACTCAGCCTCCCCGCATCGAGCGTTCAGGTCGTCCAATAACAGAGTGGGGTTCCTTGTGTTTAATTATGTTGTGTATTGGGAAATAGTTTAGGAGAGGAGTTGGTACTCCGCTGCTATTATTAGCGGAGTGATTTGCATTTGCAGAGTAATTGAAATGTATTCTTCGTCCCTTCCTTTCCATTCTACGTATCGCATTCCTTTTTTTGTCTCTTATTGCTACTCCCTCGAACCCTTGCCCTGGTGGGGTTTTGGTTATAACATTATATTTAAATATTTGCATTTGATCTGTTTCTGTATTTTCTCCGTGTACTGCGATCGTGATAAGATCCAGATCCAGTTCACGGGATATATTTTTGTATGTTATTACTGCATGTTCTTTATGTTTCGTTTACTATTCACTCTTATTTTCTCTTTCTTTAGTCTTTTCTGTCTTGATGTTGTCTTGTTAGGTTTGCACTGTTCGAGTCCGACTCGCGTCTGTTTCTTTCTTCTTTCGTTGACCATTTCCCAATTAGAATCTGATCAAAGTTTTCTCTTATTAGGCTTTTCGCGTCGTCTGGGTATATTCTAATTTGGTTTCCGAATGGAATGCTTTCGCTTTTTAATTCTAATGGTGGGAATTATCTATTTACATGTTCAATTTGTATGTTCTTTATAGTCCTTCTTCGGTAAATATTTGGCTTCGTTGTTGATAATCTTAAGTTAGAATTCTTCTGCTTCTACTCGCAACCTGTGCTCTTATTTCTTGGGGTTTGTCATTTTTTTTTTAGTCTTTGAGGTTGTGGCGACAGTTTCCTCCTGTTTCGGATTCCAGTATTACCTTTTGGGGTTTTGCTTTTTCTTTTTCTTTCTGACTTTTCTGGGGAGGGGGAGGTAATTTCATTTTCCTCTGTCAGTCTCGTTTTCTTCTCTTCTGCTACTTTTCTCTTTTGTTTCTGTTTTCTTATCCTTTACAGTATACTCCCTGAGATCGAGGCGATTTTTGTATTCACTCTAGTTTCCATTGATGTTTTTTTATTCCTAAAATTTCAGCTGATGGTTAGTTATCTGTGAGCATTAAAATGAGTGTTGTGGCGAATGTTACAGGCTGAACAATGTACTGGATATGTGCATACATGATGCACGCAAGTATATTCATTCCCGTTCCTTCGTTGATGTTTAGACCACTTTTGATTCCTGAGTTTCTATCATTTCTTTTACTGCTGTATTTGTGACGCTTGCGTAGATCTCCTTTCTCTTCATTTCTTTCTCACTCCTTCGTTTGGATTCTTTTTTCCCAAATTTTTTTTCTATTTTTCTTTGGGTAATTAAACTAACATTGTACCATAACTACCTTGACACTTAACGTATCTTTTGTTTTCTTAATGGCATTTCCGTCAAACATGGCCCTTTTGTGCGCATTCAGAATATATCTTAATGTTATTTTAGGGACATGTTTTGGTAGAGTGATCTTCCAACGCATAACATTAGAGTCACGTTTATATGTTTGTGAACACCTTTTTATTATGTTAACTGGTATAATCTTCATTCCGACTGTCACTAGTCCGTTGTTCTTGACTCTACTAGCCATCACTCATGTTTCACACACGACTTTAAACACTTGTAGGGGGTTTCCGAATTTGATTACTTATGTCCGTCATGTTACTTTGGTTATTCTGAGTCTCCACTTCGGTTTTAATTGCTCTTTGTTGTATTATCCTAGCCATAAGTCAATCTTCCAGCAGATTATTGACCTGTGGACTATTATTTTGAGTGGCAGCTTCGGTATCATTCCATTTTATGGTAAAAAAATAAATATATTCAAGTTGTTAAAGACAGAGTAACTCGCAATCTAGCCAGAGGAAGAATCTTCAATCAGACTAACCGGGCATACATTTCTTCTGAAATCAGAATAGCGACTGGAAAAATCCAACAGTGCGTTTTGTAGTTTGTTTCCGTATGACTTGCCACTCTCACCAAACTCTTAGAGTCAAACACAGAGAATTTCTGGTCTATTAGTAGCGAATAGAACCTTTTATAGACAGGATTCGATTGTTAATGTAGCTCTCGCGAAGCTTGCCCCACTGACAGAAAATGGCAGAAGCAGCCCAAGAAAACCCTAATATCAACATAGAACTTCAGCCAGAAACGTCTTTGCCTATGTCACGTAGAGGCAACACAACCACGTTGCACACGCACCTTACCATTACCTACGTATTCGCTAGTATATAATTTCATTTTAAAGTCAAATACATAGCAGTTGACCTAGGCGTTCGATGGATTACAGTTTTACGTGGGATTCGAACCATGGTGTTTTAGTACTTTTTGCTCTATTTCTTTGTTATTTGCTGTCTTTGTCCCATGTTTCCTGTGTTTGGCAGGAAGAATAAATAGCAATAAAAGTAATAGAAGGAAGTGTGAGGGTGTAGAGAGGTTCAAGCTTGCATGGAGATCACGCTAGTCTCTGGGACCTAATCTAGATATATTTAGAGTTAAGTAAGAAATGAGGAATAGGTAAAATGTTTGCTTGCTATAATTTCCTGCCTCGTTCTTAGTTATTTATATATTTTTTAATATTCACTATACTCTGATTTATTTATTATGTACTACTTTGTGATTTGTCATTTTTATAAGTTATGTTCATTCTGTAAACTCTATGCCTAACCATGATCTCGGTTGGGTTGGCACCACCAGCCCTCTTCCCTCCTACCCTAGCAGGGGCAGTTGGAAGGAGAAACTGTGGCCGACAGATCCATCAATATTCAGGGTAGAACCGTTTGAGCAGCGCAAGTGTAAGGGTAAGAGCGAAATATGATAGGGCTAGGCGTTAAGTAGGATGGGTCACTGCCACGCCTCTAAGCAGAATAAGCTAGTACCTCCAATAAACTGGATATAAACACTTTGAAATTTATGACTACCTATCATATTTTATATTGTGCATAGACTGTAAATATTAAGTTAACCAGGCAATGGCTTCACCACTCCTCCGTACAGGGATGAGCTTGCGCTTCGCTACTAAGATTAAAATTTAAAATCTAAAAAAAAGCAGCCATGGTTAAAATTTTATAAATTTTCTGAAGTTCGCCAATTATAATAATTTTAAAAAGTAACTCTAAACTAAATTTTCCCCTTTCAAAATATTACGTTGCTAAAATATAGAGTTATAGAAGAAGAAGATATATAAAAATAAATTTTCTGAACTTCACCATTTGTAATTCTTTGGGTTTTAAAAAATTCACAAAATTTCGATACTTATATTTATTTATGAACTTCGCGATTTTGATTTTTGATATTATAAAAGAATTATTAGAAATCACTTTGATAAAAAACATAAGTCATAACCAAACTAAGATGATAATATTATTCAAATACTCAAAAAAATCCCTGTCTTAAATTCTAGAGTTAGTGAGGTGATGATGATGATGATATGCTATTAGGCCGTAGCATCGCTAAACAAATTTCATCAAATCAACATGTACATTTTAGATTTTGTACACTTGAATACACATATTTCAAAGGTGGAAAAAGGTTTTAGGGGTTATATTTAGAACACCCCCTTTTTTGAGCTCAAAAATTCTTCTTTTTTTAAAATATCAGAGCCAAAAAGATATACACCATCAGAGTTGTTGGTTTGTTGTTAGAAGTGCTTTTAAATACATTAAAGTTGAGTTTAAACTGAAGGATAATGACAAACAAGTGAGAACTTCAACTTTTATCATCTAAATATTACATACTATTTTCAACTGATACATCAAAATCCTGTTTTGTCTCAAACGATGGCATGAAGTCACGGGATTTTTTTCCATAAACTTCGCCCCAAGCTTCAGCCACCATTCGAACACACCGCTCCACACCTTGAGAATGGCATGGAATATCAATATAGAGTGGCTTGTCGACAATATTTTGTAATTCTGCATCAGATAGATGAATTGTTAGGGGTGGCTCAAACTTGCACTCCTTTTCAAGGGGAAGTAAATCTGTTAGGTTTTTAGCAGTCTTATCTATTTTGGGTGGCCAAAAATCACGTATCTCTTCCTCATACACAGCAACTTCTCGGATCTTCTTTATTCTCTCAATAGCTAATTTCCTGTTCTTCTGATCACTGACTGCCAGCATTGCCAAAAGGACGCTCTTAGGATAGGACTAGTAGAAATCCCTTTGGATTGTTTGCCATACTATGGCTTCACTGGCAGGTTGGAGTATTTTCAGAATATGTTTAGATCCCCCCGCGCATTTAGGAGAGAATTTGATGTGAAAACAGATGGGCCCGTAATGACATATGACAAACTCAAAGGATATACAAGTCATTATTATGTTTTTCTGTTGCTACATGAAGTATACATATTCTGCTGGCAGTAGAGTGCCATCTTGTATGAGATATTGGTCCTAGTTTCATATGTAAGAGATCATCGTTAATTACACCACTTTTAATAGCACTGATAATTCTGTACAGGTAAGCTTGGTCCCGAATAAGCTCATTCACATCTACATCTGGAAGAGGAGCTCCTTTTGCAATACATTAAATGCCATTTGGTGATACTGGTAGAGTTTCACAGGTGGTTAAGGCTTTACCACGTAATCCTTTCCATTGAGTTCCACTTTCTGTTGAACCAATATGTTTCCTGCATAGTTGCCTCAAAGGAAGCTCGTTTAGATGCAAGCTGCAGATGATCCACTGTAAAGAACGATATAATTTACATTCCAGCCATCTTATTGCTCTATTCTTGTAGCCAGTATTGATTACCGTGCTGTCAGCTCCCACTGCCTTTAATATCATTTTAAACAAGCCATTTCATCAGTCCGTCTGCAATATCTGCACCTGTTCCTCGTTCAATAGCTAGATGATCTAAATAGAAAGTGCCAGGTTCTCCTACAAGCACAAAGTAGTCTGGAATTTCTTTTGTTCCATACTATCTGTTCCTTTTCTACGTTTTAGTTAGTGTTGTGTCTTTCCTTCCATTGAAAAACAAATCAGTAGTTTTCTTGTCCCCCAAACATTCAGCTTCGGCGAAATTCCTCCTTAACTTCTGTCGTACCCTCCAGACTATGTGATAGTCAATTACATGGGAGAAGTCTTCTGAATTTATATACCATAGTCAAATAGGGCTGCACTACTAATAGCAGCAGCAACAGCTCTATTTGACCCTGAATATCGATCTGCCTCCATGGCAATTGTTGGTATTGGTATGATGTTGTTTTCTGTTCTCGCAATAACTTTCTTCCATTCATCATCAGAAATGTCAGAAGATGAAGTTTCTTTATTCAGGGCCTTGATGAAATTGTAGTTTTCTCTTCCCTCTTCTTTTTTATAACTCTTCTTCTCTTCTTTCCTCAATTCGATCTTCTCTGATTTTCCTATTTTTAATCATTTGACTTGTTTTTACATCCACTCCTCCATTTTTCATGTGACGCCCAGTTCTTTTGTTAATAGGAAATTGATGCTCTCGACGTGGCACTTTCATGTTCCTTACACACTTGCAATCCAAGAGATCAGCACACTGACCGCCTGCTCTATCAAAAAGTTGACCTAAGGATGAGATAAACTTCTTACTCTTAGTGGCATTCATTCTTTGTTTTGATATCACAGACGCTTCTTCCACCAATCGGAGCAATTTGGTTTTAACATTCTCGATCAGTTGAATTGGAATAATGGCTCAGTAAAGGCCTTGAATACTTCAGGAATATCATCCTTGTTCTTCTTGTATTTATTGTCTTTTACATACTGAATATATCTTCCAACCTGGTTTTGTTGGCAGCTCAGAATGAGAAAATTCTGGAAGTGGGGAGCCAAAGACACTATAACTTGTTGATGTTCTAGTTCTTTTACTCATCTTAGCCCTGGAAATGCATAATAGAAAGACAAGTTAGTATAAAACAGGATAATACATGTGATGAGTGAATTTATAGCATACATTCAAAAAGGTGAAGCCATATCCCTCCATAGGAAATACTCTGTAAATATCTCTTAAATTCGTCATACATCGATAAATTTATAATTCCCTCCGATTAGTTTACAAACAAGGAATTTCTCAATCTAAAATTGTCTAAACCTTAGATAGATAAGGAGCTAAAGTGCAAATTTTCTTTCTATACGAAAATTATCCATTTCTAGTTTCAAAGACGAGAACTATAATAATTGAATACAACCAGCCACACCCTAAGAAAAAGATCATTTTTAAGTAAAATTTGGCCCCCAGAAAGGATGTGATACGATTTTTCCAGATTTTTCCGTCTTCATTTCCAAATTTTGTATGGTTTGCTCTAATAAAACCTGAAATGTGCCTTAAAATTGGTTAAGACACTAGGCCCAAATGTATATGCTCTATAGGTTATATTTAGTTTATTATCGATAAAATAACTGTAGCTAAGCCTCAGCAACCAATGAACTCATTCAAATGGGTTCCGCTGCTCGTCGTTCAGGTCACGCAGAAACAAGAGAAGATCGAAAATTTCAGAAGAATGTGATGATCTACAAGGGGTACTAGTCCGAATTCTAGAATACGCGTATGTTGAGAACGATATTGCAATCACCCAAGACGAGATAAATATAGATATCTTAATTTCGGGGAGGGGGAAGCAAAATCACGAAAAGTTATAGGTCTGAAGGCAATTATTCATCCACACATCGAGGCTCAACTTTCGATATATTGTCATCAAATTAACCCGTGGATCGATGACCACTCCCAAATGGAGCTAATCAACGAGAGAGAGAGGTTACAGGCTTGGGCGAAAATCTAGAACATAATAAAATTTAAAGATTGAACATCAAATAGAGATTACTCCCATGTGTTCAAAAGAATTAATAAAATATATGTACAGAGCGATGAACAAGGAAAAATGACTCCTTGTGTTCAGTATGTCAATAACCCCAAAGAAAATTAAAAGTGAAAAGTCCATTAGCATACTGCATTCTTCAACTATTAGAGAGACTACCAGAATAGAGATGAACACGTCTGTTTTGAATATAGAGAATCTGACCACACTTGGTGATAGTACAGAAACAATACAGAGAAAGAGGCGGGAAAAACTAAGGAAGAGAAGGCCAATTTAACATACTCAAAAATTGCCAAGGTAGATGCCGAACAATGTCAACAACCCAAAATCGTGATAGGACTCAAGCAAGAAAAATCACTAAATCTTTTGGCCTACATTTGCATGCACGTGCGATGAACATTAAAGGCCAAGGACTTACTCTAGTGAAATGAATAAGCGAGCACCGGAGTAGTCAGGAATTTTTCGAGAACTTGATAAAGACCACAGACTGTATTCTGAAAACACTAGTAAACATATTTAACGCGTTCCTAAGTGCATGATATTTTCCTCGCCCCTTGAACGTTTCTAGGTGATATTTATTCTAAAATTGGGCAAAATAACAAATAGTGAGAGAACTTTCGCTCTATCTTCCTGTTGGGGGTGGTTACCAAACTATTTGAGTGTGCGTTGAATAACAGTAACGCAACACCTTGAAGTAAACAATCTTATTCCTGAACAACAGCAGAATTTTAGGAAGAGAAGGGCATGAACACTGCAATTGCCTTATTTTTTTTAAATCTGGCGAAGGCGGAGCACGATAGATGCCTTACTGATGTAGTCCTAAGGGACGCCAAAAAAACTTGTGAGGTTTAGTGAGGCGAATCAAGTTCAAGATCATAAGAACTACCAGGCCCAGTTACCAAAATATTGTGCCTACATGACAGACAGTGCATCATACATAACGCTAGAAGGATACAATGTGTCCAAGTTTGAACTTTTTGAAGGGGTACCACAATAAAAGTGCATTAGCCCCATCTCATATGATATTATCAATAGACATGCTAGGACTAATTTACGAGACGACGAATTATCTTCAATTTGCAGATGATGTGGGCCAGGTTGTGTTGTCCTTACAGGCACCTATGAAACATGGCCAGAATGACTGCAGAATAAATAATGACTGTTAATAAGGTCGATAAGCGCTGGAAATTAAGACGAGAAGGGCTAAATTCAAAATCATACCAATTGGAAGAAGAAAGATATTTGAGTTTAGAATCCAAGATAAAACCTATGGTTATCATAGGAATGGAATGTTCTAGACCTAACCTTGACAAGTACTTATTACAAGAAGCACGTGGACCAACGCATAGCCAAGGCCAGGACGGAATTGGGAACAATGTTTAAATTTCGTTAATTGAACGAGAGAAACATAATTTATTTTTACAATACATGGCGAGCAGAAATCTACGAGGAAATTGAAAAGGGTGCACATATGAGTATACTAATAACATCTAACACCAGATGATATGAAAGAAGAAGACATGCACAATTATATGGTGAACCTAAAGTTAAAACCAATCAACCTTAGGTGTTGCATGAAGGGGTGAATTGAATTTGGCAGAAATTAGAAGTGTTCTTGTCGAAGTAAGACAAGAGAAAAGTAGAGTTACCTAGTCACTACATAATATCATATAGGAAAAATTTCATGAACGAGAAACTGACGACTGAATAAGATCCACAACCACACTACGTAACACCCAATAATCAGGATTACACCGAGACGTCAATTAAACTATACGAGGAGTAATCAGAGTCATGACAGTTGGGCTCGTAGAAGAGTGACCATGAGTGATGAGAGGGAGGGGAGCGCAGGGCAGGAAGTGTTGCTTGTTACGACGTGTTTGAACTTGCCAACACTTGGCTGGGTTATATTTCCTCGTTGCACTGTGCGATTGCGTCATTGTTGTTTTTGCCTTCTCACCGGAAACATGGATTTCTCAAAAGAAGGTTGCAGGGTCTATACGTTCACTAGATAGAAATTCGGGGGAAAAGCAACGGAGATCATAAGGGAATTATTGCAAGTTTTTCCCGAGTATAATCCATCACTAGGAACTGTTTTCTACTGGATTCAAGCTTTGATAGACGGAAACATTCAGCTGGAAAAGGATCATCGGTCTTGACACACCCGGACATCCGTGACCTAAGCAACAACGGGCCCTCATTGACAACGATCTAACTGTTACTCTTCGATTCTTATCTTTGGAGCTTGGTGTCCGTTATGGGCGTGCACATGACATCGTTCATGAACACTTAGGACTGAGGAAGAAGTTTGCTCGATGGATAGCTCATTTGATAACAGAAGAGCAAGGGAGCGAAAGGGTGCGGATTTGTCGTCTCTGGCTGGCTGAATTCAAACCAAATGTTCCAAAACGGTTCTCTGGCTGGGTGATTTCGAACCAAATAGTCCGAGACAGTTCTCAGATGTTGCTACCGGAGATGAGTGTTAAATTTATTTCTTCACTACCAAAGGCAAGCAGTCCAACATGGTGTGGTTGAGTGATGAAGAGCCTCCACCTCAGATTTTGAAGGAAGGATTTTGCAGCAGGCAGCGCCTTTTTTACCATCTTCTTCTATTCTCAAGGAACAGTGTGTGTGAGTGTGGTGCCTCAACAGTCTGCTATCACAGCCAAGTTCTTCCTCAAGTCAAGGAACATCAGGTTAAGTCCGCACCAACCTGCTACCGATTGCGACCTTTGCTGCACCATGACAATGCTGCACCCCACAAAGACGCCTGATTGTGCAATTCCTGGAGGAGCAAGAGATCACACTTCTTACTGACCCACCCTATTCCCCTGACCTTGATGCCTGTGTTTTTGATTGTTTCCTAAGATCAAGGGTGCGATTGCAGGGAAGCAACTTAATCGTATCCAAGACCTGGCACGAACAGGCAATTCAGTGCTCCGAGGTATACCAGCTTCTGAGTACCGTGACTGCTTCATGAAGTGGCGATTTTTTTTTTTTTTTTTTTTTAACGAGCTCATCTGGCGACTGCCTACTTGGGCATTAGTCGCCGTATTAAAACTGGCCTAGTTCTAGGCTACTTTAAAATAAAATTAAAGATAAAAAAAACAATACCCCAAGGGGGGAAAGGAAGCAAGCTGGTGCGTCGGGGAGAGATCCGCCCGGCGCAGGAGCGTGCAACTACAGGAAAAAAAAACAAAAACAAAACAAAAAACAAACAAACCTTGCATAAATAATAGGGAGAAGGCCGGCCTCCCCCAAGAAGTCAACAAGTCCACAAGTCAATGTGCACGAGTCTGTCCCGAGCACAAGGGACAGGCGGTAGCGACCCCGCCCATCCCGGTACTGGGACAGGTATCGTGCGCGAAGATCACTCAGACTGGGACATTCGACAAGAATGTGCCGAACAGTCTGGGGGACGACGCAGTCGTTGCAATAGGGTGCAGGCGAGCGCTCCATCAAATACCGATGCGTCACACGCGTGTGTCCGATTCGGAGACGACACAAAGCAACCTGAAGCCGCCGCGGCATTGGGGCATAGATCCATAGGAACAGTCGCGGCGTAATGGCACGCAACTTCAAGTTCCCTTCGACCGTCTCCCACCTTCTTTGCCAAGCAGTCCGAAGAGCTGCCCGTATTCCTGCCATGTAGTCAGTGTGAGGAAGAGCGAAACGCTGGTCCGGTCGCAGAGTCCTCGCGGACTCTTTGGCGCCCTCATCGGCGCGCTCATTCCCCGCAATTCCTACATGTCCAGGAACCCAGCAGAAGATAATCTCAACATCTGCCTGGCTCGCCAAAACCGTGGCGTCACGGATTTCGCGAACCAGGGGATGCGGAGATTCCAATGCCCCGAGAGCACTCAGGGCGATTTGTGAGTCGCTATAGATCACAATCCGGTCTCCGACCCGGGCACGTCGCGTAATCTCCCGTACCGAGTGGTGTATTGCCACCAGCTCGGCCGTGAAGACAGACGCAGCGCCTGGTAGAGCCCCGCTGACTTCAAACAGAGAGGATACGGCGTGGAAGCCGACCCCCTCTTGGGACTTGGAGCCATCTGTATACACCGGCATGGTACCAGCGTGACACGATGTGTGCTCCAAAAGGTCAAACACAATACTCCCAGAGTAGTACAAGCTTTGGGAGCAGAGGCGTGGCAACAAATATCCAAATGTGGTGCCCTCCAGGGTGGCGTCCTGGGCAGAACCAGGGGCACCACCGGAGCGAGAGCTATATCTACCTCTCGAAGGAGTTTCCTGGCCCTAAACCCAAAGGGCTTAGGGTATGACTGGCGTCTTTCGGCGGCAAAGGCACCATCGAGATCAGCTGCGGATGCAGTGAGAGCTGTTGGCGACTGAGGGAGGTGCCGGGCTCGCGCGTACAGGCGATTGATGCATTGCACGTGGCGCAGAGCAAGTGGAATCTCCCCAGCATCGACCAACAGGCTCTCAATGGGGGAAGTGCGGAAGACACCGGTCGCAAGGCGAAGGCCGGTGTGGTGGATCGAATCCACTTTCTGCAATAAACGCTCGGCTGCGGATGCATAAAACTCGAATCCGTAGTCGAGCTTCGAGCGAACAAAGGATCGATAAAAAAGTAAGGCAGTAGCCCTATCAGCGCCCCAAGCGCTGAACGTCACGGAACGGAGAATGTCCATGGCGCGGGTACAAGAGACCCTAAGGCTGCAAATATGGCCTCCCAGGTGAGGCGTCCGTCGAATACAAGACCAAGGAAACAGAGCGACTCAACCACATCCAGGCGCACCCCATTAAGAAACAAATCTGGGTCGGGGTGAAGCCGTGGATGGCGGCAGAAGTTCACTACCTTAGTCTTGGCCAAAGAAAACCGAAACCTGTGCGCTTCGGCATTGCGAGAGACGCGGTTCAATGCCTGTTGGAGTCGACGCTCCAGAGTTGGCATCTGGGCCGCGCCAAAAGAGATCGAAAGGTCGTCCACGTAGAGCTTAGCTAGAACATCTTCAGGCACGATTTGGACTTATCGTGTGGGACCTTGGAGCAATTTACACAGACTTCGGGTGACCCTGACTTTGCACGTCTACATGAGCGATTCGTATGGCCGAAGCGGTGACAGTAATAGCACCACCGCGGCAGTGGCACGAATGCCTTCACGCGGTAGCGGTACCAACCGGCACGCACCGACTCAGGGAGTTTGTCACAGTCGAACGTGACGAAGAGTGTAGGGGTGGGTCTCGAGGCCCCTCCCTGTTTTTTCATCACACGTTCGACCTTGACCGCCCCATGGTCGGCCAGCTCTAGGGTGATGTCCTCAATGGAGTAGTCAACGAGTTCCCTCGCATAAACTACTTCTTTCACAAAGTTCATGGTAGAGTGCGGCGTCACACTCACCGGGGTGCCATGAAGTGTCCGAAGAGCACTTATCTTGGCCTCCTCGGCGGGATTCGCCGCATTCGCCAGAAGGCTCACGTCCGAGAAACGGGTCACCTTCGGCTCTCTACCAATTGCACTAGCTAATCCTCTCCTCTGATGGATCATGTTGCCCTTGGACAACATGGTACCATCAGTGGAGCGAATAACGAGAAGCGTTTGAAGCCAGCGGGCTCGAAAACGCCAGGTAACCTCTGAATCAGGGGCCCTGATGTCATCGAGGCTCCGCCCTGTGCACTTTTCGTCTTTGTCATAGTCAGGAGCTCCGTACCCGGGGGGCAGAGGGGCCAGATGTGCTGGTCTTGGCTTGGTCGCTTGCCAAAGTGGCAGCAGACCCATCCGTCCCCACAGCCCCCGCGGATGGAGAGGAGCCCCGAGTCTTCTTAGTCTTTCTGGTCTTTTTCTTCTTTTTAGGAGAAGAGGGCGGTGAATGAACCCGCTTCTCTCCTCCGCCGACAGAAGCCCCTAGGCCAGATGGACTGGCCTCAGCCAGGTCCTTCTCAGAAATGGAAAAGGTCCTGGTGGTCGCAGGGGCACCGGTCAGAGGAGATCCCTCCCCTCCTTGCATAGGGGCGGACTCGGGTTCGGTGCTTGGCGCCGAGCCCGGATTCCCCCCCATGGAAGGCCCTACCGTCTAAGACTGGGTCTCCTCAAGGACCATGTCTATCACAGGAGGGGCCTCCAGTTGGTCATCCCCTCCCAGGACATCGCAGGTCCCGTTGGCAGCGTCAAGAGTCATTTGTGGGGAGGCACAAGCCTTAACCCCGGCAAGGTTTAATATCCTTGCCAGCAGGTCTTTTGAGGGAAGCGACCGAAGGGGCCTGGCTTCCCTCTCCCCCCTAAGGGGGTTTGCCCTACCGAGCCGCTTCGATGTGGAGTGGCTGGCTAAGGGCTGCCTGCTGGCTTTGCTGGCAGTCCCCTTGGAAAGAAAAGAGGGGACTGCCGCTGGTAAAAGGGAGGTGCCCGAAAGAACCTCCAGAGAAGGGAGTGAGGGGGAGTCCCCTTCACCCGTAGACGTATGAGAGGAGTTAGCCTCCTCTCCGGTTGAAGAGATATGAAGGGTCCCCTGCGCAAGCACAGGGGGGGGGACCTCCATTTTTTTGCTGGAGCTGCCCGAGGGCGGCTCCTTCGCTGTTTCAGGGGAAGTTGGGGGTTGGTTTTTTATTTGTTTTATATACATGGGCATGGTGACCCTCTTTTTAATACGGGACGCAATAGCTCATCACCTCTCGCATTTGCCCGCACTGCGAGAGGTGCTTACAAGCCCGGCAGAGCCAGGCGCCACCATTCGGGACCACCCCTCCCGCCTGGTGGCCTGGCAGTCCATCGGCATGGCGGCTCCACCTTGGACACGGCGTAAAATTGATAGAATGTGAAGAGGAGAGGAAAGGGGATGTGAGGAAGGTATGGGTGGGGATGAAGCAGGTTGTTTAAAAAAACCCATCCCGAACCGGAGCTCAGAGGTTAGGGAACAATTTCCCCTTCCCCCTCAGCCTCGATCCGGGGTGATTGGCTTGAGAAGAAGGTCAGCATCTACCCTGTGAAATTAGAGGCTGACCAGAGAAAGTTGTGGGAGAGGTTGTATCAAAAGCGACGAGGTAGGGGAGAAATCGGGCTATCTAAAGGAAGGAAGAGAGGCTAAGCTGGGGCCGGACGGGGCGCTGGATCCCGTCAGCACGGCGGCCAGGATGGCAAATCGCCGCGCCCCTTACGGGGTGAAGTGGCGAAAGAGGATGGAAAGCTGCATATAGGCAGGAGGGGAGTACTTTGAAGGAATGTAGACTACTGTTTGGATTTATCTCTGTTCTACCAAAATATATGGTCTCAGTCATTACTTTCTGATCACCCTTCGTATACCATATGTTGATATTTGCAGCTAGGCTAAGATGTAGATTGGGTTCTAGGAAATGTAAAAATCATAGTATAGACACTACTAGGAAAAAATAATAAATCGTTTATATATGCATATATCTAAATATAAAACCATAAACTATTTATAAAAAATATCATAGTGCATTAGCAATTAGGTTCTAGCAACTGAATAATTTCATCAAGCTTTTTCGTTGAACATACAGTACATGCAGCAAAATACCTACATAGCATTCAAATAGAACACTAGAAGAAATGAAATCATAGCGGAAGATTAGAAGCATTTTAGAACTAAGTTCAATTAAATTGTCTTTGGAAATTTGGTAATTTAAGTATGAATTAAGGAGATAACCGGTCACCGACGAACTATTAGATACTCTGACTTTTCATTTTATACAATTTATACTACCTATCTCTTAAGGTCGCTGTATATTTTGTTCTAACTATCCACTTTATCCTTCTAACCATTGTGCCTCCTCTGTGCCAATGACTTTCAGTGGCTCTGGCATACGACGAGAGAATAAATAAAAATTGTGCCCCTGAGGATAACCTAGTACATTGGAAAGACGTCTTGGGTGAATAAAAGAAATTAATTTGTGTTTTCTTACATCCGTTAGAAATCCCGCACAGGATTCTCATCAGGTGCCTGGAGATCGTACGCAAGAAACTTAGGAATGCATCATTGGCTGTGGACTTTAATAGATCGTAGATTTATATATAAGATTTCCCAGATTCAGAGATCTTTTTTCACTGGGAAGAAATACCTTGAATGGCTAAGCCGTTGGATTCCGAGCGAGAGCAGACATACAAAGAATAAGCACTTTTAGGGAGCGCATGCCACTCAGCGCCGGCAGGTATTTCCATTCACATACATCATCACACACACAGCTAATCACAAAGCCGTTGTCTCTTTCACTTCTTTCTTTCGCCCATACATCACATTTCCGTCTACGGGATATGCCTAAGAGATTCCAATATCGCCAATCTCTGACATGGAACAGATAGTTTTCACTTGAGCTACAAAGAGGTTGGTGGTTGTGGTAAGACAAAGAACTATCATTCTTCTCCCC
The DNA here is from genome assembly GCA_963969495.1 of Ceratothoa steindachneri. Classification (NCBI taxonomy): domain Eukaryota; kingdom Metazoa; phylum Arthropoda; class Malacostraca; order Isopoda; family Cymothoidae; genus Ceratothoa; species Ceratothoa steindachneri. The sequence continues at coordinate 116,183,045 of OZ018324.1, read as the reverse complement.
TCTTCGACCCCAACGAGGATTGACCACTCATGTAAATTCCAATATCCGGGGATGGGGGGAAGTCGTCGTCCAAAATTGAAAGTGAGCTGTAGTGACCTGAATAAATTAAATTAACAAACCTAAAAAAAAAAAAAAAGCATGTGAGGCTATATCATACCCATTTCCTGTTCCCTAAATTCCTGGAAGATAATCCGAAGAGAACGTAGGAAAAGGAAGAAAAATATTTATTAGAATTTTGGTGGTTGGAGTACAATTGAAGAAAGGAATTAGAACACTCGAACTTTCCGTAAGCCTCCTTTTACAATCAACACTGATCCTATACCAACCCATGAGAACCCTAAATGCCCGGTCTGACCCTTCCACTACTGATTGTTTCTCTTAGTTGTCTGCAATGCATAGGTGATCGGACTTTCTCTATATGTATTTGCTCCGAGAATGTGGAATGATATGCCTTGTGTATACGCTCATCCCGCCCCCTCCCTTGGGGCCTTCAAACGTGCCTGAATGACCCACCTCATGTCATTTTTGCAATAGGCCCGGCAGCGGATTAGGCGTTCGAGGCTATCGCCAGGTTAAGGTTAGATTTTGTTAAGTTAGATTAGGACAGTGAGATTGCAAAAATGAACATATTTTGCCTTTGGCGCTGAAATAAGCGTGAATGCAAATTTAGTATTGGATTAAGAAAAGAAACTTGGTTGGAAGCATCAAAATGAAGTTTCGAGATAATCATTTCTTTCATTCACGCATGGTGCAAATGGTTGAGAACTACTGTTTATTTTGTGGTAAAAGAACTTAAAATATCAACAGAAGTCATAACTGATTGGAAAAACTTTCTACAAGGAGTTTGCGCCAGTTCCTTGCTCCCAAACCTAACCTAACCTACAGGGTGTACTTACAGTACTAACCTCGAATGCCATAGCCTAACCTTAACCCCGCCATAGCCTTGAACGACAAATTCGCTACCGGCCCTGTTCCGAAAAAGCCCTCCACCTCTTCTCTAAGGCTTTTCATTAGTTAATAAATGGGTGAAAGCCCATGGCCTTGAAGAGCGTCATGCATCGGCATTATTATTATTATTATTCCTTCAAATTCAGTTATGGCTGTTCGAGAAACACTCCTCGCCATGGTGGACGAAAGAGTCGCAAATAATTCAACAAGGTTGAAATCGCCCCCACCCATCTAGCTCCCCTATCCCCGGCCCCAGAACCTCCGCTGATATCCCTCCCCCAATCGATCAGAATGGTGGGAGAGAGGTGCCAATTGTCAAAGGAAGCGCCAGCCCCTCAACTACCTACCCCACCTTCGTAAATTACGCTTGGATTGATGGCGTGTTGAGGCGGGTGTGTGGCTGGATGTTTGGGGTGGGGGGAAGGGGTATTACGAGTCGGCGGGAAAATAATAGGAATTTAAGTAGGTTAATGGGTAATGAAAGTGAAAATGTTGGAGCTGGGGCACTTTTTATTTTGAAATAGACAAAAACAAGCAACCGGGGCCATTTCCGCTATCAAATATTGAAAACTGGCCTGTAGAAAGGGTTAGAGGAGAATGTGTGGGTCAAATGGATTAAATGACTATAAGGGATGATTACCTGCACATGAATTGCATACAACTCTCCTCAACCTGACGCACTTCACAAATAAGTCAGGTTACCTTACTAAGGAACCTTTAACAATAAGGTTTTGCGCTCGCGAGAGAAACCACTCGCTTTTTAAAAGCATTTAAACAGATTTCTCTGTGCCCTTCATAAATAGTAAGTCTTTTTTTTAATGATAAAAAAGATGATCAAAAAGCTAGGTAGGATATTTGAGTGATTTTACCCAGGACTTGTAGTAACCCCCTCCCCCCCCCCCCCCACCGCCCTCTTCAAAATAAATACTTTTATTTGGGTAAGATAATTTTACATCGAACTAATTAACTAAAAATTGGGTTCATTTCAGATGAGCCGATGGTGCAGGACGCTGGCTGTAGCTGTAGTAGTCTTGCTCCTGGTAGTGATCGGGCTGACAGTCCACCAGTTTATTGGCCAAGATCCTCATCCAGGCAATGAATCCAGGAAAACCCCGTCAAACTCCCAGGATGACATCCCGCCAGATATTTTTCAGCTGAATGATAGAAACATGAAAATTGTTGATCCTCGCCATCAACTTCACAAGCTATTTGGTAATTTGTTGCTAATCAACTTAACTCAACCAACACACCACCAAGAACAATCAGAACTCAGCATCAGAGAAGAGGCTCTTCACCAACCCAAGTTCTATAGTGAAGAAATGCCCCCAGAAACTGTGGAAAATGATGTGGGAGATAAAATCTACCCTTTAGCTACTCCGATTTTGCATAATCCAACAGCATCAGTTCGTCAATACGAAATTTTCAATGACCAAGCAAATAAGAAGATCCCATTGCGAGATGCCCTCGATGACGATTTTATCATTAATCCCGTAGAAACTCTAATTCATTACATTGAATCCCCCCAACAGAAGACAAACTCCTCTGAAGACCAATTATCTCTCCCTGATATCCAAATATTTAACAACCATGACAGCTTTCGTTGGATCATAAATAACGCAGATAACTTTTCTTCAGGTAACACACTACCTGCAGACGACGAAGATTTGCCTCAAGATTTTATGCTACGCATTAAGAAAGCCATACAAAAGGGTTCAATCCACGATATATCAGACAATAATCTTCTTAATTTTAATGTGAATGACTACCCGTCTCAAAACCTGGATCAAGGCAATACCGAGAATAATAGTACACAGCAGACGAGCCCTCCACTCGAAAACCAAGCCAATTTGACGCCACTTATTCATACTCTGATACCTTTAGACGCACCAATAAATCAACCTTTAAAATCAGAGAGTGGAATATTACCCATCAACTCTACAATCACTTTTTCAAATATCCACACTCATAACAACGAACTTCAACTTCAAACGAATCTGAGCCAAGCCCTTATCACTGAACATGACCTAAATACCCTCCGCCATCACGATAATATCACTTCAACTTTAACAATTGCTTCCACGACTGACTCTCATACTCAAGTGCTTCCATTATATCAAGTTTTCACGGATCCTTCAAGTGTGACCTCTTCCAGGAGTTCAACTTCGAAGATCACTAATGACACACATGAGTTATCGAATTTTGTCGATTCACCCAAGGATTTTGATTCGCCTCGGCAGGATAATGAGACGGTAAGATCGGGGGTCAAGGAAAATAACTAAGGACCCCACATTCACTATCTGATCCCATAATGGGACAAGTTCGTATCTTTCTTTGGGTTCAGGTATCCTAGGTACGTACCAAGGGTCCAGATTTCAAGGTCACCTTTAATAATTGGATTTTTTTAAAACTTGCCATCCATACAATGAGTTCAATTTTGTACTCCTGAGTGCTGGTGCTCTTGGTACGTTTTCCGGGGCTGTTCATCGTACCACCCTCACCCAAAGGGTTAGAGTTAACGAGGGGATTATAATTTATTGTATGATTGTGTATGATTAAGGGGTAGGTTGATGTTTGTGTGTGATTGAATGGGGGGAAGGGGGTGCCATAATCAATTATCTGATTGTGTGATTAAAAAGTGAGTGATGCTTCCCTAAGAAGTAATTAGAAAATCGTGACATAATTCTTTTCTCGGGCTAGAATTAGAATTTTTGTTAAATAATTTAACTGACCTACTGAACCGAATTCAATAATACACGGTGAGAAAACATCTCTCTAAACAATGACAATGTTTACTGTTCATTACCAGAAAAACTTTAGAAAATTTCAATTCATTAGAAATAATTATGCAAAGACTACCTCTTAACCACTCGTCCGTGGTTGCCAAGGTGATCTCAGAACTGCAAGACTTTTTGCTTATAGTCGACATTAACCAATAAGAGTATACCGAGACCTCTATTTATTTCTCGAAGATACAGTTACCCACGTCTCCAAACATAACTAAAATAATCAGTTCTATTTAAATGGCATAAATTTCCTCCAAATTGGGTTTTCTTGGCCACCAGATACGCGTATGATCTCTCACAAAGTTGAGCAAATCTCTTCCCATTCAAAATAGGCAGAGCCAAAAAAAGCAGACTTTTTTTCCAATGAACCCACTCCTGCCATTTCCATGGCAACCAGTCACCTGCTTATCTAGAACAACCTAAATTCGTTGGTTACTTATTTATTTATTTATTTATTTATTTATTTATTCCATATTAATCCAATGTACAGTAAAAACATATTACATTTTAAATCTTAATGCCAAGTTACTATAAGTACTTATACATACAGGATTATTTATGGGCCCAAAATAAGTCAGTGACTTTTAGGGCAGAAACTTAAGACTAAGCATAAAATTATCAAGACTAGAAATCCCTTCATGTTTATACAAATATAAACAACTTAATATTCATTTGAGAACCTAACCATTGTAATGATTGCAAATAATGAATAATTATATAATTTAAATTTAGAGATAAATTAAAAAAACTATTTTATTTCCAGCGATTCTTTCAAGAGGTATGTAGTTAACATAGTCAACAGTCTTATATAAATAATAACATATTTATAATGTATAAATCAAAGTAGTAGTACACAGTATAACAGTGTACGGTAACAAATAAATACACAATAACAAAAGCTGAATAGAAATTTAGTAAGCCGAAATTATATTGTTTTTAAGAGCTTTTTTGAATTGAGCTAAATTGGTTTGGGATTTGATATTGTCGTCCATGCCATTCCATATTTTGATAGATTTGTACAGAAAGCTACATTGAGATTTTGATTTTGAATACAAGGGTGAAATAAATTTTGTTCTATTGCGGGTTTGGTGATTATGGGTATTATCAGCTGTTTGTAACATATTAAATATATAGCTATTATAGGAACACTTTATTGTTTTGTAAAGGAATAAGGATGTTTGAAAAACAAAGAGATCATTTAATTTTAGAATTCTGGATTCCTTAAAATAACGATTAGTGTGCTCATTGTAGTCAAGTTGATGGATGGCTCGAATTGCTTTTTTCTGTAATATGACTAACTTATTGAGATAATTTTGATATTTTCCATACCAACTCTCTATGCCATATGTCAAGTAAGGTTGCACCATTGTCATATGTAAAGAGTGGAGAATAGATTTAGGAAGAAACTTATTTAATTTATATAATATTCCAATCGATTTTGATAGTTTTGTTGAGATATGCGTAATATGTTGCTTAAAACTCAGATTTTTGTCAATAAAGATGCCTAGGAATTTGATATGAGTAGTTTCATAAATTATTCCGTCGCCCATTTTAATATTGGGCAATTCAATAGATTTTTTGTAAGAGAAAAGAATATATTTGGTTTTATCTACATTTATTGATAGTTTATTAACATTTAGCCACCTGAAGACATTTTCGAGTTCTTTATTTATTGTAGATGCAATGTTGCTCGGTTTGTCATATGGCAAGGGAGTTGATAAGGCACTATCATCCGCGAATAATATAAATTTAAACAGAGAAGATGATTTAACAATATCATTAATATAGATTAAAAATAACAGTGGCCCTAGCACGGAGCCTTGTGGGACCCCAGTTGTAATATTAAGGTGGGATGAGTCATGACCATTGACGGAGACAAATTGCTTTCTTTCAGTTAAATATGATTTGAACCAATTTTGACAGTTGCCTCTAATTCCGTACATAGCTAATTTTGACAGTAGAATATTATGGTTGACACAATCGAAAGCTTTTTTAAAATCGAGAAAAATTGAGAATACAATATGGCCCTTTTCAATGTTATGATATAAAGATTGAAGGTGGTTGATTATCGCGTGAATCGTTGATTTCTGACGTCTAAAGCCATATTGGTGTTTATACAACAGTGAATTATATTCCAGAAATTTATAAAGTTTATTGAATGCTATTTTTTCAAATATTTTACTGAACATTGTAAGACATGAAATAGGGCGGTAATTGCTGACGTTTGTGAGGTCTCCGGCCTTTGGTAACGGTGTTACTCGAGCAACTTTTAATACACTTGGGAATATACCCTGCGTAAATGATTTATTGATTATTGATGCTAAAATTGGAGCAACTATATCGGAGATGTATTTTAAAATTTTAGTGGAGATTGAATTAATACCCGATTTTTTATTTTTTAGTGAACTAATGATTTTTTTTATATCGGCTACGCTTACAGGAGAAAAGAACAAGGAATTTGGTACATTAATCTCATTAAAATACGAAAGAAAAGATTTATCGACTATTTTGCAGGAGTCTGAGATGTTTTTACCTACGTTGACAAAAAATTTATTAAATTCATTCGCTTTTTCCTTGTCATCAACTGGTTTACCGTCAATGATAATTTGTTTAATTTGGTTTGTTCCTTTAGTAATTTCAGGTTTTATCACAGAATTGATTAATTTCCAAGTTTGTTTTATATTGTTTTTCGTTTGATTAAATCGTTCATGGTAATAATTTTTCTTGGCTATTTTAATTTGGTTAGTAACTTGATTCCGAAAATTTTTATATGTATGTTCTGGAATTTGATTAAGCTTATAAAGAGAAAAGTATTTTGGACCTTTTTTGATGTTATTTATAATTGAGTTTGTTATCCAAGGTTTTGTTTTGTGTTTATATGATATGGTTTTAGATTTTAGAGAACAATTAAGTTTAAAAGCATCGTCTAGCCTTGAAATTAACTCTTCGGTAGCAGAATCGATGTCATTTATATAGGAAATTTCATATAGATTCTGATTTAGAACATAGTTATAGAAGTTTGATAAGGTATTTTCGTTAATTATGCGGTAGGTTATTGTACGGTTTTGATGAATATTGTTCGAGTTGAAAAAAGACTTTTGGATCATGAATATAGGAAGATGGTCCGATATGTCACAAAGGAGAATACCGGAAGAATAATTTTCAGGGTGAACTCTGAAAATATTGTCAATTAGTGTTGCTGAATTTTGGGTTATTCTTGTTGGTTTTGTTATAATTGGAAGTAAGGAATGAGAATAAAAAGTATTGAGGAAGGACTGAGTTGATGCGTGGTTTTCAAAGTTTAATAGATCAAAGTTAAAATCTCCTGTAATTATTATGTCGTCATAGTTTGTAACATTGAAGTAATTGATTAATTCAGTAATCTTATCTATAAACATCTTTGGGTCACCAGAAGGGGGCCTATATACGGTTCCAATGATTATCGTTTTACCATTTGATTTTACTTCGATAAATAAAGTTTCTATATAGTTATAGGAAATACTAATTTCGTCAACTTTTTTAGTATTGAGGCTGTCAGATATATACACGCTTATACCTCCCCCTATCTTGTTTACGTCGCGTAGTGAATGAAAAGAGCTATAGTTTGGGACACTGATAAGGTGTTTATTATTATTTGTTAGCCAGCTCTCGGTGAATGCCAAAACGGAAAATTTATAATTAAGTTTTGACAAAAATATTGAAAATTCATCAAAGTTTGCGTGCAAAGATCGAATGTTAAGATTTAAAATGGACAGGTCTGTTTTTTCAAATGAAAATGTAGTGTTAAATTTATCACAATCGTAGTATTGGTTTCTTACGTTATTTTCTTTAAAATTTGGATATAATTCATCAAAATGGTTTATGTCTGGATCGATATTATTGAAGTGATCGAGTTGTTCAAACATAAAGGAATTTAAAAATTAAAGGTTACAAATTGAAATTACGTATAAAATATCTATAAACAGTTAAAATACTGTTTTTATGATAACTTTAATACGCGAAAACGGAATAAAGTATGTAATACAATTGAAATAAAAGTAAGTGAATGCTAGGTCAAAATATGGTTTGTTTGTTTTTGTTTTTTTCATCTAAAACAGTAATATCGCCGAATGTATTATTACTGATCGTTCCAGAGATTCTCAGCATTAAAGTCTGCAAGCGTCGAATTGAGGTGTTCCGACAGAAATTTTTGGAGGGCAGCTCGGGTATTGATAACTATACGTAGGTCACGGCGACCAGAGGGTGATGGCAGGAAGACGTTGATGAATCCATCTCTGGTAGTACAGCCTGCGATCTTTGTGGAGAATTTCTTTTTAGCCTGGCGGAGGACAAAAAAGATTTTGTTGCGATTTGGAGTCAGTTGTTCGTTTACATAGAATGAAGGTTTGAATTCTTTGCATGCTGAGAAGATATTACGCTTCAGATCACTTCTGCGCAACTTCACAATTATGTTTCTTTTGTCGGGACCTTGTACTTTTGGTTTGGGACCTAGACGATGAGCAACAGAGATGTCAGCTTCTTGCATTTGTATGTGGCAGTTATCTTTAATAAGTTCGCGGATGATATTGCTGCAGTTTTCATTATTGGTAGCTTCAGGTATATTGCCGGAGAATATAATCGTATCTCGTCTTTCATAAGCGTCGGAAGAATCAACGTTTTCTTCTAATTTTTCGATTTTTTATCTCATTTGTTCGTTAGATTTTTCGAGAGAGATGATTTTTTGTTCTTGTTTGGCAAAAGATGATTCAAAAAACTTAAAGAGAACGTTCATAATGTTTTTGGCATCAACTGATAGCGTAGATGAGGAAATATGGGTCTGCAGTTCATTAAAATTAACTGGTTCGTTTAATTCGGTTGTTCCTCTTGTAATTGGAGTATTTTTTTCTTTGTCTGCCTTCCTGAGAGTAGGAGGAGCCATTCTTTCTAAGGATGAATTGAAAAAATCTGACAACAGTGTTTATGCACTATGGGAGTTTGTTTAATTACTGGGAGAAACAGTAATGTTTAGTTGTTAAAATTTTTACTTTGAAGGTTGTTAGGTTTTGATTGATGAGTGATTGTTTTAATTTATTAGTTCAAAGAGTGAAGAGATTAGTTAAACAAGATGGACGTGGCAGAGCTGCACTTCTAATCACTCAGTTGAGTTTAGGCCTAATGGCTTCCAAGCAGACTCAGTGGGAACATGGGAATTTTCGACGTAATGCGGTAATATCACTTTATATGTCCAAATAAATTAACTTACATTCTAGATTGGATTTTACCTTCTTTCCTCCTTGTTTCTAGAAAAAGACGTGGGCCCTTACAACTATAAGAGGGCCTTAAGCCTTAGACGCCCTTGCTAGGGCCCAGTGACCTTTGCCACTAAGAAAGACAACCCAGCCCTTAAAATAAATCAATTTTTACCCGCGAAACCAACTTGTGAGTCAATTGTGTACGTATCTATGTGTATAGGTCTGTATGTACATGCACACATTCGCGTTAGCGGCCTTACTGTCGTTCCACTAATGAGTCTCTCCATAAACTCACCTCCATTATATTGTCTCTTGCTTTTCCAATAACATTAATGGGAGCCGTTTGGGGAGGGCAGGAAAAATTCAGTATCATTCGGCCTCAATAAAGGGGAGCACCGCTCCCTTCCTGTCTTTTACCCCTTCTTTTCATGGGGCAATAACTTAAATACTTGAACCGTGAAGAAATATAACTAATTAATTATTTTATCTCATATATATATATATATATATATATATATATATATATATATATATGATGAAAATTAATGCAATATCGCAAGAAAAGATGAGGAATTAAACCACATTCTCTACATTAAATTGTCTTCGGAGAATGTGGTTTAATTCCTCATATATATATATATATATATATATATATATATATATATATATATATATATATATATATATATATATATATATATATATCGCAGGAATCGTCAGGCTCGAGCAGAGAAGAATTGGATTCAAGTTTTGGCCTCGATTTTATCACGTCTCATTTTATGACGGACGACCCACAGGTTAGGAAACACCTATTTGCTTATGTGCGCGTCAGTGACTGTGTGTGAATTTGCGGAGTGGTTTAGTGAGTTGCGTGGAAGCTGCGGGAGACGTTATAGATGTGTGGTTGTTACCCTCCCAGCCCTACCGCCTGTAAGGATATCTCGGGCTATGTATCTTCCACACATTTTCACACTTCCTCTAATTCACCCCATTCTTATAGAATTGCCTCGTTGGTTTTCTATTTAAATGACAAAAAAAATCTCATAACTTGTTTAAATGAGGAAAGGAATTTTAAATGCAACGGGTATGCGATAAAGTTCACCCACACAAAAAAAAAGAACAAACACCGTCCTCCTGTCACCAGGCTGATGAGATAATGAACTCCTCCATAACAAACACCGCCCTCCTGTCATTAGGCCGATGAGATAATTAACTCCATAACAAACACTGTCCTCCTGTCATTAGGCCGATGAGATAATGAACTCCTCCATAACAAACACCGTCCTCCTGTCGATGAGATAATGAACTCCATTACAAACACCGTCCTCCTGTCATCAGGCCGATGAGATAATGAACTCCTCCATAACAAACACCGTCCTTCTGTAATTACGCCGATGAGATAAAGAACTCCATAACAAACCCCATAAAAAATGTCGGTTATACCAATTATCCTTGTGGTATTCTTAGTATTTTTATGAGGCTTATGATTTTTAATGATGGTATTCGATCTTAGGCAGCGGAGGTTATAAATATCTCCTTTTCCGAATTTAGAATTTTAGTTAAAAATTAAACGACTTTTAAATACACTTGTGTCAAAAGTCATGGGATAGCAGTATGTTAAGGAAATGGTGGGTAGCGCCAAACGTACCAAGTCATGGAAATTCCCAGAACTGTTTCACTTGTGCTCTGACCTCTCGTGACACAGTGTAAGCACCGGCTAGGCCCCTCGTGACAAGCAACTTGAATTATCGGGGTTCGAACGGGGTATCATAGTAGGTGCCAGACTGATGGGAAATTCTATTTATGAAACTGTGGTCACATTCAACCTCCCTCGATCGATGGTGTCACGCGTGCATCGGGAATACTTCATTGGGGGCATTAGGGCCCACCGTAGACAGTGCCTTGGTCGACCTCGGGTGCTTAATGGTCATGACTAATCGCATCTGGCTTGTCCATCGTAAGAGGCAAGCAACACAACCTTTACCTCGCATCCAACTTCAAGGGAGGGGGGTACCAAACGCATGTCCAACAGGTTAGTGAAGAGTTATTTACTTTCCATGGGATCTGGAAGCAGAACCACACCCGAGTACCCCTTGAGGACTAGTAATACGTGGCGTGGTCCGATGAGTCAGGTTCCAGTTGCTTGGGACTGATGGTAGGGTTTGGGTATGGCGCAGACCCAATGGACTTCAGTTGTCAACAAAGGCTCTGTGCAGACTGGTAGTGGTTTAGTATTGGTGATGGTTTAGTATTGGTGTTGGGTGTGTTCATACGGCATGCGTTGGATCTGATGGTCCGCCTTAAACACGCCAATGATCGGTGACCGCTACGTTGTTCTGTTTGGGAACCAATGGCATTGATTCATCGACTTCATTTACCCCCAACAAGGATGAAATATCTCAGCAGGATAAGGCCAAAATCACCCAGAATTGCTGCGAGGAGCATCTTGGAGAATTATGATGAATGATATAATTAACACGTTTACCTTACATGAACCAAATCGAACATTTATGTGACGTGATGGCCAAGTTTATTCGCACCCAGGATCCGGCACCTATAAATATCAGAGAACTGTGAACATCTATTGAGACTGCGTTGGGCAACATCTGACCAGTAATCTTCCTTCCTCTTGTGGATTCGATGCTACGTCGAATTGCTACACTTTCCAGAGCTAGAGGGCAGTTCTACACGATACTCAATACCTATCCGATGATATTTGGCATTTCATTGTAGTATAAATATGTTCTAAAAAATTATTTTGATAAACCATTATTTTTTTATGGTCATTTTTTTAAATTCAACTCTCGTAAAAATAATAGGACCATGCGATGTGTCTATTTATGTGTACCCTCGTCAGGGGTCAGGGACAAATTTAGGTATGGGTACTATGGGCAGCCACCAAGGGCGGCATGGATCTCCCAAGGAAAAAGGAAGGGAGAAGAAAAAAGCCGAGGATGACGAAACAGTTCAAGAGGGTGGGGCCAAAGGGGTGGTTCGCGCAGGGCGTCATACCTGCCAGAACCGACACTGACCTTCGTTAATGATTTACAAACAGTAGGAGGAGGAGAAGAAAGATTAACCCTAAAATTTATCAACGTTCTACTCATTTTATCTCTTTTTTTTATTTCTTCATCCGCCATGTTTGTCTTTGACAAGAATTTTGTTAGTATTCTCCTCATCTATACTTATCTAATTAAATTTACTGCAAACCTCGTTTTCTAAAGGTCCCCTCTCTTCCCTAAGGGTTCAAGGATCCCCGCTAGTATCCATGGGGCGATTTTTCATGATGGAGGCGTTCCAGCTACAAAAGAACAAATTCTCCTTGTGGAAGGCTCCCCGAATCTCATTACAGAACTTGGTTCACCACAAGTACTATTTGAGTCAGAAGGCCGAGAGCAAGGACCTCCAGACATTCTAGATGCTCACCCCGATCATTACTCATCTATAACGATTGGTGATGACACTCTTCCAAAGGACATAGATCTAGGACCTACTCTAGAAAATGGTGATGAATTTGAAGATTATCCGAATAGTTTTGAAAATACCGAGTTGAAATCGAGTGTGGATGGAAGCGGGATTTACACGTGGCTGAGACTCCTAGAGAGTGAGCGATCCAACGAAGTAAAGAATGGCCATGCTAGCCCCCCTTATTTTCATTTCGAGACATCTACAGGGGACTATGAAAATTTCCGAGAAGTATCTTCCCTTTCGGATAAGCACTCAGACTCAATAGAAGAAAAACTTAACTTCACCTCACAACCTTCACCCGACCTAAACTTTGCGGACCAACTCGACCGTGAGGCTTTTTCGGATTTGAAATTCGGGTAAATTTGTTTCGACATTTTTTACATTTACTTGATCATCGACTGCCCCTTTCTCATTTTATATTACTTGTTCCCATTTTAAAAAAAGTCAGGAGAAATATCTTCTGTAGGCATTAAGAGTTTATGAAGTACTTAACAAGCGGTTGTTGTTTTTTTTTGTTTCTTTTCAGGGACAAGCTCCCAAACCGGACGGCAGGTTCAATCTTTGGAGAATTTTTGAAATCGCTCCAGCAACCCTCTCGTGCTTTGCCCCCATTTTCTTCAGCGAGTATTCGAACACCTCCTCCTCCTCCCACCACTCCAATCCCACCTTTCTTATTCAACACAGATAATAAAAAAACTCAATCAAATATAACTTTAAAAGAACAGGGGAATTACGCAAACAGATTAGCAGTTGAGTCCTTCCCTCATCAGGGAAGTCATTTTACAGAACGTCCTCCCGTTTTTGAAAAATTTATGAGAAATCAGAAAGTTACTCAATTTGGGAAAGATGACCTCCTTGTACCAGAAAGAAGGGAGGATTTAACTCACAAAAGAGAAATTTCAATCCAAGCCTCTTTAAATTATAGTCCTTCGTCCTTTGTGAAACAAGAATTTCCTCTGAGAGTCGATTTAATTCACCTTCGACCGAATTAAAATCATACAAAAATGCCCCATGTTATCATTCCACGAGAGCCTCCATGTTTTTTTGATAAATTTTAAAACTAGACCATCATATGGCAGTTAGTATAGGAAAGTATGGCCTATGAACCCAAGAGAGATCTTTATTCTTTTTTTTTTTTGCCATTGCATTTTTTCTTTACCTAATTTTATTCCGTATATTGTTTGCTTTTCGTTGTTATCTGTAATATGTTTGTAGTTGGTTCTTAACGCGCGTATAACACCAATTGAGGTGGCCTGCAGTTAAAAAAAAAACCACTTCTATTATATTTTGGGGATAAATTTTCTAATTTAGTCACAATTATCATAACAAGAATAAACACATTTGTCAGGACAAGATATTTATATGTAATTTTGTTAAATGCAGTTCAATTCAACAAATTGGTAGACGAAACCTTTTAATTCAAAAGGGACGATTGACACTCATTTTAACATCTCGAAAATGAAACATGACCTCTTAAAAAAGATTGGATGGGTGGGTTAGAGTAGAAAAAAAAAGGAATACTGAGTATAATAGTAATAAAACAAAATTGAGGATAGCAAAGAATGTTTTGCCCAACCTCATCAATTCTAACTAAATAATGAAACAAAAAGGGCACATTCTGAAGTCTTCAGAAGAAACCATCTAAGAGTGGAAATCAATTTTAATAATTGAATTAAACTCTTTTAAAGGTCTATGTTAGTTTTCTTTTTTCATTTTCTTGTTAAGAAAGATACAAAATAATATCCTAATGCAGTTAAGCAGTGTAAATGTATTTATAAAGTGCAATGAATGGTCCAATGTAGTTTGGAAAGGTATCTGGAGTTGATTGCAAATTTTGTACTGAATTTGCAGTCATGATGCAATAAGGTGTTAGTCTCCTAAAAATATCAACAATCTTCCGAGTAAATAATCTTCCAGTTTGCATTTGTGTTATTTGTGCCTTGAGATTAATAGCTTTAACGCTGGCGTGCGTACTGCTATGAAAAGGCGTCATACCATATTATGGAGTGCACAAGCACTTGTAGATAGAGGAGTAGGAAAGGGGTCGAAGAAAAAATAATAGCGTAGGCGAGTTGCGAACAGCTTCCCGCGTCGCTGGACTACTGTTAGCCAGCGGCGAATCCCCTCGGCCATCCTGAGTCTCAAAAAAGACTCATTCAAACGAAGCTTTTAAGCCGCTCACCTGCACTTCTCGTACGCTACACAACCCCACTCATAGAAGCGGAGCGTATTTTGAAGAAATGAAGAGAGCCCGTTTGGAAATGTTATCTAAGGGCTAACGCTCCCCTTCCCGGGTCTGGGCACCATTTAGGGATGAATCTGTGGTAGAAATTGACCATGCCACAGAAACTCCTGAGTTGTTTGCGTGATGTAGGACTAGAAAAGTTTCGCATTGCGCTAACTTTATCTTCGAGTGGGCTAATCCCTGCACTCGAGACATGGTGCCCCAAGAATGAGAGTTGCGGGACACCAAAGAGGCACTTGGAGGTGATTAGTACGATACCGTACTCCTGAAGACGAGAAAAACTTGGCGAAGGTGAGAAAGGTGTTCCTCCAGCGAGGAAGATGATATTAGGATGTCATCGATGTAGCAAAATACAAACGGAAGACCCCCTAATGACTTGATCCATAAAGCGCTGGAAAGTTTGCCCAGAGTTACGCAATCTATATGGCATCTTGATCATTTCAAAAGCACCAAACGGAGTGGTGATGTTAGTCTTTGCGACATCATCTGGGTGAATAGGGATCTGGTTGAAAGTACGAACCAGATCCAAGCGAGAAAAAAATCGTACAGCCATGGAGAGAAGAGGTAAAATCGGCTAAGTACGGCAAGGAATAACGATCAGGAATTGTTACAGCGTTAAGAGCTTGTAATCCCCAACTGCTCTGAATTCCCCCGGCGTGGATTCGGCACAATGTGAAGTGGATAGGCCCACGGAGAAGAGGAAGGCCTACAAATGCCTGAATCAATCATGAATTGGAATTCATCACGCATGGCAGAGAGTTTATCAGGTGCTAGACGGCGTGCGTGGCAGTGAGAATACAAGACCTCCTGTTGTCTCGATCCGATGCACCACACTATGTTTAATGGGCCTGACCTTCGAAGGTGGAAGGGTGAGCTCAGGAAACTCCTGAAGAAGGCGCTGAAACGGTGGCTCGGTGGACAGGGGACGAATAGAGAGGAGGGAACTCTGAGAAGGTGAGTACGAACCTGAGGCAGTGAGGAAAGTTTTGCGGTCGACAAGCTTGCGTTGTCGAGAATCGACCAGGAGGTCGTGGGCCGAAAGAAAGGCGAGGCCCAATATTGGACAATCTACCTCGGCCATCCTGAGTCTCAAAAAAGACTCATTCAAACGAAAATTTTAAGCCACTCGCCTGCACTTCTCGTACGCTATACACTTAAAAAAAAATAGTCCCATTTTATACTCCTAATAGAAATAGCTTTAAAGGCGATCATCTGCTCCAATAAGTTTTTAATGCGCCATTATACGAGTGAAAATATAAGCAACACTGCTTTTCTTTCACTCTTAGCTTTTTGTTACATTTGAACGAAGTGCTCTTTTCATTAGTGTTTTAAAGATAGCGTTAGAATTTCTTTTTCAATATGGAAAAGCCGACGCAACTTACAAAATATTTTCGCAAGGAGTTAAGGCTGGTTATATATCATACGCATCGTGACAGAAATCTTTGAGAAGTAAAGAATTTTAATCTCTCATGTCAAGGTAACTATTAGAAAGAAAGCTTTATGGAGAGAAAAGTTTGATAGAGAATTGAGAGACTTTTCTTCTTTTTGGCCGCGATTCAACGAAGAGCGAACAACGGTACTACAACATCGAATATCTAGACTGCTGGCAACTCGCCATGCAACAACAGCATTCATCTATTTGCCAGACCTCTGACAAGAGAGCATTTACAAATTAATCTTGGTTCCGTCAACTTTTCTCTCGCAAGTGCCGCATGTTGACACTCTCAGCAGGCTCTCCCGCTCTGTTCCTCACTATCCATACTAACATGTCAACCCAGAAACCCTTTTAATTGATGCCAGCGTAATGAAAATATATGACTATATAAAAAGTATATTGGGTGAGGCAGAAGTAACCAGACAACCTTTTTATTGGAAGCTTTTAGAGATAATTACATCGAATTCTATGTGGTTCTAAAAGGACAGAGTACCACCCCCCCTACAGCATCGATGCACGTGATTGGCTAGATGAGCATTTCTCTCAGAGATAGTTTAGATGCAGGAGCCCCATGGAGTATACTCCTCGATCTCCAAACCTTACACCTCCTAATTGTTTTCTTTGGGCTATGAAAAATTATGTATATGCTGAAAGTCTATAAGTAGGGGAGTCACTTGTTTATAGGTAAGGTCACCTCAAGTTTACTGGTAGGCCACCTGTTTGAGGTAGGTGGAATGAGTGGTAATATTTGGCTTGAGGCACTCAACGGCTGTGGATTACGCCGTAGAATTCAATCTGACTCCAGATGTCTGCTCGTTATTCACTTGTAGCCTGGGTAAACGGTAACTGGCATATTGTTTGGCAGAGGTAGGGAATCAGAAGAAAATGGCGGTTTTGTAGGTTTTAATTTTGGTCTTATAACCACCTCGGTTCTGCCATGTGAAATCGCTGAGTTCCTAGTTCGTAGTATGTTCACGTCCTTGGAACTGGCTATCGGTGTTAATAAAAACAGTGTTTCTTGTATTTCTCTCTCTGTCAGACTGTCCTGGTGTTTTTGCAAGCACTTTTATTCTACCTGATCGTGTACAAACGTACGGCTTTTTATCACTCTTTCCTTTACCTGGAGAGGTTTTCCTTCCATTCTCCCTGATATTAGTTCCTTGCTCCCTCTTGTTCTTCACGACACAAAGTATCAACGGTCTTCCTACCATTTCTTGCATGGGTCGAATGGCGTTGATCGTTCAGTGCATTACCATTATACGAGGGTGGCAGTTTCGCCGGTTTCACCCTGTCCATTGAGACAGTATCTTAGTTGTCATTCTGTAATTCCAGCTTGTAAGCTTTGTCGTCGCGCTCGACCACCGGGAAAGGGTCACCATATAGCGTTTCTAGCGGCTTGCGAACTCAATCGATTCGGACCCACACATGCGTCACTTCTCTAAGAGCTTCGGGTACTAAAGGTTTGGGCACCTAGTATAGGTGTCTTTCGGATGCCTGTGTGAAATCGACTTGTAACATGGCTATTGCCAATTCCTTAATAAATTTTGAATCTTCTTTTGACGATGAGGATGAAACCAAGGGCTTTGAACACAGTAGTGTAGTCCCTGTAACTGCTGTGAAAGACGAAAAACCTGAGTCAGTAGGTAGGGAGCGAACGCCCAAAAGGACTATTGGAATGGCCATCGGCCATCCCTGTCGACGAGCCATTATGGAACTCTTCAGAGTTATGTGTACTCTTTCAGCCATCACGCTTGTGGTTGGGAAGTATGCCTATTGCGGAGACTATGGAAACCAGCGAGGACTGATAATTCCTTGAACAACTCGGACTTGAATTGGGCTCCTCTGTCGGTTATCACGTATAATGGGACTCCAAATCTGGATATCCATCTGTCTAAGAAGGCCAAAGCAACCGTTGCAGCACTTATGTGTAGCACAGTCAATGCATGAAGGGAGATACCGGTTATGCGACGGATAGGAATGCCCAGGTGGTGTGCATGGTGGTAGTGGCAAGACGATGTCAATGAGCAGTCTTGAATCTTGACGAGATATTAATGGACAAGACTGGAGATTTATTGTGGTGATCAGTTTTGGAAAACTGACATGAGAGGCACTCCCGTGCCTAGGAGCCAATGTCCCTATAAATATTAGGCCAAAAATAGCTAGACCTAATTAGATGGAGGGATGCCTTAATTCCAGGGTGGGACAAATTTGCAATTGTTTGAAGATTATCATCCTGCATGCTATAGGGACGAACGTTCATAGGTATCTTGATGTTATTTCACATCATAATTGATCTTCTGCAGGAAAAGGAAAAGATTTTAATCGCGACTATAGTTATTCTGTTTCTTCATCGTTATCATGTGCTGCCACCAGAGTTCGGAGGTCAAATGAGTCAATTTGGACCGATTTGAGGTTCTGTGATAGGAAGTCAGCAACGATGTTGTTTTGAGACCACGCATGCATGTGATGTCGCTGATGTACTCCAATATTGTCGTCCAGTAGCGTTGTTACCCGTCTGTTTTGGAATACAATGGTGGGGTTTGTGGTCCGTGCACAAAGTAACATGGCGACCCTCAATCATGTGTCTTGAAGTGGATCACAGCAAGATACGCTACCAAGAGTTCCTTGTCGTATGTGGAGTATGCTTGCTGTGTCTTACTTAATTTGCTTGAGAAAAAGGCCACTGGTTGCGGTTATCTATTCGATATCTGGTGAAGGGCAGCCCCTGCCGAGTATTGGGAGCAGTCTGTCACCAGTTGATACGGTGAGTCATTGGGCAGCGTGTGACAGAGCTTAACTGAATTAATTAGAGCCATTTTAGTATTATTAAATGCTTCTCTCGCAGCCCCATTCCACGCGAGCTCACGAGTCGTGAGTTGAAGACACGTGAGCTTAGTCAGTGGGGCTGCAATCGCGGTAAAATTCGGAATCATTCTCCTATAGTAGCCTAACATGCCCAAGTATCGGCGCAGTTCCTTAAACTCTGGTAATGGTATCTCCCTAATTTCCTTAACTTTCTTAGCTGGTGGGCAAATTCTCGTAGCCGAAATACGATGTCCTAGAAAGTCAATTTCTTCTCTAGCGAACTCGCACTTCTCTAGGCATAATCGTAAATTGTTCTCGACCAGGATTTTGAAAACTTTGTCTAAATTATCCAAATGGTTGTCCAAATTGTCTGAAAATAGCAGGATTTCGTTTATATATGTGCAAAAACGAACTCTAATTCCCAAAACAAGTTATCCATGTGACGCTGGAAAGTGCACTCGCATTCCTGAGGCCAAAATGTAATGTTATATAATCTCATAACCCAAACGTAGTTAGCACCGCAGTTTTTTCTATGTCCGCTTTGTTCATCGGGATCTGATGGTAAGCAGGAACCAAATCTAGCCAAACCCGGAATGAGTTCGGAATGGGGGTGGGAACGACAGTACTCGTAGACCTTTGGGGGCCAGGAGCAGAGGGTGTCTTTCTTATCATTGAAGAATAAGACGTCCCAGGCAAAGCCGGGCGCACCAGGACCAAGTCCTTAGCCTCGCCAAATGAGACGATCCTGAGCGGGTGATTACCTTCTCAAGGAGATACGCACCACCACATTGCTTCGAAGAAGCCGGTTGCGGCTCTCCGCAATGGACACACTTGGCCACAGACGATTTTGACTTATCGTGAGCGGACTGGGAGCAACATACACAGACCGTGTAAACCTGACTTTGCGCGTCTATAGGGGAGACTTGTATGACCGAAGTGGTGGTAGTAGTAGCACCTCCGCGGCAGTGGCAGGAATGACTTCACGCGGTAGTGATACTAACTGGCACACACCGACTCAGGGAGCTTGTCACAGTCGAACGTGACAAAGAGTGTAGGGGTGGGTCTAGAGGGCTTTCCATGTTTTCTCATCACATGCTCGATCTTGACCGCCCCTTGGTCGGCCAGTCCACGAGTTCCCTCGACGTCATACTCACCGGCGTGCCATCAAGTATCCGAAGGGGACTAATCATGGCCGCCTCGGAGGGATTCAAGCATTGGCCAAAAGGCTACCGTTGGAGAAACGGGACACCTCGGCTCTCTATCAATCACGCTAGCTAAAGCTCTCCTCTGATGAATCATGTTACCCTTAGCCAAAATTCTGCCATCAGTGAAGCGAATAACGAGGAAGCGTTTGAAGCCAGCGTACTCGAAAACGCCAGGTGACATCTGAATGAGGGTTCCCGCCGTAATCGAGGAGGGTCCACTCTGCGCAGTTCTGGTCTTGGTTTGGGACTTCCCACCCGCAAGAGCAACGGGGCCAGACGTGCCGAGCTTGGATTGGTCACAAACCGAAACGGCAGCGGCCTCGTGGCCCCGGAGGATGAAGAGAATCCCACAAGTCTTTTTCATTAGGAGAGGAGGGCGCGAATGAACTCGCTTCTCTCCCCTGCCGGTAGAAGCTCATAGGCCAGATGTGCCGGCCTCGACGAGATCCTTCTCCGAAATGGAGAAGGATCAGACAACGGAGGAAATCCCTCCTCTCCTTGTGAGGCCTCAGGGACCCATGCCGTCTAAGGAGGAGCATGCATACGGGCGGACAGGGGGTCTGTGCTTGGCACCGAGCCCTGGTTCGACCGCATGAAGGATCCAGGCCTCTGGGGATGGCTCACCTCAGGGACCATGTCTATCTCAGGGATGCATCCCCACCCCCTCCCCTCGAGACAGCACAGGTCCCATTTGAGGTACCTTTGGTTAGCTTATCTTCAGCCAGCGAACCGGGATTCTTTGGAGAAGAGAAGGAGGCACGTACGGACACTCCCTCTAAGCTCATTATGCGCGCCGTCAGGTCGTTAGAGGGCATTGAGCAACGGGTCGTGCCTTCCCTCGCCCCCGTAAGGGGGTTGTCCGTATCGTGCTGCTCCTACCGGGGTTGTCTATTATGGGCCACCTGCCTGCCTTCTTGACAGACCTCTTGGCAAGCAGACGGGGGACTGCCGCTGGAGTGAGTGACTGAGAAAGGAGTGAGAGGGAGTCCTCTACCCCCGGAGGAAAAGGAAAGGAGTAGGCCTCCTCTCCGGTTAAATAGTGTTGGATGGTCCCCTGTGCAAGCAGAGAGGAGGGGACCTCCATTTTTCCATGGAGCTACCCGAGGGTGGCTCCGACGATGGTCGAGGGGAAAGTAGAGAGGGGGTATTATTTTTTTTCAAATCATCATTGTGCATGGTTACCTATTTTATAGCATGGGATGAAAACGATCATCACCCTCACGCCGTAGCCCGCTCTGCGAGAAGTGAAAACGGGGGCGGCTGCCGCGATTTTAAGCTACTCCTCCCGACCAGTGACCTGGTAGCCCATCAGCATGGCGGCTCCACCTTGGGCAGGGCATAAAAAATGATAGAGATAGAAGGCAGAATGAAGCGGGGTGTGCGGAAGGTGGTTAAAAACTCACCACCCCAGGCCGGAGCTCAGGGGTGAGGGAACGTTGCCCGTCTCCTTCTTCAGCCCAGATCCGGGATAGAGACCAACCAGAAAAAGTTGTAGGAGAGGTTGTAGGAAAAGTGAGGAAGTATTTTTTATTTTTTTTTAAGAGCTCATCTGGCGACTGCCTACTTGGGCATTAGTCGCCGTATTAAAAACTGCCTAATACTAGGCTACTTCAAAATAAAATTCAAAATGGAAAAAGGAAGAGAGCAGTAAGCAAGGTCCTGCTTAAATAATAGGGAGAAGGCCGGCCTCCCCCCAAAAGTCAACAACTCCACTAGTCAATGTGTAAGCACTCGTCCCGAGTAAAAGGGACAGGCGGTAGCGACCCCCCCCCCCCCTCTCGGTACTGGGACAGGTAACGTGCGCGAAAATCACCCAGACTGGGACATTCGACAAGAATGTACCGAACAGTCTGGGGGACGACGCAGTCGTCACAATAGGGCGCAGGCGAGCGCTCCATCAAATACCGATGCGTCACACGAGTATATCCGATTCGGAGACGACAGAAAGCGACCTGAAGCCGTTGCAGCATTGGGGGATAGGTCCATGGGAACATTCGCGGCGCAATGGCACGCAACTTTAAGTTCTCTTCAACCGTCTCCCACCTTCTTTGCCAAGCAGTCCGAAGAGCTGCCCGTATTCCTGCTATGTAGTCGGTGTGAGGAAGAGCGAAACGCTGGTCCGGTCGCAGAGTCCTCGCGGACTCTTTGGCGCCCTCATTCCCCGCAATTCCTACATGTCCAGGAACCCAGCAGAAGATAATCTCGACATCTGCCCGGCTCGCCAAAACCGTGGCGTCACGGATATCGCGAACCAGGGGATGCGGAGATTCCAATGCTCCGAGAGCACTCATGGCGTTTTGTGAGTCGCTATACATCACAATCCGGTCTCCGAACCAGGCACGTCGCGTAATTTTCCATACCGACGGGTGTATTGCCACTAGCTCAGCCGTGAAGACAGACAAGTGAGGAAGTAGGCTAAAAACACAGGCTGTCAGAAAGCTAAGCTGGGGTCGGACGGGGCGCTGAGTCCCGTCAGCACGGCGGCTAGGAAGGAAAATCGCCGCGCCCCTTACGGAGGGTGCTTCGAGGACTTGATAGACTCACCAGTTTATGGATTTTTATTCGTGAGCCTGGGTTACCCGTAAAAGGGGTGGCGGACGAAGGCATTTGAGATTTCACCCTCAAGTTTGCTGAGTCCCAAAGTTCTTACGTGAAACCCTTTTATAGGCTGGATTCGAAGGTAACTTGGTTATCACGGGGTTATAGGAAGGTCTCGAACGGAAAACGGTGTTTTTTAATGCTTTATTCTTTGCTTAGGTAATCTTAGCCCTTTATCAGACCAGTGATCAGATATGATCACTTAAATGAACTTGCTAAATGGCAATTTTTCTAGCGCCGCACGCTAAAGGGATAATGGGGCAAGCGAGATAGTAGAGTATTACGCGTCTTTGCTGTAAATTTCTTCTAAAGTTAGATAATTGGAGCTAGGACGGCTGGATTTAAGGACTAGGAACGGACTCGTGACTCTAATAATAAACATATCAGAATGAGAGTAATGACGAATGAATAATAATTGCCTTGAGAATGTTTCCACCCGTGTATTTATACTACCTCCAATTAAGGGGGTGTGCCTTCATTTCTCCTAATCTGGACGTAGGGCGGAGCTTACGAAATGAGAAGTATGTTCTTGTACTTTGTTAAGACTACTGAGCGGAGGTAAAAGGTGTGTACGGGTTTAGAGTAGGCACGTATGTATTGAATTTGCCCGCCTAATCGTGCCTTTATCAAACGGGCAGCCAGAGCAAACTTGATTCTGCCGTCTCACAGGTTCTCGCCAAATCTAGCTGGTCAGATCAGATACTACTCTTAAGTTTACCCAGCTGCCTTCGTTATCTTGTATCGATACCTTTCGTCTCGCAGCTGTTTCCTCGCGTGTGTATGTTTGGTTTTGGAGGAGAAACCTCCAACTATCGGCTTGGCCTTTTTTTCTTAATACATGTACATTTGTGATAAGTATTTGCCCGCCGCCAAGAAGATCGGCGGGCGTTCTTCGAAATATACCGGAACCTAGCCCGACGAAATTCACCGACAGTGAGATCGTTCGGGCGGCGCTTAAAGCGCATCTAGGCATAGCGCTTGTGTTTGAATGCCGTCTAACACTCGGATGACCACCAAGGGAGTGGTCAGCGTGAAAAACGGCCACACCTTCTAGGAATAGTAGCTAGGCACGCGGCGATGAGATTGCAGGAGAACAATTCAACGGCCTCATCTACCGACCTAAACTCCTCGACTGAGATAGAGAATTCAGTCATTTTATGAAATGCAGACCACCGCGCTCGGGCCAAGCACCATAGGGGCAGGGTCTCGGGCGGCAGCGGCCCAGAAAATATTTGAATGGGAAAGTGATCACTACTATGGTCATGGACCACTCCCCAATCGAAATCTGGTTGTGCATCCGGAAAGCACAAAGATATATCAAGGCAGGAAAATGAAGAGGTTCTCGGGCAGTGATGCGTAAACCTATCCACATTTAGAATACCCATCTCAAGCTCGTCGATCAGGTCGGCAAGGACTTGACCGCGGGGATTGGTAGAGTAGTCTGCAAAGAGGGGCTGTCTACCGTTTAGATCTCCGAGCAAGAGAAAGGCCCTCGGCCACCGTGCCACGACACGGCGGAAGTCCCCCGCGTCGAAGTCGGCTGACGGTGGAATGTACGCGGAAATAACAGTATACCTCCTATCAAGGTGCAACGGCACAGCTACTGCCTGAAAGGAAGTATCTAAAGCGAAGAGAAGAACGGAGACATCATGCCGGGTGTAAATCGCACATCCTCCCCCCCGGCCCCCATCCCGTGGTGGTGCGGTCGCAAAACCATTATACCCCGGGAGGGCGGGCAGGGGGCATGCGCACAGCATGGTTTCCTGCAAAAAAGATAGCTACGGGGAACGGGAGGAGATGAGCCTGAGCAGCTCCTCCTAGTTTGCCCGAAGTTCGGGGCAATTCCCTTAAAGGAATATGCCTTCCAAGCATAGCTCGTAGACGCGGGGGCGCTCTTCGAACAAAAAACCCTCACGGGAATGGCCGTGTTTCCCGGAGGCTGCACACCGGGCGCTGTTGGCCGGACAATGAGCTGAAGGCGCTGTCACCTTCGAGGACTTATTGGGGGAAGTTGGGCTCGCCATGCGAGTCTTTTCTTCCCTCGGCCTCGAAACCTTAGGCAGGCGTTGCGGCTTCGGCGGCGGGGGACCCTCTTTTCGAGGATCCACCATCTCCGAGCCACTCAGCCCACCACTGGGCGTGGGCGAAGGAGCCGAAGCTCCTTTGTTGCTGTCCTTTCGGTGGGAAGCTTTAGCAACTCCGGAAGAGGGCCTGGCAACCAACTTCAGGGGCGTTGCCTCCTGTAAGCCTTACGGGAAACGGTCACGCTGAGGGAAAGGCGGGGAGCCCTGGTTTTAGCCGAAGCTGGGTGTGGACTCTATGTGCCGCTAGATTTACCAGGGGAACGCCCGGGGTGGGTACTACCTGCAGAAGGGTTCCGAATGGGCGCAGAAACGACCGTAATAGTAGGCCTGGAGATGCCAGGAGCAGAGGGTTTCTTTTTCAACATTGAGGCATAGGAAGTTGCGGATAGAGCCGGGCGCGCCAGGACCAAGTCCTTAGCCTCTTGAAATGAGAGGCGATCCTGAGCCTGAACGGCCAGGATTTCTTTCTCGATGAGATACGTACCATATTGCTTCGAAGAAGCGGGGTGCGGCTCTCCCAATTGATACACTTGGCCACACACGATTTGGACTTATCGTGTGTGGCCTTGGATCAACTTACACAGGTTTCGGGTAACCCCGACTTTGCACGTCGACAGGAGCGATTAGTATGGCCGAAGCGGTGGCAGTAATAGCACCGCCGCGGCAGTGGCACAAATGCTTTCACGCGGTAGCAATACCAACCGGCACGCACCGACTCAGGGAGCTTGTCACAGTCTAACGCGACGAAGAGTGTAGGGGTGGGTCTCGAGGCCCCACCCTGTTTTCTCATCACACGTTCGACCTTGACCGCCCCATGGAAGGCCAGCTCTAAGGTGATGTCCTCTATGGAGTAGTCAACGAGTTCCCTCGCATAAGCTACTCCTTTCACAAAGTTCATGGTAGAGTGCGGCGTCACACTCACAGGCGTGCCATCAAGTGTCCGAAGGGCACTAATCATGGCCGTCTCGGAGGGGTCGACGCATTCACCCAAAGGCTTCCGTCAGAGAAACGGGTCACCTTCGGCTCTCTACCAATCACACTAGCTCGAGCTCTCATCTGATGGATCATGTTGCCCTTAGCCAACATGCTGCCATCAGTGGAACGAATAACAAAGAAGCGTTTGAAGCCAGCGGGCTCGAAAACTCCGGGTAATCTCTGAATGAGGGGCCCCGATATTATCGAGGCTCCGCCCTGCGCACTTTTGGTATTAGTCAGGGGCTCCACACCCGGGGGTGCAGAGGGGACGGATGTGCCGATCTTGGCTTGGTCGCTTACCGAAGTGGCAGCAGACCCATCCATCCCCACAGCCTCCGCGGATGGAGAGTAACCCCGGGTCTTTTTTCTGTTGTTTTTTTTTAAGGAGAGGAGGGTGGGGAATGAACACGCTTCTCCCCTCCCTCGGGGGTAGGAGCCCCCAGGCCAGATGGACCGGCCTTAGCAAGGTCCTTCTCCGAGATGGAGAAGGTACTGGCACTCGCAGGGGCACCGGTCGGAGGAGATCCCTCCCCTCCTTGTACTGCGTTGGAAACCCTAACTGTTTGAGGCGGACCTTGCATAGGGGCGGACTCGAGTTCGTTGCTTGGCGCCGAGCCAGGATTTGCTCCCATGGAAGGCCCCACAGTCTGAGGCTGGGTTGCCTCAAGGACCATGTCCATCTCAGGAAAGGCCTCCAGTTGGCCTTATCCCCCTAGGATATCACAAGTCCTATTGGCATTGCTGACACAAGTCAAGTCTGGGGAGGCACAGGCCTTGACCCCGGCAAGGTTCAATATTCTTGCCAGTAGGTCTTTTGAGGGAAGCGACCTGGCTTCCATCTAAACCCGTAAGGGGGTTTGCCCTACCGAGCCGCTTCAATGAGGAGCGGTCGGCTATGGGCTGCCTGTTGGCTTTCTTGGCAGTCCTCTTAGAAAGTAAAGGGGGAACTGCCGCTGGAAAGAGTGAGCTGCCCAAATGCACCTCCAGACAAGGGGGTGAGGGGGGAGTCCCCTACACCCATTGGCGAAGGAGAGGAGTAATCCTCCTCTCCGGTTAGAGAAATTTGGAGGGTCTCCTGCGAGAGCACAGGGGGGTGGAACCTCCATTTTTTTCTTTGGAGCTGCCCGAAGGCGGCTCGGTTGATTGTGAGGGGGAAAGAGGAAGGTTTTTTTTTTTAAGATTTGCATCATCGGACAGGGTGACCCTAATTCTTCTACGGGATGCAGACGCTCTTCACCCCTCGCAGTAGCCGGCCCAGCAAGGGGTGCGTACGGGGCTGGCAGAGCCAGGTACCGCCATTCAAAACCACCCCTCCTGCCTGGTCACGTGGCAGCCCTTCGGAATGCCGGCTACACCTTAGGCACGGCGTAAAATTGATAAGTGTGAAGAGAGAAGGAAAAGGGATGTGAGGAAGGTATAGGTGGAGATGAAGCAGGTTGTTAACAACCCACTATTCCAAACCGGAGCTCAGGGGTGAGGGAATATTGTCCCCTTCCCCCCCTCAGCTCCGAACCGGGATAGTGGGCTGTAAAGGTCGGCATCTACCCTATGAAAATAGAGGCCGACCAGAGAAAGTTGTGGGAGAGTTGTAGGGGAGATATACAGGCTGTCTGAAAGAGGGAGAAGAGGCTAAGCACGGCGGCCAGGAAGACAAATCGCTGCACCCCTTAGGGGAAATAACAAGGAAGAGTTTGAAGCCACTAGGCTCAAAAACTCATGGTAGTCTCTGAATGAGGGGCCCCGGAGTAATCGAGGCCCCCGCTCTTCGCACTTACACTTTTAGTCTTTGTCAGGGACTCCGCATCAAGGGGGGCCGGGGTCGGACATGCCAATGTTGGCTTGGTCGCTTACTGAAGTGACAGCCGACCCAACCACCCCCGCAGCCCCCGCGGATGGAGAAGAGCCCAGTCTTTTTTTCTTTTGGGAAGAGGAGGGCACAGAATGAATCCACTTCTCCCCTCCGCCAGCAGGAGCCCCCAGACCAGATGGACCGGCCTCAGCAAGGTCCTTCTCCGAAATGAAGAAGGTCCCAGCGGTCGCAGGGGCACCAGATGGAGGAGATCCCTTCCCTCCTTGTACTGCCTTGAGACCCGAGCCGTCTGAGGACCTTGCACAGGGGCGGACTCGGGTTCGGTGTTTGACGCAGAGCCCGGATTCACACCTATGGAAGATCCTACCGTCTGGGGCTGGGTTGCCTCAAGGACCATGTCTATCTCAGAATTAAGCCTCCTTGTGCCACCCCTCACCCCCCCCCCAGAACATCACAGGTCCGATTGGCAGCGGTGACTCTAGTCGGGTTAGATGGGGGGAGCCACATGCCTTGACCCCCACTAAGTTCAATATCCGAGCCAGCAGGTCTTTCTAGGGAAGTGGCCGATGGGCCCTATCTTCCCTCTCTCCCCTAAGGGGCTGCCACTGTTAAGATGGAGTCACCCAAGGGTGACTCCAAAGAATGGAGTATGGGGGAGCCCCCTGCACTCATTTTCAATGGAGAGTATTTTTTTTTATTTTTTTTTTATTAAGGGGCTATCTGGCGACTGCCGACTTAGGCATAAGTTGCCGTAAACAAGCAGCCTAGTTCTAGGCTACTTCAAAAAAATTCAACAGGAAACAACAATAAAAAAAAATAACAATAACAAAGGAATAACAAAAACGATAACAAAAACAACATCAACAATAAAACCGGGTTAAATGAAAGGGAGAAGGCCGGCCTCCCCCAAAAAGTCAATAAGTCCACCAGTCATGGTGCACGCACTCGTCCCGAGTACAAGGGACAGGCGGTAGCGACCCCGCCCATCCCGGTACCGAGACAGGTATCGTGCGCGAAGATCACCCAGACTGGGACATTCGACAAGAATATGCCGAACAGTCTGGGGGACGACGCAGTCGTCACAATAGGGCGCAGGCGAGCGCTCCATCAAGTAGCGATGCGTCACACGAGTGTGTCCGATTCGAAGACGACAGAAAGCAACCTGAAGCCGCCGCGGCATTGGGGGATAGGTCCATGGGAACAGTCGCGGCGCAAATGCACGCAACTTTAAGTTCCCTTCGACCGTCTCCCATCTTTTTTGCCAAGCGGTCCGAACAGATGCCCGTATTCCTGCCATGTAGTCCGTGTGAGGAAGAGCGAAACGCTGCTCCGGTCGCAGAGTCCTCGCGGACTCTTTGGCGCCCTCATTCCCCGCAATTCCTACATGTCCAGGAACCCAGCAGAAGATAATCTCGACATCTGCCCGGCTCGCCAAAACCGTGGCGTCACGGATTTCGCGAACCAGGGGATGCGGAGATTCCAATGCCCCGAGAGCACTCAGGGCGATTTGTGAGTCGCTATAGATCACAATCCGGTCTCCGAACCGGGCACGTCGCATAATCTCCCGTACCGAGTGGTGTATTGCCACCGGCTCTGCCGTGAAGACAGACGCAACGCCTGGTAGAGCCCCGATGACTTCAAACAGAGGGGATACGGCGTGGAAGCCGACCCCCTCTTGGGACTTGGAGCCATCCGTATACACTGGCACGGTTCCAGCGTGACACGATGTGTGCTCCAAAAAGGTCGAACGCAATACTCCCGGCGCAGTACAAGCTTTGGGAGGAGAGGCGTGGCGACAAATAGCCAAATGTGGTACCCTCCAGGGTGGCGTCCTGGGCAAAACCAGAGGCGCCACCGGCCCGAGAGCGATATCTACCTCTCGAAGGAGTTTCCTGGCCCTAAACCCAAAGGGCTTAGGGTATGACTGGCGTCTCTCGACGGCATAGGCACCATTGAGATCAGCTGCGAATGCAGTGAAAGCTGTTGGCGACTGAGGGAGGCGCCGGGCTCACGCGTACAGTCGAGTGATACACTGCACGTGGCGCAGAGCGAGTGGCATCTCCCCAGCATCGACCAACAGGCTCTCAATGGGGGAAGTGCGGAAGGCACCGGTCGCAAGGCGAAGGCCGGTGTGGTGGATCGAATCCACCTTCCGCAATAAACGCTCGGCTGCGGATGCATAAAACTCGCATCCGTAGTCGAGCTTCGAACGGACAAAGGATCGATAAAAAAGTAAGGCAGTAGCCCTATCAGCGCCCCAAGCGCTGAACGTCGCGGAATGGAGAATGTCCATGGCGCGGGTACAAGAGACCCTAAGGCTGCGAATATGAGCCTCCCAGGTGAGGCGTCGGTCGAAAAAAAGACCAAGGAAACGGTGCGACTCAACCACATCCAGGCGCACCCCATTAAGAAACAAATCTGGGTCGGGGTGAAGCCGTGGATGGCGGCAGAAGTGCACCACCTTAGTCTTGGCCAAAGAAAACCGAAACCTGTGCGCTTCGGCATAGCGAGAGACGCGGTTCAATGCCTGTTGGAGTCGACGCTCCAGAGTTGGCATCTGGGCCGCGCCAAAAGAGATCGAAAGGTCGTCCACGTAGAGCGTAGCGAGAACATCTTCCGGCAGCACCGAGGTGATGCCGTTGATGCTCAGGGCAAAGAGTGTGACACTGAGGACACTTCCCTGCGGGACACCCTCTTCCTGCTCCTTTGGGCCGGAGAGGGCTCCCCCCACCCGTACGCGGAATCGACGATCTCGCAAAAATTCAGATATAAAAATTGGGAGGCGTCCCCTCGCCCCCATCGTGTGGAGAGTCTCCATGATACCGTATCGCCATGCGGTATCATAGGCCTTCTCCAGATCGAAAACCACCGTGGCGTAGTGCTGTCTACGAAGGAAAGCCTCGCAGACGGCATTTTCCAGTCGGAGCAGATCATCCGACGTGGAGTGGAACTTTCGGAAGCCGCACTGTGCAGAAGACAGATGGCCTCCGCTGTCCAGGAAAAAGGCTAATCTAACATTTACCAATTTCTCCATCAACTTGCACACGCAAGAGGTTAGAGAGATTGGGCGGAAACCGGTCGGAGTAGAGTGATCTCTCCCCGGTTTGCGAAAGGCAAGCACAGTAGCGATTCGCCAGGAGTCTGGGAGAAGACCTTCCACCCAGATCCTGTTTAACAAATCTAACAGAAAGGCCATGCCTCGCTCACCTAGATGTCGAAGCATGGCGTACGGGATATCGTCCGGACCATGGGCGGTTTCCGCGCACGAAGCGAAAGCGGAACGCAACTCACTCACAGTAAACTTGTCGTTGAAGGGTTCTCCGCCTCTGGAGGTAAAGTCCAGCCGGCGGCCTTCCGCGACATCACAACGTGCATTGAATGCTGGCGGAGCAGCATCACGGCTAGAGAATGCAGAAAAAGCAGTCGCGAAGGATTCCGCCACGGACGCGGGGTCCGAGATTGCGGTCCCATTCTCCTGGAGAACGGGAGGGGGGTCCTGCGAGAACTTGCCCCGAATCCTTTTGACTCGCTTCCACACCTCAGCTAAAGGGGTCTTCCCGTTAAGTGAAGACACGTATGCCCGCCATGAAGAGCGGCGGGCGTGCTTCGAAATATACCGGAACCTAGCCCTAGCCCGACGAAATTCAGCGACAGTGAAATCGTTCGGGCGGCGCTTATAGCGCATGTAGGCATAACGCTTCTGTTTGAGGGCCGTCTCACACTCGGCCGACCACCATGGGAGTGGTCGGCGTGCAAAACGGCCAGACGTCCTAGGAATAGTAGTCAGGCCCACGGCGATGAGGTTGCTGGAGAAGAACTCAACGGCCTCATCCACCGACCTAAACTCCTCGACTGAGATAGAGAATTCAGTCATTTCCTGAAATGCAGGCCACCGCGCCCGCGCCAAGCACCACCGAGGTGGTCTCTCAGGCGGCAGGTGCCCTGAAAATGATATTTGAATGTGAAAGTGATCACTACCATGGAGGTCATCGACCACCCCCCAATCAAAATCAGGCTGTGCATCCGAAGAGCACAAAGATAGGTCAAGGCAAGAAAATGAAGCGGTTCTCGGACAGTGATGCGTAAACTCATCCACGTTTAGGACACCCATCTCAAGCTCTTCGATCAGATCGGCAAGGACTTGTCCCCTGGGATTTATGGAGTAATCTCCCCAGAGAGGATGCCTGCCGTTCAGATCTCCAAGCAAGAGATAGGGCCTCGGCAACCGTGCCACGACGCGGCGGAAGTCCCCCGCGTCGAAGTCAGCTGACGGTGGAATGTACGCAGAAATGATAGTATACCTCCTATCCAGGTGCAGCTGCACAGCCACTGCCTGAAAGGAGGTATCTAAAGAGAAAGGAAGAACGTTGACATCATGCCGGGTGTAAACCGCGCATCCCCCAGCTCGGCCATCCTACGGTGGTGGGGTCGCAAGACCCTTGTACCCCAGGAGGGCGGGCAGGGGGCACGCGCCTAGCATGGTCTTCTGCAGAAAAACAGCTAATGGGGAACGGGACGAGACGAGCCTCCGCAGCTCCTCCCAGTTGGCCCGGAGTCCACGGCAATTCCATTGAAGGAATATGCCCTCCAGGCCTAGCTCGGAGGAGACGCGGGGGCCCTCCTTGAACTGAAGACCCTCACGGGAATGGCCCTACGCTTCCCGGGGGCAGAACCCCGGGCGCTGTTGGCCGGACAAAGCGCTGGAGGCGCTGTCGCCTTCGAGGACTTATTGGGGGAGGTTGGGCTCGCCATGCGAGTCTTTTCCTCCCTCCGCCTCGAAACCTTAGGCGGGCGCTGCGGCTTCGGAGGCGGGGGGCCCTCTTTTCGAGGAACCACCGTCTCCGAGCCACTCGCTCCACCTCGGGGCGTGGGCGAAGGAGCCGAAGCTCCTTTGTTGCTGTCCTCCTTTCGGGGGACAGCTTTAGGAACCCCCGAAGATGGCCTAGCGACCATCTTCAGGGGTGTTGCCTCCTGTGAGTCTAACGACTCTGTGGAGGCGCGTGGCCGTTTCGCCTTGCGGGAAACGGTCAAGCTGGGGGAAGAGGGGGGAGCCCTGGTTTTAACCGGGGCTGGGTATGAACCCTTTTTGCCGCCAGCTTTACCAGGGGAGCGCCCGGGTTGGGTAGAGCCCGCAGAAGGGCTCCGAATGGGCGCGGAAACAACCGTGCTCGTTGGCCTGGATGGGCCAGGAGCAGAGGGTGCCTTTCTAACTACTGAGGCATATGACGTCCCAGGCAGAGCTGGGCGCGCCAGGACCAAGTCCTTAGCCTCGCGGAATGAGAGTCTATCCTGGGCCTGAACGGCCAGGATTTCTTTCTCCAGGAGATATGCACCACATTGCTTCGAAGAAGCAGGGTGCGGCTCTCCGCAATTGACACACTTGGCCACACACAATTTGGACTTATCGTGTGCGACCTTGGAGCAATTTACACAGACTTCGGGTGACCCCGACTTCACACGTCTACATGAGCGATTCGTATGGCCGAAGCGGTGACAGTAATAGCACCGCCGCGGCAGTGGCACGAATGCCTTCACGCGGTAGCGGTACCAACCGGCACGCACCGACTCAGGGAGCTTGTCACAGTCGAACGTGACGAAGAGTGTAGGGGTGGGTCTCGAAACCCCTCCCTGTTTTCTCATCACACGTTCGACCTTGACCGCCCCATGGTC
The DNA here is from genome assembly GCA_963969495.1 of Ceratothoa steindachneri. NCBI lineage: Eukaryota > Metazoa > Arthropoda > Malacostraca > Isopoda > Cymothoidae > Ceratothoa > Ceratothoa steindachneri. The sequence goes on along the minus strand of OZ018324.1, from coordinate 116,149,788 downwards.
GGCCAGCTCTAGGGTGATGTCCTCAATGGAGTAGTCAACGAGTTCCCTCGCATAAACTACTCCTTTCACAAAGTTCATGGTAGAGTGCGGCGTCACACTCACCGGGGTGCCATGAAGTGTCCGAAGAGCACTTATCTTGGCCGCCTCGGCGGGATTCGCCGCATTCGCCAGAAGGCTGCCGTCCGAGAAACGGGTCACCTTCGGCTCTCTACCAATTGCACTAGCTAATCCTCTCCTCTGATGGATCATTTGCCCTTGGACAACATGGTGCCATCAGTGGAGCGAATAACGAGGAAGCGTTTGAAGCCAGCGGGCTCGAAAACGCCAGGTAACCTCTGAATCAGGGGCCCCGATGTCATCGAGGCTCCGCCCTGTGCACTCTTGGTGTTAGTCTTGGTCAGGGGCTCCGCACACGAGGGGGTAGAGGGGCCGGATGTGCTGATCTTGGCTTGGTCGCCTACCAAAGTGGCAGCAGACCCATCCGTCCCCGCAGCCCCCGCAGATGGAGAGGAGCCCCGAGTCTTTTTTCGTCTTTTTCTTTTTTGGAGAGGAGGGCGGGGAATGAACCCGCTTCTCACCCCCGCCGGCAGAAGACCCCAGGCCAGATGGACCAGCCTCAGCCAGGTCCCTCTCCGAAATGGAGAAGGTCCTGGTTGTCGTAGGGGCACCTGTCGGAGGAGATCCCTCCCCTCCTTTTACTGCCTCGGAGCCCTCAGCCATTTGAGGAGGACCTTGCATAGGGGCGGATTCGGGTTCGGTTTTTGGCGCCGAGCCCGAATTCCGCCCCATGGAAGGCGCTACCGTCTGAGGCTGGGTCTCCTCAAGGACCATGTCTATCACAGGAGTGGCCTCCAGTTGGCCATCCCCTCCCAGGACATCGCAGGTCCCCTTGGCAGCGTCAAGAGTCATTTGTGGGGAGGCACAAGCCTTAACCCCGGCAAGGTTTTAAATTCTTGCCAGCAGGTCTTTTGAGGGAAGCGACCGAAGGGGCCTGGCTTCCCTCTCCCCCCTAAGGGGGTTTGCCCTACCGAGCCGCTTCGATGGGGAGCGGCTGGCTAAGGGCTGCCTGCTGGCTTTCTTGGCAGTCCCCTTGGAAAGAAAAGAGGGGACTGCCGCTGGGAAAAGGGAGGTGCCCGAAAGCACCTCCAGAGAAGGGGGTGAGGGGGAGTCCCCTGCACCCGTAGGCGAAGGAGAGGAGTAAGCCTCCTCTCCGGTTAGAGAAATATGGAGGGTCCCCTGTGCAAGCACAGGAGGGGGGACCTCCATTTTTTTGCTGGAGCTGCCCGAGGGCGGCCTCGTTGTTCTTGGGGAAGTTGGGGGTTGGTTTTTTTTTGTTTGATCTTCATCATTGGGCATGGTGACCCTTTTTTTAACACGGGATGCAATAGCGCACACCTCTCGCAGTAGCCCGCACTGCGAGAGGTGCTTACAAACCCGGCAGAGCCAGGCGCCGCCATTTGGGACCACCCCTCCCGCCTGGTGGCCTGGCAGTCCATCGGCATGGCGGCTCCACCTTGAACACGGCGTAAAATATATAGATTGTGAAGAGGAGAGGAAAAGGGATGTGAGGAAGGTATGGGTGGGGATGAAGCAGGTTGTTAAAAACCAGCCACCCCAGACCGGAACTCAGGGGTTAGGGAACATTGTCCCCCACCCCCTCAGCCCCGATGCGGGACGGTTGGCTGAAAGGAAGGTCAACATCTACCCTGTGAAATTAGAGGCTGACCAGAGAAAGTTGTGGGAGAGGTTGTGTGAGAGGAAATAAGTGTTTTGAAGGAAGGAAGAGAGGCTAAGCTGGGGCCGGACGGAGCGCTGGATCCCGTCAGCACGGCGGGCAGTATGGCAAATCGCCGCGCACCTTACGGGGTGGAGAGGAGTAAGCCTCCTCTCTGGTCAAAGAGTTTTGGAGGGTCCCCTGTGAGAGCACAGGCAGGGGCTCCATTTTTTCAGTGGAGCTGCCCAAAGGTGTCTCCGCCGGTGGTAGAGAGGAAAGTAAGGGGAGATATTTTTTAAAATGTTTAGACTCATCATTGGGCATGGTGACCCTATTTTTTCATGGGATGCAAACGCTAATCACCCTTCGCAGTAGCCCATCTGCGAGAGGTGAGTACAGGGTTAGCAGAACCAGCTGTCGCCATTTTAGGCCACCCCTCTCGCCTAGCGACCTGGCATTCCTTCTGCATGGCGGCTCCACCTTAAGCATGGAGTAAAAAGATAGAGTGAAGTGAGAAGGAAAGGGGAGGTGAGGAAGGTATAGGTAGGGTTGAAGGAGGTTGTTAAACACCGACCATCTTAAACCGGAGCTCAGGGGTTAGGGAACATTGTCCCCTCCCTCATCAGCCTCAATCCGGGATAGTTGGCTGAGAAGAAGGTGGTCAGCATCTACCCTATGAAAATAGAGGCCAACCAGAGGAAGTTGTGGGAGAGGTTGTAGGAGAAGTGAGGAAGTAGGGAAGAAATAAAGGCTGTCTGAAAGGAGGAGAAGAGGCTAAGCTGCGGCTGGATGGGGCTGATCAGAGACAAAAGCAATGTGATGGCAAATTTTTATTCAAACTACACTACTAGTTTCTGAACTTCTTGCCTCATCTTTTAGCTGTACAATGTGTTATAAAACTAACTATGTTGCTTTTAAAAAGGACAAAACTTAACAAAATAATTAAAATAAAATCTTCATTTTTAGGGACAGCATTTCGGATATAAATAAAACTGTGTGAAAAAATTAAGCTGATTGAAGAGGCCCTAAAAATAAAACTTCCTAGAGATACATTGAAGCTGGTAAGAGGATCAATTAAAGCAAATTCAACAATCTTGTGCAGAAGGGAACAATTTTAATGCAATAACATCAAGTTGAAAAATGTTAAATTACAAATTGAGATAAAATATTTAATTATAATAGCATATGGGTAAAAGGTTCAAATTACAACAAATATGCTCTTAAACATTCATCTTACTTAATATCCATCGATGAAAAGTTATTTTAGGATGTGGTTTGTATTTTCATATCAGTGTTCCAAATAACCTTGTTAATAATATTATATAGTAAAAGGCATAAAAAAAAAGATGGAGAAAGTCTATCATTGATAATATAATACAACAGTGATACCTAAAAGATTGTCCATTGCCCTTGAAAAGTTAAATAAAAATAATAGCAATAGTTATGAAATGATCAGACAAACCAACCAAAGTGAGATTTTGAATAAAAAATGACTACAGCACCAAACTTTAGTACCCACTTAATGATGTAACAACATATCAGTAGCTCTGCCAGAGAACGATCCAAGCACAACCACAGGTGAAAATGAGTTTTCCCGCACTACTGCACGCTCAAGCACGCCTCTACCCCTATATGTCGCTTAGATTGTTCTCTCTCTATGTTAATACGGTCTAAACTTCAATACAATGCTACATATATTTTCACATTGTTGACACAAAGTTTCCTGGGTTAATGTACTCCCTGGGAGAATGATCTAAGCGCCCCGAGCTGTGACAACATGGCAGACAGCCAACCCACATGCCATGGCCAGTCAGCCAATAGAATGGCGTATGATTCATGATGTAGGCAGTGTGTGGCCAATGAGCTGGCTGCATGCCCTCCCAGACACTGATGCTGCAAACTGAGTTTCCCTTCAGCTACGTCATTATTATTACGACCATCTCTTGGATATGTGCTACATTTTCAGGTGATTTTAACAATATCTGCACGCAGTTCTGACAGCAATGTTGATGACCCACAAGCTATTGATGTTGTGCAAGGGCCAAGTGAGAGTGAAAGTGAATTAAACACGAGCAGAGGTAGAAAAAGGCCTCGAAAAGTGGAAGAGTGGGGGTAGCCACGTGGCACAGAAAAAGCGTAATCTTGGCCAGGCATATGTAAGTTACCAAACAAAGAAAGATGTGCCAGCATGTGCTGGCGGTAATCCTTTTCATGATGGGTGTTTTGAAAAGGTTATGCAGGCAGGTGTACAGGACATTTTTAGTGAATTTGGGGGATTGGGGTCGTATGATTTTCATATGAAATGTACAATAATAAAAGATTAAGGTGTGCAAGCAAGGGTTCATTGCTATGCACGCCATTGGGACCACATGGCTGACAAGAGCATTACATAAGGTGACAAGCACCGATACTGTTATTGCTGATCAGCAAGGATGCTACACACTAGCAAACAAGATAGTCAGGAACAAGGCTCTTCGTGTGAGGGAGTACATTAATGTGCTACCTGCCTTGTCGTCCCACTATAGCAGGGCTAATGCTCCCGACAGAAAGTACCTGGAGTCATATCTTACAATCGAGAAGCTATATACGTCGTACATGGAGTGGCTTCATGAGCACTATCCGGGTGAACAGAAGGTCTCCTTGCATTACTACAGTGATGTGTTCACCAAGGAATTTAACATCTTTGACCCACCATGTACAGACACCCGCACCACCTGTGATAAACTTGACACATCAGTCAAGAATGCAGCTGGGGACCAGGCTACTGTTGACAACCTCGTGAAGCAGAAGGAAGAACACCAGCTGTTGGTACAACAGGCACAGGAACTCATGAAGAAGATGGTAACTGATGGCTACTCAGATATTCATGCCATCTGTGTTGACCTTCAGCAGACTCATCCCACGCCTAAGCTCTCCGCTAGTGGGGCATATTACAAATGCAAGATGTGGACTTACAACCTGTGCATCCACAACCTGAAAACCAACACCAGCACAATGTATGTTTGGAATGAGACTCAGGCCAAGCGTAGTTCATGTGAAGTGGCCAGTTGTATCAAGCATTGGGTGGAAGAAGAACTCGGTAAGGATGACTTCACACATCTGGTGATGTTCTCAGATAACTGCACTGGCCAAAACAAGAACATTAACCTGGTCCTGTACTACCTGCGACTGCTCCATGCAAGGAAACTGTTCTTTATTGACCATGTTTACTTGATCCCAGGCTATAGTTACATGGCCTGTGATTGTGCATTTGGTAACATTGAGCGGCATCTGAGGCATGTGCCAAACTTATACAAGCCAGATGACTATGTTTTCCACATTAAAGCATCGGTGTCAGTTGGGCACAAAGTGGTGCACATGACTAAGGCTGTGTTCCTTAACATTGACATCATGAAGGGCCACATCACCAACCATCAGGCACCAGGGTCAACATTCAAGGATGCATAAAAGCTGCTCTTCTGCCTGAATTATAGAAAAGGTTACGTCATCAAGTCTGACTACGCAATCGACAACAACAAACTCACTGAGCTCCGACTGATGAAAGGAAGAGAAGTGTAGTCCCGTGAAAGGTTCGACTTCGGTACTGTCCCCCTCCCACCCCTGTATGATGCCCACATAAACCTTGGTGAAGAGAAGCTCGGTGACCTAACAAGCTTTTTATGCCTCATGCCAAATGACAAGAAGGCCTTTTATCAGGGCCTTCAGGATGGCACAGTCGAGCACAGTGTCATGCTTCCTGACGAGGTGCTCGATTATAACAAAATTCAATCCAGAGGTTGAGGGGGAGGTGGAATCAACATTCGCACCAGTGTGATAAGTACACCTGTAATTTTACTTAATATTAGTGTTATAGTCATCTTTATCATCTTAGTTTACAAGAATACATCACATTACCTTGAACTTCACATGTGAATGGTCTTTTTTTTATTATTAATAATCATTGAATGTTTGATTGGATCAAAAATCTTTTGCATGCAATTAGGAAGCTGATGTGTCAAGGAGTGTTTTGGTATATGTTTCGTTAAAATTGTATGGTTGTTTTTCGAAATATTAAAATGTAAAACTTTAGGATCGATTTTCTCAGGGTTTTTTAAATGCGCTTGGATCATTCTCCAGCATAGCTACTCATATGACAAATCAAACAAGTGCCTGCCAGCAACAAAAACTGAAAAATTCACCCAAAATTAGAAACCAGATTTGTTACCAGCAACCCTACAATATGTATATCTATGGTATCTCTAAGACACACAAGGAACAATGCTCCCATGCCCAAATATATCCTCTATTAATTCACAGACATAGAAACTAGCCAAATGGCTTTGTTGCACATTTTCAAACAAGAAAAACTTTCTTCCCCTACAAAAGGACCAACACAGATTCCAATACATCCAATTGTCACTATATCACCTTACCTGATAACCCCAAATTAAGAGGATTAAATAGAGTAGTAAAAAATACCAACACTAAAATGTAGAATTTAGCTTTCCTGGTCCTTATTTATATTTTTTTTAATATCTCATCTGGCGACTGCCTTCTAGGGCACAAATAAGTCACCATACTCAACCTAACCCAAATCTAGGCTATATTAAAAGGGATATCAAAAAAAGAAAAAAATACAAACAGAAAAAAACAAAAACAAACAAATTCAAAAAATATAAAGCGAGCTCCATCGACGGGGGAAGGCACGCCCTCCCCCGGTGAAGAAGAACGCGATCTATAGTAAAAGATTAAATAAAGGGGAGAAGGCTGGCCTCCTTCAAAAAGTCTTAAAAGTCCACAGGTCAGGGTGCACGAATACATCCCTAGTTGGTCCTTAAAAAAATGAACTAATAAAAGGAGCCATCATTGGGGATATAAAGGCCAAATAAAGGATCAAATACCTGGCAAAAAATTGCAACCAATCCTACATCGGAGAAACGGACAGAACTTTGGACAAATGCATATACAAACACAAGTGGGATGTATGCACCACCAAAAGCTTCCAATGGCCTTTTTAGTCACACCATATAAAAAAAAATATCAAATAGACTGGAATCAAGCCAAATTTTTATTTTGCATTAAATATTATATCAGGCTAGGATTGTTGATTCCTAGCCTTTCAATCAATCCCTAGGAAGCTTTATTTTTAGTCCCTCTTTAAGCATCCTCAAACACAGGTGTTGCATAGTTTATTTAAAATGCTGTCTGTACCCTGGAATAGGGGATTTTTTTCCCTTTTTAATTTTTTAAAAAGTTTTAACCTGTATAAAAGCAATATGGTTAATTTTAAAACTTATTGTATAGCTAAAAGGTGAGGTGAGAAGCCTTAAAACTAGTAGTGTTGTGGGTATTAGAAAGTATTTTTCTCTTGTAGTTTGGTAGGCTGGGTAATCAGTGTGATCGTAGCTTACTTATGGTGAAAGGAAATTGAGAGCTGGATATCAACTTAATATTCAGCATGAGCGTGGTCTTGAAGTAATGTACAGGAAATAACTCTAACTGCCCTCAGCAACAAAATGCTCTTCTATATATACTTTTCCTACTAAAACTTAAGTTATACAAAATGAAGCAGATTATTAATAACAAATTTATGTTTAATTCAAGTTAATGAAAGTGGTGAAATGTGTGGTTGGTTTTCATACGTGTGAAATTGCTTACTAGTTTGCCCTGGTGTTGAGGGCATCACTAGCATACTTTCTTCTTCTTGTTTGTTTAAAAATTACTTTTCCTCCGTCAATAATGTTGCTGACCGGCGATGACAGTCAGGCTCTTCCATTGTGTTATATATATATATATCTATATATATGCATTTATTGCTTACTCACACGATACTTTGTGAGTTTTCCACATATATATATATATATATATACACATTTCTTCTATTAATAGGTTCCTCCAACATGGCTTTCAAGCCTTTCAAGTAGTTTTTATTTTGCTAACTATTCTCTAGTTTCATATGGGCATTTTTGCCTCTTTTATTTCTACTTTATTAATTCATTATTTCTTTCTACTTTAATTATAGCTATGCTTGTTGTTATTGTATTTAATTATTCATTTCTTATTTTCAATTTGAATCTTAGTTTGGGCACTTCGCCTCTTTTCGTTTCAATTTATGTTATTTCTGTCAATCTATTTTCCTTTTCTTACTATTATTTTGGTTAATTTTCTTGATTAATTATTTATTCTTCTTCTCATCTTTTTATTTTAATTTGATTTTAGCTTGGGTACTTTGCCTCTCTTTCTTCATACTTTTATTATTCTTTCTCTTCTTTTTGTTTTAGTTAAATTTTAATTTGGGCACTTTGCCTCTTTTTATTAAAGTTTGCCTTTTGTTTATTATTAGGTGTAGATGGGTCTTATATTTTCTCTTGCACAGCTTCTTCTGCAGGAAAATAGAGATGTCCTTTCTACTGTGCATTGTCTGTATTGCGGTATATCTAGATTGAGGTTGATTTAGACTTATCGTGTGCGGCCTTGGAGCAATTTACACAGACTTCGGGTGACCCCGACTTTGCACGTCTACAAGAACGATTCGTATGGCCGAAGCGGTGACATTAATAGTACCGCCGCGGCAGTGGCACGAATGCCTTTACGCGGTAGCGGTACCAACCGGCACGCATAAACAACTCCTTTCATAAAGTTCATGGTAGAGTGCGGCGTCACACTCACCAGGGTGCCATTAAGTGTCAGAAGAGCACTTATCTTGGCCGCTTCGGAATGATTCGCCAGAAGTCTCCCGTCCGAGAAACGGGTCACCTTCGGCTGTCTACCAATTACCCTAGCTAATGCTCTCCTCTGATGGACCATGGTGCCATCAGTGGAGCGAATGACGAGAAAGCGTTTAAAGCTAGCGGGCTCGAAAACGCCAGGTAACCTCTGAATCAGGGGCCCCGACGTTATCGAGGCTCCGCCCTGCGCACTTTTAGTCTTAGTCGGGGGCTCCGCACCTGGGGGGGTAGAGGGGCCGGATGTGCCGATCTTGGCTTGGTCACTTACCACAGTGGCAGCAGACACATTCGTCCCCGCAGCCCCCGCTTCGCCCCTCCGCCAGCAGGAGCCCCCAGGCCAGATGGACTGGCCTCAGCCAGGTCCTTCTCCGAAATGGAGAAGCTCCTGCCACTCGTAGGGGCACCGGTCGGAGGAGATCCCTCCCCTCCTTGTACTGCCTCGGAAACCCAGGCCGTTTGAGGAGGACCATGCATAGGGGCGGATTCGGGTTCGGGTTCGGCTCCGTCGTTGGTACAGGGGGAATTAAAGGGGTTTTTTTTTCTTCATCATTGGGCATGGTGACCCTCTTTTAATTACAGGATGCAACAGCTCATCACCCCTCGCAGTAGCCCACACTACAAGGGGTGCGTACAGGCCTGGGAGAGCCAGGTGCCGCCAGTCAGGACCACCCCTCCCACCTGGTGGCTCCACCTTAGACACGGCGTAAAAATATAGATTGTGAAGAAGAAAAGAAAAGGGATGTGAGGAAGGTATGGGTGGGGATGAAGCAGGTTGTTAAAAACCAACCAACCCAGACCGGAGCTCAGGGGTTAGGGAACATTGTCCCCTCCCCCCTCAGCCCCGATCGGGGACGGTTGGCTGAGAAGGTGGTCAGCATCTACCCTTTGAAATTAGAGGCTGACCAGAGAAAGTTATGGGAGAGGTTGTATGAAAAGCGACGAAGTAGGGGAGAAATACAGGCTATCTGAAGGAAGGAAGAGAGGCTAAGCTGGGGTCGGACGGAGCATTGGATCCCGTCAGGCAAATCGCCGCGCCCCTTACTGGGTTGTCTACTTGATGTTGTGGGTGCATGCAGTGTATAATCTGATTCAGATCTTGGATCAATTGGCCTTCGAATTCCTGGTCGAACTCTTCATTGTCTTCTAGGGTGATACTGAAGACATTTTTCCAATAATTCCTAAATCTGTCTTCTAGAACCGCTGGGTCCTCTATATAATATCCGTTCTCTTTTATTCCAGTCTTAGTTCTTCCGGTTAGTCCTTTTAGATTTTTGACTTGATGCCAGAATTTAGTCGGGTTCAGCTTGCTATCGATTTTGGCTATCAGGTTGTTCCATATTTCCTCTTGTTGGAGGTTGATAGCCTCTTTTAGCTCTGTGCCTAGGCGCCCTAGAAGCGAGCTTCTTTCCTGGTTAGGACCTTCCTGTCTTATCTCTTCGTACACTTCCTTGTGATCACGAGTGACCTCCCTCATCTCATCTGTCCATCTTGGCTGAGGAGGTGTTTTGTACCCAGTCTTGAGTATGCACTTGTGGTCCGCTTCTAATATGGACATAGTTATCCTCTCCAGTTCTTCATCTATCTCCTCCAAGGTTGCATCACTTAGGTTTGCTGGGGTGTATTGACTGAGTCATCTCTTGTAACATTCCCAGGTGGCTAAGGTGTAGTTTTTGCGGAGAGAATGTGTTTGTCAGTCTCATCATTTACATGGCTTATTTCAACCCCCTCCATCACGGACTACTGAGCTGTGAAGACGCAGGTCCCTCAGGTGGCTGACTACATGTCCAAGAATAGATTCAAGATTATTTGCAAAGGTCACCAGGGAGTTTCTCAAGGTTCCTGAAACACCTGTCAACAATATTGACCAAGTAATAGTTGCTTACAAGTGGACCATGGCAGGCAGCCTTCATCAATATATCCAGTCCAAGCCTGACAGGTGGGGCTACAAGCTGTTCTGCATGTTGAGTGACGATGGATTTATCCACGACATCTTAGTGTACCAAGGGGTGGTCACCTCCGATGCCCACCACCAGGAACTCGGGGGGAGAAGACCATGACTGTGAAATCGCAGTTCGTGGTTGCCCTTATGAAGACCATAAAGTGCCCAGAGAAGTCTGCAATCTATGCCGACAATTACCTCACAAGCCTCCTCCTGGCAGAATACCTGATGTCATCCTACGGGTGCCGACTTGCTGAGTCGTATTGGCCCAGTACATCCCAAATGGGTTTAGCATGGTTACCCGTAGTAAGCCTATGAGAGCCAAATTGGGATAAGCACTGTTCCCCGTAATCAGACCGAGGTCCCCAATTGGGATACATCATTGGCTGCACTTTCTTGCTAGTTTTACATCTTAAGAGCGTTTTCCAAAATTTCCAAGGAATCTATAATGGACCTTAAAGGGTTAATATCTTTATGTATGGAGTATAAATGAGAATTAGAGAAAGGGGTGTGAAATTGATGAGGAATGTTGGAAAGGCTGATGGCCTGATGGTATATTAAAGTTAGTAGTGTTACACTTGAACAAGTACAAGGTTTTAGTATCTAAAATACAGTGTGAATGAGTGGTACAGATGAAACTGATTGGCCCCACAAGATTTTATTGGTAGGAAAATGTCTGGGGCAGTAAGAGCATTAGTGAATGCTAAGAATTAGAGTCAAATTTTTCCTTTTTACATCACTTTTTCAATTTCATGCAAAAGCACTGAAGACATGGCCCCTCATGATCACAAACAATTAGGGCATGAGTGTGGGCATTTGTGCCACAGCGCACAGCTTAGGTGCTTGCCTCACCGAATCAAAGTCCTCATCCTCACTCAAGAAACAGTATGCATCTGACTGACTAGACATGCGCTTACTTAGCTCTTGGAACATCTTGGCTGGAATTTCTTCTTACATTATTCACAAGTGTGGGTTGATTGGAGATATCTCTTATTTCCACAATTTGGAGGTCATAAAGAAACAGGGGAGCATTAATATAACTCTCCTTCTCTCACTATCTTCCTCACATATGCTTACTTTTTGATAGCTCATTTCCCCAGGTTGTGAACTATTGGAGAAACCTCTTGTTTCTGCAGCTCAGTGAGCATTCAAACAGAGATAATTATTACTCCATTGAATACTAAGTCGCTACTTTAATCGAACTGTGGAATGATTAGAGATAACTACTGTTTTCATGGTTTGAGTTACTTGTGGACTAGTTGGTAGGTACATCGGACTATCAAAGACGTCTATCTCCTCCTTGTTGTGGACTGAATGAAGATACCTTGTTTCTGCAGATTAAGAAGCTCTTGAAAATATTATTACTTCACTGAATACTAAGTCAGCTACTTCCATCAAACTGTGTAGCGGTCAGAGATACTTCCTGTTTTCACAGTTTGAAGGGTTGGAGAAATGTTGATAGGGACATATCCAATCTACCAGACACAATTTCCTGGTCATGGACTGATTTTACCTAAAGTATACAAGAATAAAAACTTTTCTACTTAAGATGGAAGTACAAGAAAATGCTACAAAAGACTCGTCAAGAAGGTGACGAAGAATCAAAACAGCTTTGTGTGTGATTTCTGAAAATTTAGGTTTCAATGTGGATGTGTGAAAATAGGCCAGGATAAATATAAAACTCAAGAAAAGGAAAGCGCAAAATCCAATGCTGTTGCACTACAGGTAGAGCATTGCTGGCAGGACCAGTACAACATATTGGGTAGCTGAATGAGTTTTTGAGAAAGAGCTGAGGAGCACAAGTGGATGATATTGAGCATGATAGAAGTGTATGAAGGGGGATCGTTATCGGGTATGCATGAGGCCTTCTGCCTGGGAATAAACCATGACTGGATGAGATGACATCCCATCACTATGAATGTATTAAGAATGGACAAAGTGAGGGCTAATTTTGTGCTTAAGGGGCATAAGGGGGTGGGAGAGGACAGGTAGTTTTAGTGGCAGTAAAGTTTAAAGTACACTGACCCCACAATGTGGCAAGGGTTTTTTTGTTTCATGAAGTCTTTGGTCATCAAACATGTTTATTAGTGTAATAATGGTTAAACCTTGGCTAAAATGACTAGAGAATGGTCCTATAGGGTGGAAACACTAAGTGTAGACTGATATTTATTCAATTATTTTAAGAACACAATGTAATATTAGATAATGCTTTGACAAAAAGAAAAATTATATACGATGTAACTAATATTTAATGAGACTGCCTTTTGTGTCAATGACAAGATGAAGTCTAGGTATGACTTGAGAGTAACAATGCATGCAGGGTTTCAGCTGATATTTCCTTCCAGCATTTTTCCAGTTTTCAATTCAGAACTTCAACACTGTTGATATTTGGTAATGACCTTTTGCTCAAGCATCAACAACACTCAAAGTATATCTGTCAAACTGGGAGGCCAAAGTTACTTTGCCTCAAACTCTTTAAAATTTGCCTGGCACCAGTATTGAACTGGGGTCATTTTTGTTTTTTTTATTGTTTTTTTTTTGGGGGGGGGGGGTTACTATGTGGGAGGTTGCTCTACCTTGTTGAAGGGTTACACTGGTATTTTCTATGGTAGCATCAAACCAGGGGGAGGATGACTTTCTTTTTCAACATCTCCAAATAAACATGTTGATTGATCTTTACACCCCCTTCAATAAAGATGAGACATGTTTTTTGGACTGTTGATGTTATGCCCACCCACACCATCACCAAAGCTGGCTCATGTCTCTTGAAAGATATAAGCTGTTTAACCGGAATCTCATTTTTATTTTGTGACCAAACACGATAATTCCATGTGCTGTGGGTGGCCTGGACAGTGAACAACTTCTGATTGATGGACAGAACTGGAAGTAGTAAATCATCAAGGATCCATTAAAGAGCAGCTTTGCTCTTTACTCTCTCTTCTTTTTGGTGTGGTTAGAAAGCAGATGTCCTTTAGGTGTCTTGAATGAATCAAGTTTCAGATCATCTTTCAACAATGTTTGCATTGTCACATGGCTCATTTTAGCCTCCAAAGCAAGTTGTCTGGCCTCCTCCTTGGATTTCACCTGATCTAGTTCATCACATTTTTGATGAGGGTTATGGTTCTCACTGATCGGGACAGGGTTATCTTCGCTCTTGGAAGAAAAACTGCCAGTCTCTTTTAGCCATTTGATAGCTTAAAAAAACCCAGATCTGCTCACAATATAATTCAACATTTTGAAAATATTGCCCTGTCTTCCCATTTCTATACAGTCATATTTGTAAAAAGGTGTTTTTTTATGAATTTACACCTTGATTAAAAAAAAAAAAAATCTTGAAAGAGCCTCCAAGAAAGTAAATAATTTATGGTATGTAAACATATTTAAAATGATGTGTAAAAGCGCAGTCTAGTCTACACTTTGAGTTTCCACCCTGTTCATAAATAGTACAATCCTCCTTGTACATAATAATTAACCACAATAACTGTTTACATAGCTCAGTGCATAAACAAAGTGACATTAAATTAGGAATGGTTTGAGGCAATCAATATAAACTATATTTTTCTTTTTTTAAACAAGGAGGACAACTAAGGTAGGATAAAAGGATAAACATAGGTGATGGATAGTTAAAATAGTAGGGGAAATAGCCCTAAACTTCCATAATTTAAAAAATGAGCTTATTATACAGAAGTAAACTAATCGATTCTTTGACTAAAACAACCATATCTCCTATAGGTTGTGTTTAAATTGGTAGAGATAGGATGACTACATTTTGGGGTATTTAAAATTACTATTTTTCTAGATATAGATGAATTTTTATTCTTTTAAACAAAGTTGTAGTTTTTTGCCTTGTCAATGGCATACTTGAGATGTATATTGTGTATATACTGCCATTCCATTTTAAAAATTAATAAAGTTCGGGGTAATTTCAATTTAAAATGAATTTTAGACAAAGGATTACATCTAACTCAATGAAATGGATTTTTTTTTTAGTGATATTCATACGCATTTCTCAGTGGCTTATATCAGCAATCATAATAGTGATCACATTAAGAAAATCTTCCTAACACTGAAAAATCCACCCATTTTCCATTCTTTTATGCTAGACATTTAAATTAGAATGCCCAACTTTGCAAAGTGAATTTCTTAACAACAAAATATACTAAAAATCAAATGACTTTGCAACACTTGCATAACAATCTCTATTTTCTATATCCTCAGGATATGGATGGTGCAATAAAAGAAAGGTTCACATCAACATTTCCTTTGTAGCCATTATGTTCAATCATCTTCAGTGACTCAATGTATTCCTGCAAAATAATAATCATCATTATTATTATGGATAGAGTGAGTGAGAACAATGCAAATAGAATTTTAGAGATATACAGGGTGTGAGAGGTATTTGTGATGTGAGGAAGGAAGCAAATGAGATTGTGACTAAGCATTGTCAGGTGGTATGTGCATGTAAGAAGGATAGATGGAAATAAGACCAGAGCTGGGCAAGTGCGTTCATTTAGTCGTTCTTGAATACATACGCACCGCCTTTTTAGGAATGCAAGAGCGCAGGAGCGCAAAGTTTTTCAAAGAAACGCAAGTAAGAGGAACGCACCGCTCAACATTTTAAAGCGTTCCAAAACGATTTTTTTTTTTTAAATGTTTTCAATGGAAACAACAAAGACAACATTCTGTCATTTACATTCAGGAGGGAAGCTCTCCCCAAAAAGTGAGAGACGAGAGCAGGGAACTGTTTGACCACCTGTTCCTCTCCACTGTCACAGGCCCGAGGTAAGGGGATGGGAGGAGGTGGAAGAGATGGTCACCAAGACCCTGGACCAGTGGAAGGGAGCAATGGTGGGCATCCCCCTCCGACCTTTGCCCCACCCACTACAGGGATGCATGGCTGGACCTCTTTAAAAAATACAATACTCCTCTTCCCAGCTCAGCTGCTGTGGAGAGGCTGTTTAGCTCAGTGAGAGACATTTTGCGGGCAAAGAGGTCTAGCCTGAGCAACATTAACTTTGAACAGCTGGTGTTTGTGAAGGGCAACATGCACCTCCTTGGGTACAAGGTGGTGCAGGAGCAGGACAAGGAGGAGGAGAAGGAAGTGGAGGAGCAGTAATTTTAATTCTTTAAAAACTTTAAAAAGTGTTGTAACTTGTCTAGATGTCTTTAATCTTTATGTAAAATAACAAAAATTGAATCGTTGTGTCAGATTTAAAGTAAAATAAACTTAATTAGTGTAATACTGTAATACAAAATAATGAATAATGAAACTGTTTAGAAACTATGTGTCTACTTGTTAAATACAGTGCAGTATAGTAAAATACAGTGGAATGCAGTAAAATACAGTTTAAATACTAAATAAGTCTAATACTTAAGTGATATTTTAGATTTAGTGAATTTTTGTGTGATATAGTCAGAGAAACTGGTAAAAAGTCTGAAATATACATATATTTTAATGTATGAAGCTTTGATGTATTATTACCTTGTATTTTGTTTTATTTTTGAGTTGCAGAATAGTTCTTTTGATGCGCACAGTAGTGTTTTTGAGGAACACAGTGTTTTTTTACTTTTTTTCAGGTTTTTGGAGGAACGCACTACCTTTTTTGAGGGAGGCTTTAATAGTTTGGGAGCGCTAGCGCAGAAACGCACGGAGTAAAAAAAATTGAGGAATGCTATTCCAGGATCACACTAATTGCGGCCGGAGGAACACTAATGCACTACCCAAAATTGAGTGCGCCCAGCTCTGAATATGACTTATCAAGCAAATATACAAGAGCAAGTGTCAGGGTGCGTGAAAGATTGGAAGACTAGATAAAGGGTAGATTGATTATGTAAATGTGTGATTGAGAGAAAGGACTGTCTGTTGGGCATAATAACAGGCTAGACCATCCAATCTGTGGCCCTGAACATTCAAATGAACATCAACCTGCATAAACTTCTCTTCCACTACACTCATGCCTCGCCCAGATGAGGCTCCTATACTGTATCTAATCCATACCAGACTTACAGCCATATTTGCTTGACAAACTGTTAATGTTGCACAAATCTCACATACTTGCAACATGCAACACAACTCCCACAAGATCTACAAATGCACAGATAGGCAAACTCTGGGAGAATCCAAATGGATTGACTGAGTTCATCAATCCAAGTTGATCCTTAGCACACCACTGGAAAAAAAAGAAGTGCCCTCCCCAAACTCCCTTAGAAAAAGAATTCAAGGCCACAAATAGCACATTCCCATAAAGTGGGGTCAGAATGCTAGAATGCCACTAGAACAACCCACCTTCTACCACCCCCTATTTAGAAAGAAGCCACCAAGAACATCTTCCAGCAACACAATGAAGTGATACTGTTGATGCCCTATTAGACCAGGGGGAGAGAGACCCTCCCCAACTGTATACAGAATTGACAATCACAAGAAATGTGGGAAGCGTCTCTTTATCCCTAGGACATGGAGGATCTCTTTGATGCCATATCACAAATTTGGTATTGTTGAAGTGAAGTGCTGTACAAGTGGAAAGGCCTCACAGAAGGAATTTTACAGCTCTAACAGAGGATCAAATGTGGAATGGAACTTGTAAAAGCTTCATTGTGTAGGAAACAGGTGGGTTCCTAAAAGGTAGGTAATGTGACTTGTGTGTTTGAGAATGAAAAGGGCTGACCAAGGAGCAATTGGATATGTATGAGAGATGCGCATGAGGGTTTTTGTGAGGAAGTTGTGCTTGGGGCTACCCAGTCAAGGATGGAACCTATCTGGAAAAGATGATACAACACACAGCAACCCTTCCCTATCAAGGGCTAATTTGGAGTGGAAAAAATGATGGGTGGCTTTGTGCTAAATAGGGAATAAAAAAAAGTGAGGGTAGTTTTTAGTGGTAATGATCTATCCCAACCCCACTTTGTGGAAAATTGGCCAGTGATTATGATGAACATTTTAGATAAGTCTCAAGCAGTTACCTGCGATAAGCCATGTTCTTTAGCACCTTCAATAATCACACTTAGATAGATAAAAGATGGTCTCTTGTCTGGCTCTTCCATTTTTACAAGTTGATAGGTTCTTGCTTTCACAACTTCACCATCTTCTGTCTCAACAGACACCTCCAGTGGTTGGTATATTCCTTGGTGAATTCCTTCTTGCCTGTTAAGTGAAGATGCATCATTATTATTAATCGACATTCTCAACCTAACCAAAATGGCTTTTTCAATAAACACAGAGGGTTGAGTAGTGTGCCATCTCCACAGGTGAAGAGATTTCAAGGGCCATTAAATATAAAATATACACCACTGCATACAAGCTACAATCAACCAGAGTGCAAACACCACCGACTGATTGATCAATAGCAAAAAATAAAAAAGTTTTACTACTACTTTAATTTAACAAAAAGAAAATACGAATCAAGGGGTATGTTTAAGTCCCCCAAGAGGGACCTTCTAGCCACATTAATCCAAGTGATGAGTCAACGAATAAAAGATTCAAATAGTGTAGAGTTGTCTGCCTCATCCTCAAAATCTATAAAGCACCAAAATCTGGCACGCAGTAACAAACCCACAGCACCAAGCAAGAGCGGTAACTACCCTGCTCATCACATCGCCAGTTTTGGTACCATTCATGAATCTCTCCCAAACTAGGACATTCAATCAAACAGTGTCATAGTGTTAGGGGTACCAAGAAGGCTTCACAGAAAGGTTCAGGAAACGCTCATTCTGATGGTATTGTGCCCAGTGAGTTCATCCAATTGAGAGACAACTAAACTGATGATATGGTGGAGACATTCAAGGAAAGGTCTACAGGAATAATTTGAACAAAATAGCGAGCAACTTTAAATTCCTGAGAACCATCTCTCACCTTCTTTGCTATGCAGCTCTAAGCGCTGCCATGTAGACAGTGTGAAGAGCAAAGCAGTAATGTGGTGACTCCTGTACTGCCCCCCTCCCCACACGCACACCACCACACACACACACACACACACAGTGTGCTCATTTCTAGGAACCCTATATGACCATTGACCAAGCAGAAGACAATCTCATCATCACTCTGATGTGCAGTAGTAGCAATGACAGCAGAGGTACTACAAATGAAGAGATGCAGAGACTACAATGGTCTCGGATTCAAGCGGTATGGCGCAAGACAGACTCAGTGTCTGTAAGCGATTTGGCAGCTTCGAATAAGAGGGAGATAGCAGAAGTCAACTACCCCATCATACTTGAAGCCATCTTTATACATAAAAATGGTTCATGTTACATGATGCATCATACAAGAAAAATAAATGCAATATTCCCAGTGCTGTAGAAGGTTTAGATTATTTTTTTTCAGAGCCTATCTGGCAACTGCCTACTAGGGCATAAGTCACAGTATTCAACATATCTTACTACTAGGCTATATTAAATAACAAAAAACAAATATGTAAATAACAAATAATGATAAAAAAAAGAACAAGGCTAAAAAAATAACAAAAAGCAAAAAGACAAGAAGCGCGCTCCAACATCGGGGGTAGGCCGGCACCCCATGCGTGCAGTCATATAGTCCACAAGTCTATGTGCACAGACTGGTCCTGAGTACCGAGACGAGTAACGTGCGTGAACATCACCCAGACTAGAGGACAACGCAATCGTCGTAATAAGGCACAGGCGAGCGCTCCATCAGATGGCGGTGCGTCCCTCGAGTGTGTCCAATTCGGAGACGACAGAAAGCAACCTGAAGCAGTCGCGCAATTGGGGGGCAAGGTCCATGTGAACAGTCGCGGCGCAATGGCACACAACTTTAAGTTCCCCTCGATTGTCTCTCCCTCTTCTTCGCCAAGCAGCCCAGAGGCCAGCCTGTATTCCTGCCATGCAGTCAATGTGAGGAAGAGCAAAACGCTGGTCTGGTCGCCCAGTCCTCGCAGACTCTTTGGCGCCCTCATTATCAGCAATTCCTACATGCCCAGGAACCCAGCAGAAGATAATTTCGACATCTACCAAGCTCGCAAAAATGCCCCAAAAGCACTCAGGGTGCATTCTGAGTCGCTTTAATTCACAATCTAGTCTATGAATTGGGCACATTGCGTTATCTTCCATACTGAGCGGTGTATTGCAACCAGGGGGACACGGCGTGGAAACACCCCCTAGTGGGACTTGGAGCCATCCGTATACACAGGCACGGTTCCAGCATGACATGAAGTGTGTTCCAAAAGGGCTAAATGCAGTACTCCCAGCGCTGTAGAAGCTTCGGGAGCAGAGGCGTGGCGACAAATTGTCAAAGGTGGTACCCTCCAATGTAATGTCCTGGAGAGAACCAGGGGCGCCACCGGCCCGAGAGGTATACCGAGCTCTCGACGGAGTTTCCTAGCCCTAAACCCAACAGGCTTAGGGTATGCCTGGCATCTCCCAGTGGCATAGACACAGTCGAGATCAGCTGCGGATGCAGTAAGATCTGTTGGCGACAGAGGGAGGTGCCGTGATCGCAGGTACAGGCGAATAATGCACTGTACATGCCACAGAGCGAGTAGCATCTCCCCAGTATCGACAAGAGGGCTTTCAATGGTGGACGTGCGGAAGGCACCGATCACCAGGCGAAAGCCGGTGTGATGGATAGAGTCCACCTTCTGCAATACACGGTTGAAGAATATCCATGGCATGGGTACAGGAGACCGTAAGGCTGCGAATATGAGCTTCCCAGGTGAGGAGTTGGTCAAATACAAGACCAAGGAAGCGGTGCGAGTCCATCACCCCAAGGCAAGCCCCATTTAGAAACAAGTCTGGGTCGAGCCATGGAGGGTGGCAGAAGTGCACCACCTTAGTCTTGGCCAAGGAAAACCGAAACCTGTGCGCTTCGGCATAGCGAGAGACGCGGTTCAATGCCTGTTGGAGTCAATGCTCCAGAGTTGGCATCTGGGCTGCTCCAAAAGAGATCAAAAGGTCGCCCATGTAGAGCGTGGCGAGAACATCATGCAGCAGCACCGAGGTGATGCCGATGATGCTCAAGCTAAAAAGTGTGACACTTAGGACACTACTGTATAGGACACACTCTTCCTGCTCTATTGGGCCAGAGAGGGCCCCACCCTACGTGAAATCAACGATCTTGCAAAAATTCAGATATAAAGATTGGGAGGCGTTCCACTCTTGGGTCTATTTTTCTGACTGAAAAATCTCTGGTGTTGCTCCAATTGTAAATATTCTTCTGTATAGTAGCTAGTTATTAAATAAATCTATTCTTATAACCCTGTTGTTATTAGTAACCCAATTGCTCAAATTCTTAAGTTTCTGCCTCTTGGTTCCCTTTTCTTTAGTCTGTCCTTTGCTCCCTGATTTCTCAAGTTTGGCATAATCTTGAACCATTTAAGTCTATTTTCCCTTTCACACTTCTATTATCTCTTCCCTATTTCCTTTCTGAATACTCCTTCCCTGAGTTGTCATTTGGGCTAGATTTACACCCCAGCCAAGAAACCCTTTGAACAACTCACCCATCATCTTATGTTCAGCTGACCTAATCTGAACAGCAACACCGGCCTTGGCAAGATCCTTCTCTAAAATGGAGAAGGTCTTGCCCGTCACAAGTGCACCAGCCGGGAAAGGAGATCCCTCCTCTCCTTGTAAGCCCTCGGGCACCCGCACTGTCTAAGGAGAAGCCTTTACATCGGTGAACTCTGGTTCTGTGCTTGGAACCGAACCTGTGTTGACCCCCATGAAATATTCTACCATCTGGGGCTGGGTCACCTCAGGGGATGCCTCCATGTGCCCCCCCCCCCAAGACATCACAGGTCCCATTCTAGGTACCTGTTATCCTATCCTGGGCCGGCGAACTGGCATCCATGGGGAAGAGAGGGGGGAATATACAGTGACCCCCCTCTAAGCTCGATATGCAAGCCTACAGGACAATGGGCCCTGTCATTCCTCATACCCCTAAGGGGCTGGCCCTATCGAGCCACTCCCAGGCAGTCAATTATGAGCCACCTGCCTGCTTTCTTGGCAGTCCACTTGGAAAGCAAAGGGAAGACTGCCTCTGGGAAAAGTGAGTTGCCAAGGGTGAATCCAGAGAAGGGGGTCAGGAAGAGTGACCTGCACCCATATGCATAGGAGTAGTAAACCACCTCTCCATTCAAAGAGGTTTGGAGAAGACAGGGTGTCAGAATGAAGAAGAGGCTAAGCTGGGGCCAGATGGGGCACTGAGTCGTATCAGCACGGCAGCCAGGAAAGCAAATCGTGGTGCCTCTTAAAGGGAGGTTTAGGAGGAGAAACATGGCAACAAACATTTAATGATGACATCCTCTGTGCGACATCTTGTGGTAACCATCAGTTTGACAATTACACCAAGCTCCAGAGTTTTCTAGCACTGAACACCAAAGGGTAAGTGCATGATTGGCAACTACCAGAAACCATTGTAGTGGATCGAATCTACCACCCACAATAGACATTTGAAATCAGGAGTAAATCTTGCACCCAGAGTCGTTTTGAGGGAACAAAACAGTAAAAAGAAATTTTAAAAAATCCCGTAGCCATATCATCCCTATACTTGTTGAATGTGACAGAGCGATCAATTTCAATGGAGCAAGTACAAGAGATCCTAAGACTGCAAATATGCACCTCCCAGGTAAGTCATCAGTCCAAAATAAAAAACAAGGAATAGGTGGAACTCTAGGTCTAGGCGAGCCCCATTTAGGAAAAGGTCAGGGTGGTGGTGAAGCCTAAGATGGCAGTTGAAGTGCAAAAAATTGGTTTTGGCCAAAGAAACCGAAACTCACCCATCAGAACGGTGCCCAAGGCCTGGGGAGCCAGCCTGACCTTATCCTTCCCTGAGATTAAGAAGGATTTGGGTGACAAAAGCCGTAAAGACGGACAAAGCACCCAAAAAAGCATAACCAGCCTCAAAGAAGGGGAGAGATAAGAGTAGAAGCCAACTCCTTCGTATTTAAAGCCATCTGTCTACACAGACAGTTCCAGTCCAACAATGCATGCACCAAGAAATAAAGCAATAAGTTTGGTGGTGTGGAAGCTTTGGGAGGAAAGGAAAGGAGTGGTAACAAATGTTTAAAAGTGGTATCTTACAGGGTGGCATTTGGTGCAGAACCATCAGCACCACTTAGCCCTAAACCCACAAGGTTTAAGACCTGGTCATCTCTCATCATTATAAGCACTGTCAAAACCCACTATGGATGAAATGAGAGCCATTAGTGACTGGGGCAAATGGTAAACTGGCATACAATAGCATTATGCACTATGGATGATGTGGATGGAGTAAGTTGCATTTCCCTCGCATCAACTAGATGATTGTCTATATGATTTGATGAAGGCACCAGTTACCAACCAGAGACTGGCATGGTAGATCAAACTCACCATGAACAAGAGTCACTTAGATATGAGGAAATAAACTAACGCACATAAGTTGTGAGCAAAATCAAAAAAGGAGTGGAAAAAATAATAGGATAGAGCCCTATCACCCCAAATCCTGATGACAGGGGGTTTGGGTTTTTTTTTAAGAGAAAGCCTCTCCTGGGAACTGCCTACATGGGCATGTGTCACCATAAATCACAACAGCCTAGAAATTAGGTTATCTTAAAAAAATGGACAAAAATAAACAAAATAAAACAAAACAAAAAAAAGCATGCTCCAGTATCAGAGGGGGCTCACAGAACGGTTCTGAATGGGCACAGAGGCCACTGTGCTATAGGCCTGGAGGGGCCAGGAGCAGAAGCCTGGGATGCCCAAGGTTGAACAAGACATGACAGAACCAAATCCTTACCCTCTTGAAGAGAGATTCAGCCAGTATCCTGAATGGCCGGGACCTTTCTCCATAAGATGCGCATGTTTGTAGAATGGAAGCAGGCAATGGAGGGAGCATTAACATCGGTAAGACTAAGATAATGGTACCTGGAGAGGCAGGTACCAGCTGGGCATGGTTTGCCACAATTCACATGGACTGTACACACTATGGATGGACTTAGGTAAAATCTTAGAGCAATTTGCACAAATTTTGACTAAGCACAACTTGGCATATCTGTGCAAACAATTTGCATGGCTGAAGTAGTGGAACTAGTAGCACCGGCCCAGCAGTGCTATAAGGCCTTGATGCAATAGTGATACCGAATGGCCCACACTACTTAGGGATACTGTTATGATCAAATGGGACAAAGAGAGTAGTAGATATGGGTCTCAAGCCCCCTCACCATATTTCCTCATCGCATGCTTCACCTTGACCACTCTTCAGTGATATCTTTATGGAGTTGTACAAGAGTTACCCACCACAACTTACCCCTTTCCAAAACTCAGGAAAGTGTGTGGTGTCACTTGCACAGGTAAGTTATCAAGCATACCAAGAGCACTAGTAATGGCTGCCTGAATAGGGTCCATCGCATTCAATAGAAGGGTCACATCTGAGAAATGGGTGACCTTCAGTTATTTACAATTACCCTAGCTAAAGCGACTCGGATGAAACATGTAACTGCCCAACATGCTGCATGAGTGGACATAACCATTTTTAGCCAGCAGGCTCAAAACGGTGGGTAGTCTCTCAATGATGGGGGCCCAAATGTGATTGAAGTTTCACTCACCTAACATGCAGCTTTTGTGTCCTTTCTCTTGGTCTCAGGCTCCATAGAGCTGAACGTGCCAGTCTTGGCCTGACCACCTACGGAAACAGCAGGAGAGGCATGTTCTAGCAAATGCATGAATGACTAAGAAACTTTGGAAACTATTTGGTTCAAAGATGCCAGGTAGCCTCACAGCATCACCAAGGCTGTACTCACTTTTGGCATCTTTAGAGGGGAAGAGGACTTGGTCCCCTTCTTTCCACATCTAAGGGGGACCCAAGGCTGGAGAGACCAGGCCCAGTCTATTCTCTCACTGGTTCAGTGCAGGTCCTGCCTCTATCCAGAGCCATCCTGGAAGGAAAGCTCCTGCTCTTTTTTTATTTCTTTTGAGGTAAGAGGAAAAGGTTTACACCCTTTTCTTCACCACCCCTGAGGGGGCTCTAAAGCTGGATGGACAGGCCAGCCTGGTCATCATTGTAATGGTTAAGGATCTGCTTACTCTCTGAAATGCCCTGGAAAGAGAAGCCCTCTATGTCCATTTCAGTTAATACTCTCCTGCAAGAACGGCTGGCCCTGGGCACAAATCAGGCTCAAGGGTTTGACCCCCCACCCACACCCGAGAACCCTCCCATCTGAGGTGCAGATATCATAACCTCCATACTATGGGTCCCACAAGCCTGGGGAGGGTTGGTTGTGCTCCCTTTGGGAGTTCTCCACCAGTCAGAAGTATTCCATAATTCTCATCACTCACCAATCTGGCATCAATGTAGAACACAGCCACATTTTGAGGCAGCCTTTCCTTCAATAACCAGTGTTACTTCCTTTTGTTGCAGCCAGCATGGATTAATAAGAAAATTTACGCATGTAAAGAAGGTACTAAGGTCCCACCAATGGCTTAGGAGGTATAGGAAAAGTCACCCTTGGATCAGAAACATTCAGAATGCAATCATTTACACAATCGGCCTCAGATGTGAGCTAGGATGAACCTTGACAACCGAAATGAATGTCCTTGAACTTTGTCCATAAAGAAAGGGGCCAGGGTAGTCACCCTGTAGGTGCGCTGGAAGTGATAAAGAGAGTCAGCAACCCAGTACACACACTCCCTCATACACTCCACAGTCTTTGGGCTTTCATGCCTGCATGAGGACCAGTAGCTATATATCTTCTATTTTCACCTCATCTACCCGTATTAGTTTATTTAAGGCTCCCTCTTTGCTAATTTCATGCATGAATTCATCCTCGTTGGATTTGCACTTTGAATTTTGAGGGAAAAATAAGGCTTTCATCCCTCAGAGTCAGTAGGGACCTTGCAGTATATCTTCCCAATTGACTAGGTTCAAATACATAGCTGGAAGTGACACACAGCAACTAAAACTTATCTAAATAAATTGAGGGGGTGATCACGTACCAATTACTTAACCTATGTTGTAGAAGTGTCAGGGGAAAAGTGGAGTTTTTAAAAAGGCGCAGATGAGGACATGGGAGATAGCACTAGTAATTTTGGAATTGAGTGTAGTGCTAGGAGAATCACCCATGCCAAAGCCTTCACAGGTGGTGGGATTGGTAGGGTACGAGATTATCCAAAATGTCAGCTGCACTAGTGCTGTCACCCTCAGAAGTCAGAGTGCATGAAAAGACTTATCTTTTTTAGTGCCCATCTAGTGAATGCCTACATGGGCAAATGTTGCTGTAATTACTCTACAGCCTAATGCTAGGCATGATTCAAACAAACAAAAAACAAGTGTGGGCACAAACTGTCCTAAGTAGAAAGGACAAGTGGTAGAGAGGACACCCATCACAGTACCAGAACATGTAACATGCATGAAGATCACTCAATGTGCTAAACAATCTGGGGACAATGCTGCCATTCCAGAAAGGTGCAGGGGAGTGCTCTATCAAATGGCAGCCCATTCCGCGAGTGTGCATGCAACTTTAAGTTCTCCTCAGCTATCTCCAATCTTCTTTTAAAGGTAACCCGGAGGACGGACCTGATTCCTGCCATGTAGTTAGTGGGAGGAAAAGCAAAATGCTGGTCTGGTCACACAGTCTTCGCAGAGTTCTTTTGGCACACTCAATCCCGGCAATCTTCATATTTCCGGAACCCAACAAGAGATAATCTCAAAATCCACTGTGATCACCATAACTCTAAACAGATAATGCGAACCAGGTGGTACAGATATTCTAATGACCCATACGTGAAGACACATATGCACACCAAGAAGAGCAGCGGGCGTGCTTTGGAATATACCAGAACCTAGCCCTAGCCCAACAAAATTCATCGACAGTGAAGTCGTTCGGGTGGCGCTTATAGTGCATGTAGGCATAACGCTTCTGTTTGATAGCGGTCTCATACTCGGTTGACCACCACGGGAGTGATCGGCATGCAAAACGTCCAGACGTTCTAGGAAGAGTGGTAAAGCCTGTGGCAATGAGGTTCCCGGAGAAGTCACAATAGCCTCATCTACCGACCTAAACCCCTCAACTGAAATAGAGAAATCAGTCCTGCTCCTGAAATGAGGACTTATTTTGTGCAACCTTGGAGCAACTTACACAGACTTCGGGTAACCTCGACTTTGTGTGCCTACAGGAGCAATTAGTATGGCCAAAGCGATGACAGTAATAGCACCTCCGCAATAGTGGCACGAATGCCTTCACGCGGTAGCGATACCAACCAGCATTAACCGACTCAGGGAGCATGTCACAGTTGAATGTGACAAAGTGTAGGGGTGGGTCTCATGGCCCGTCCCTGTTTTCTCATCACATGCTCGAACTTGACCGCCCAATAGTCGGCCAGCTCTAAGGCGATGTCATATATGGAGTAGTCTATGAGTTTCCTCACATAAACTATTCCTTTCATGAAGTTCATGGTAGAGCGCAGCATCACATTTACAGGCATGCCATCAAGTTTCTGAAGGGCATTAATCATGGCTGCCTCAGAGGGATTCAATGTATTCACCAGAAGGCTACCATCCGAGGAACGGGTCATCTTTGGCTCTCTACCACTCACACTAGCTAAAGCTCTCCTCTGATTGATCATGTTGCCCTTAGCCATCAGTGGAGCAAATAACGAGGAAGCGTTTGAAGCCAGTGGGCCTGGAAAATGACAGGTAGCCTATGAATGAGGGGCCCTGACGTAACCAAGGTTCAACTCTGAGCACTTTTGGTCTTAGTCTGGGGTTCCCCACCCGGGGAAGCAGAGTCTTTTTAAGTCTTATTTCAATTTCTTTTCTTTTTAGGACAGGAGGGCAGGGAATGCACCAGCTTTTTCCCTCCACCGACCAGAGCATCTAGGCCAGATGGACCGGCCTCAGCATGATCCTTCTCTGAATGAGAAGGATACCCCCCCCCCACACACACACACAAGACATCACAGTTCTCAATCGAGGTACCTTTAGTCATCTCATATTTGCTAGCCAACCGGCATCTTTTGGGGAAGAGAGAGGGGCACATACAGTGACCCATTCTAAGTTCCTTATACACAATCTTCAGGTCTTTTGAGGCCATCGACCAATGGGTCCTGCCTTCCCTCACCCCCTAATGGGGTTGGCCCTATCGTGCCGCTCCAGGTCAATTATGGGCTGCCTGCCTGCCTTCTTGGCAGTCCGCTTGAAAAGCAAAGGGGTGACTGCCATTGGAAAAAGTGAGTCCCCCAAAGGCGACTCCAAAGAAAGGGGTGAAGGGAACTCCCCTGCACTCATATTCAAAGGAGAGGAGTAAACTTTCTCTCTGGTATAAGAGATTTGGAGGGTCTCTTGAGAGAGAACAGGGAGAAGGACGCAATTTTATGGGCAGATCTGATGATGTTACAGGGGAAGGTAAAGGAAAAGTAGTTTTATTTTTTATCACCATTGGGCATGGTGACCCTGAAATTGTCACAGGATGCAAATGCTCATCACCCCATGCAGTAGCCCACTCCGCAAGGGGTGAACACAGTGCTGGCAGAACCAGCTGCCGCCATTTGAGGCCATTCTTCCAGCCTAGTGACCTGGCAGCTCCACCTTGGGCACAGTGTAAAATTGATAGAGAAAGGAGGAAGAAAGGGTATGTGAGGAAGGTGTGGGTGGGGATGAAGCAGAGTGATAAAAACTCACCACCACAGGTCAGAGGTCAGGGGTAAGGGAAGTTGTCCCCTTCACCCTCAGGCTGATTCTAGGATAGTAGGGCTAGAGGAAGCTGGTCGGTGTCTACCCTGTGAAATTAGAGGCTGGCCAGAGAAAGTTGTGGGAGAGGTTGTAGGGAAAGTGAGGAAGTAGGGTAAGAAATGAGGGTGTCGGAATGAAGAGGCTAAGCAGGGGCTGGACGGGGGGCTGAGTCCCGTCAGCATAGTGGCCAAGAAGGCAAATCGCTGCACCCATTACAGGGCTCTCAGCTCCGATCGGGTATGGTTGGATGAGAAGAAGCTGGTCTGCATCTACCCTGTGAAGTTAGAGGCTGACCTGAGAAAGTTGTGGGAGAGGTTATATGAAAAGTGAGGAAGCAGCATACGACGATGGGGTGTCAGAAAGGAGAAGAGTCTAAGTTGGGGCCAGACTGGGAGCCGAGTCCCGTCAGCATGCAGCCAGAAAAGCAAATCTCCATGCCCCTTACAGGGTAAAAGATTGGGAGGCATCCATTCGCCTCCATTGTGTGGAGAATGTCCATGATACCAAATTGCCATGTGGTATCATAGGCCTTCTTCAGATCAAAAAATACTTTGGTGTAGTGCTGTCTATGAGGGACAGGCCTAACAGGCAGCATTTTCCATTCGGAGCAGAGCATCCGACATGGAGGGGAACTTGCGTAAGCCGCACTGTGCACAAGACAGATGGCCTCCGCTGTCCAGGAAAAAGGCTAATCTAACATTTACCAATTTTTCCATCAACTTGCACACAGATAAGGAGCTAAGAGAGAAAGGGGAGAAACCGGCTGGGATAGAGTGATCTCTCCCTAGTTTGTGAAAGGTGCGCACAATAACGATTAACCAGGAATCTGGGAGGATACCGTCTACCCATATCCTGTTGAACAAATGTAACAGAAAGGCCATGCCTCACTCACCCAGGTATCGAAGCATGGTGTACGGGACATCGTCTGGACCAGAGGCGCTATCTGCGCACGAAGCGTGAATGGAGCGAAACTCACTCAAAGTAAACCTGTCATTGGATGGTTCTCCGACTCTCGAGGAAAAGTCGGCGGACAGGGGGCGACATCACAATGTGCATTGAATGCAGTCGCGAAAGATTCCGCTACAGACATGGGGTCTGAGATTGCGGTCCCATTCTCCTGGAGAATGGGACCAGCAAGAACTTGCCCCAAATCTTTTTGACTGCTAGAGGGGTCTTCCTGTTAAGTGAAGACACATATACCCACCAAGAAGAGTGGCAGGCGTACTTTGAAATATACTGGAACCTAGCCCTAGCCCAATGAAATCCACCGACAGTGAAGTCGGTCGGGTGGCGCTATACCAACAGGCATGCACCGACTCAGGGAGCTTATACCAGTCAAACATGACGAAGATGTAGGGGTGGGTTCGAGGCCCCTCCCTGTTTTCTCACCACATGCTTAACCTTGACTGCCCCATGGTTGGCCAGCTCTAAGGTGGTCATCTATGTAGTAGTCGACGAGCTTCCTTGCATAAACTACTCCTTTCACGATGTTCATGGTAGAGTGCGGCATCACACTCACAAGCATGCCATCAAGTGTCTGAAGGGCAATAATCATGGCCGCCTTGGAGGGATTTAACGCATTTGCAAGTAGGCTACCGTCTGAGAAAAAGGGTCACCTTCGGCTCTCTACCAATCACGCTAGCTAAGGCTCTTCTCTGATGGATCATTTTGCCCTTAGCCAACATGCTGCCATCAGTGAAGCAAAAAACGAGGAAGCGTGTTAGGCCAGCCAGATCAAAAATGCCAAGTAACGTCTGAATGAGGGACCTTAACATAATCAAGGATCCGCTCTGCGCTCTTTTGGGCTTAGTCTGGGGTTCGAGCTGATTTTGGCTTGGTTGCTTATGGAAACAGCAGCATACCCATCCGTCCCTGTGGAAGGAGAGGAGCCCAAGTGTTTTGTTTTTTAGGAGAGGAGGGCGGGAAATGAACACACTTTTCCCTCCACCGGCCAGAGCCCTTAGGCGAGATGGCCGGCCACAGCAAGATCTTTCTCTGAGATGGAGAAGGTCTTGGCTGTCACAGGGGCACCATTCAGGGAAGGAGATTCCTCCTCTCCTTGTAAGGCCTCGGGGGCCCGAGCCATCTGAGGAGTACCTTGCACAGGGGCAGACTAAGTTTCAGTGCTTAGCACCGAGCCTGTGTTCGACCCTGTGGAAGGAACTACCATATAGGATTGGGTCACGTCAGGGAACATGTATATCTCAGAGAGGGTTTCCACATGGCCATCCCCCTCCCCATGACATCACAGGTCCCATTTGAGGTACCTTTAGTCATCTTACCTTTGGCCAGCAAACCAGCATCTTTTGGGGAAGAGAGAGGGGCATGTATGGCGACCCATTCTAAGCTCATTATACATGCCTGCAGGTCTTTCTAGCGTATGGACCGATGGGACCTGCTTTCCCTCAGCCCCCTAAAGTTGTTGGCCCTATCATGCCAACTATGGGCGACCTGCCTGCCTTCTTGGCAGTCCCCTTGGAAAGCAAAGGGAGGACTCCTGCTGGAAAAAGCAAGCGACTCAAAAGAAGGGGATGAGGTGGACTCCCCTGCACCTGTATGCAAAGGAGACTAAACCTCCTCTCCAGTAGAAGAGATTTTGAGGGTCCCCTGTGAAAGCACAGTGGGGGAGGGGGAGGGCGCAAATGCACATCACCCCCATGCAGTAGCCTACTCTGCGAGGGGTGAACACTGGGGCTGGCAATACCAGCTGCTGCCATTTGAGACCACCCTATCAGCATGGCGGCTCCACTTTGGGCACGGCATAAACTTGCTAGAGAGAGAAAGGAGGAAGAAAGGTCATGTGAGGAAGGTGTGGGTGGGGATGAAACAGTTTGTTGAAAACCTACCACCCCAGGCCGATGCTCAGGGGTGAGGAAACATTGCCCCCCCCCCCCACACACACACTTCAGCCCCAATCCCCAATAGTTGGGCGAGAGGAAGTTGGTCGGCGTCTACCCTGCGAATTATAGTTTTGGGAGATTGTAGGAAAAGTGAAGAAGTAGGGTAAGAAGACAGGCTGTCAGAAAGAAGGAGAAGAGGCTAAGCTGGGGGCCAGAAAGGGCGCTGAGTCCCGTCAGCACAAGACTCGAGGAAGGAAGGAAGGAAGGCAAATCCCTGCTCCCTTTACAGGAGAAAGCAAGGTAATGTGAGGAAGGTGAGGGTGGGAGGTGACGCAGGTTGTTAAAAACGCACCACCCCAAACTGGAGCTCAAGATGGCTGGTTGAGAGGAAGCTGGTCGGTATTTACCCTGTGAAATTAGAGGCTGACCAGAAAAAGTCATGGGAGAGGTTGTAGTGAAAGTGAGCAAGCAGGGTGTCAAAAAGGAGAAGAGGCTAAGCTACCCTCCAGGGTGTTGTCCTGGGCAGAACCATAGGTGCCACCAGCCGAAAAGCTACATTGAGATGACAAAAGAGTTCCTGGGCCTAAACCCAAAGGGCTTAGTATATGAGTGTCATCTCTCACCAGCATAAGCAATATTGAGATTAGCTTAGGATGAAATGAGAGTGGTTAGTGATTGAGGGAGGCAATGGGCTCACATGTTCAGTGCAGAGTGAGTGGCATCTGCTAATATTATTTTACCTGTCCACACTATACACACACATTATAAGAATAATAAATAGGGGAAACTATAGTTATCTTTTCTGTAGTTAGTCTGCACTAGCTGTAGAATTCTTCCAAAATAAATTGATCACCCAGCAAAAGATAACCACTCTGACCAATACTTACTAAGGCTCAATATCCCACAACTCACACACAAAGTACAGAGAAATAACCCTACTACAATATATATATTCTGTCTAGTACATTCATTTCTATCCGCATCACTGGTTATCCACTCCAAATATCTGACCAGACAACCTACTATTGCTGTGAACTTCCAAAACCTACTATCACCGCAACCTATATGCAGCGCACCATGAGTTTACCGCCAAAACTGGCATCATCGCTTGATTATGTCACAATATTCTCCCCATTGTATTTACAGGATAGACTACACTACGCATTACTTGCAATCTTTGTCATTATACAATATATACACCTTTAAATATATATATATAGACACATATTCAATACAAATTAATGTATATTAATAAACAACCCCACACCAAGTAGAGGTTACCAACAAGAAATAACTAGGAGGGGGGGAGGGGGTAGTCTATCCACCAATTACCTTCAAGTAGTTGCCAAATTCTAACATCATCTCACCAGCATTGACAAGTAGGCTATCAAAGGAAGAAAACACAATTTCTCTTAGCAGTAACTATAGTGGTAGTTACCACTACCATTTTTCCCTTCTTTCTAGGTGAGGGAGTTGAGAGGGCGCAAAAGGTCCACAAAATAGGCAGTGTGCTATGGTTGCCCAAGCTACAGCTGACATACCCACATGTACTGAGGCGAAAAGGGCATGCCACCCCTTCCAAATACAAGGTGTAAGTAAGTCAACATGGCACACTCCCTCCCAAGGGGAAGGGGAGCATGCAAGAAGAAGAGTGAGATTTATGAATGGATATAAGTGAGTGTAAGAGTGGGTGAAGGCTTGGAAGAATGCATAAAAGGTGGATTGATTATAGGAAGTGATTGATAGAGTAAGGGGTGATGAATGAGCAAAAGGATATTGTGTAGATGGCGGGTGTTTGTGAAGGGTGCCTGCTTGGAGGAGAGGGAGGGGGTCTTCTACCCAGGTAATGAACACTGACTGAATGAGATGCTACCGTACATAGGACCCCATTGCTATAAAAAACTAATGAGAGCTTGTTGTTATTAATAACTCCCCAGGAGCAGATGACATCTTACAGCCAGTTACCACAATTAAGTAGAGCCTTACTCTCTGTGAGGCTCTTTCGAGGGGACCAGGTTAGAGGTTAGAGCGGAGGGAGACTGTTGCATGCTGGGGGATTTTTATAGCACCCACCTGTGCTAGGGGTCCATGGAACAGCCAGGAAGTGGAATTTCAATTGCAACTTGACCGCACACGGAATACATTCAAGTGGGGTGGTCCCACTCTAGGATTGCATCAAGGGTTGGGGGAGGAGTCTTTGATGCCATTGATGTGCACCAACTCAAATTTGTAGGAAAGTGATAATAAGCATCATCATCATTACTGATCTCCCTTAAGGTGGTGGAGTTGGTGCATATCAATGCCACTATTGGCATAACTGAACAGGATCACATTTAACTCAATCATGTATCACACTCACAGGAAAAATGATTGAGGTTAGAGGATTCCTAAGCTAGCATCTAGTATCCAGACTTAAATCACATTTGATGACACCTACCAAAAGATGGTATGTGTAGTCTTGTTGATCCCCATCAGAATAATGGTATATTCTTTCCAGCCTTAAACTGGGAGCCTCCCTACAGCAAACTTCTACACTTGAAATAAGGGCTTTAGGCTTTATTAATTTTTTTTTTAATCTAATACAGAACTGGTTTATCAGACAATAAAAAGAACTTACTCATCCAAGTGCTCCTTGTCTTCCTGATTGACTCTCCACAAAATGCCATAAACACGATTCTCTCTAGATTGAACTATAGTAGCTGTAGCACCTCTCCAGCGATTGCTATAGTTATCAAAATCTAGTTTGTACCCCTGAAAAAAATAAAATATCACTGCTACAAAATCCATGGCCATAAGAATCCAAATTTATTATTTTTCAGCTTAAAGATATTATCTGGAGCTCTCGTTGTGCCAGGCCTTGGATTTTAAGCTCGGTTCAATGCCCAGCAAGAGTAAGGAATATTTTCTGGCACTGGCACAGACAAGTTACCAATCAGGCAATGCATCAGTCTCAGGCATGTATACAGACACCTCCAGCTTTCTAAGTGACCAGAGAAATAACCAATCACAGCACCACTGTCTCTTCCATACTCCTTATTTTGCATAGATACATCGCTCCTCCACCTCAGAACTTGCTGAAGGTAGGGTGGACAGGGGGCATGTGCCCATCATCATCATATGCAAAAAGATAGCTAATGGGGAATGGGAGGAGATGAGCCACAGCTCCTCCTAGTTGGCCCAGAGTCTGCAGCAATTCCATTGAAGGAATATGGCCTCCAGGCCTATTTCAGAGGAGATGCGGGGATCCTCTTCAAAGAGAAGAGCCACAGGGGAATGGCCGTACACTTCCCTGTAGCAAAACTACAGGCACTGTTGGGCGGACAATGCGCTGTTGACTTTGAGGACTTATCGGGGGAGGCTGGGCGTGCCATGTAAGTCTTTTCCTCCCTCCGCCTCGAAACCTTAGGCAAGCGGGGTGGATTCGGAGGCAGGGGTCCCTCTTTTGGAGAAACACAGTCACCGAGCAGTCGAAGGAGCCGAAGCTCCTTTAGTGCTGTCCTCCTTTCGGGGGAGGGGGGCAGCTTTATGAACCCCATAAGATGGCCTCATGACTATTTTCAGGGGTGTTGCCTCCTATGAGTCTAATGACTCAGTGGAGGTGTGGGGCTGTTTCAATTTACGGGAAACGGTCATCCTGGGGGAAGGGAGGGGAGCACTGGTTTTAGACAGGGATGGGTGTGAATCTTTTGTGCTGCCAGCTTTACCAGGGTAGGTAGAATATGCAGAAGGGTTCCAAATGGGCATAGAAACAGCCATTTTTGTAGGCCTGGATGGGCCAGGAGCAAAGGTTCGTCTTCCTTAACATTAAGGCATATGACATCACAGGCAGCACCAGGACCAAGTCCTTAGCCTGGTGAAATGAGAGGAATTAAGGCATAGGATGTCCCAGTCAGCACCAGGACCAAGTCCTAAGCTTCACAAAATGAGAGAGGATCCTGGGCCTGAATCGCCAAGATTTCCTTAAGGAGATACGCACCACATTGCTTCGAAGAAGCAGACTGTGGCTCTCCACAATTGACACACTTGGCCACACATGATTTGAACTCATCATTTGCAGCCTTAAAGCAACTTACACAGACTTCAGGTAACCCCAACTTTGTGTCTACAAGGGCAATTAATATGGCCGAAGCGGTGACAGTAGTAGCACCTCAAAGGCAGTGGCACGAATGCCTTCATGCGGACACAATACCAACAGGCACGCACTGACTCAGGGAGCTTGTCACATTCGAACTTGATGAAGAATGTAGATGTGGGTCTCGAGGCCCCTCCCTGTTTTATCATCACACATTCAACCTTGACTGCCCCATGGTCTGCCAGATCTAAGGTGATATCATCTATGGAGTAGTCCACGAGTTCCCTTGCATAAACTACTCCTTTCATGAAGTTCATGGTAAAGTGTGGCATCACACTCACAGGTGTGCCATCTAGTGTCCGAAGAGCACTAATCATGGCCACTATGGAGGGATTCGACACATTGGCCAAAAGGCTCCTGTCTGAGAAATGGGTCACCTTCGGCTCTCTATCAATCATACAAGCTAGAGTTCTCCTCTGATGGATATGCCGATCTTGGCTTGGTTGCTTACTGAAAGGGCAGCAGACTTGCCTGTCCCTGTGACACCCACAGAAGGAGAGGAGCCCTGAGTCTTTTTAGTCTTTTTTCTATTTCTTTTCTTTTTAGGAGGATGGCGGGGAATGAACACACTTTTCCCCTCCACCAGCCGGAGGCCTTAGGCAAAATGGACCGGCCTCAGCAAGATCCTTCTCTGCGATGGAGAAGATCTTGGCTGTCACAGGGGCAGTCTGGGGAACAGATTCATCCTTCTTGTAAGGCCTCAGGGACCCAAGCCATCTGAGGAGTACCTTACACAGAGGCAGACTCAGGTTCAGTGCTTAACACTGAGCCCATGTTCGACCCCATGGAAGGTCCTACCATCTGGGGCTGAGTCACCTCAAGTAAATGTCTATCTTAGGGAGGGCCTCCACATGGGCATCCCCACCTCCCCCAGACATCACAGGTCCCATTTGAGGTACCTTTAGTCATCTTATCTTTGGCCAGTGAACCAGCATCTTTTGGGAAAAAGAGATGGGCATGTACTGTGACCCATTCTAAGATCATTATACACGCCTGCAGGTCTTTCTAGTGCATGGACCTCCCCTACACCCGTATGCAAAGGAGAGGAGTAAACCTCCTCTCCAGTAGAAGAGATTTGGAGGGTCCCCTGTGAAAGTAGTGTGGGGGTTTTTTTACCTCCATTTTATCGGTGGAGCTGCGCGAGGGAAAGGTAGAGGGAGAGTAGGGTTTGTTTTTATCATCATCATTGGGCATGGTAACCACTGTAATTGTAGCCTGCTCTGCAAGGGGTGAACATGGAGAAGGTCTTGGCTGTCAAGGGGCACCATCTGGGGGATGAGATTCCTCCTCTCCTTGTAAGGCCTCGGGGAACCTGAGCCATCTGAGGAGGACCCTTCACACTGCTTAGCACCGAGCCCATGTCTGACCCTGTTGAAGGTCCTACCATCTGGGGTTGGTTCACCTCAGGAACTAAATCTATCACCCCCAAGATATCATAAATCACATTTGAGGTTCTTTTTTTAGCTTCTAATGCCGCTGAACCGGCATCCATTGAAAAAGAGAGGGAGGCAGATACACTGACCCCCTGCAAACTAGTTGCCCATGCCTGCATGACATTAAGGGCAACAGGCCAACTGGCCCTGCCATCCTTTGCTCCCTTAATGGGGTTGGCCCTATTGAGCTGCCCTAACCGGGAGTGGTCAATTATGGGCTGCCTGCCTGCTTTTTTGGCAGTTTCCTTGGAAAGTAAGAGGACTGCCGCTGGGAAAAGTGACAGAGAAGTGGGTGAAGGGGAGTTCCCTGCACCTGTAGGCAAAGGAGAGAAGTAAGCTCATCTCTGGTAGAAGAAATTTGGAGATCCCCTGAGAGAGCACATGGGGGGGGGCCTCCATTTTGTCAGCTGTGGGGGAAGGAAAGGAAAGAGATGCAGAGGAGATAGAGCGGAAGGTATACAGGCTAAAAGAGGTGCTTCAGGGATAGGAAGGCTGAGTTGTCTTTATACCAATTCTTGTAGTCTTAGAAATAAGAAAGATGAGTTATTTAGTTATATTAATGATGAAGATATAGATATAATATGTGTAATAGAATCATGGGTTAATGAAAATAAATTTAATTGCAATGTGAGTGAATTTGAACTACAGGGTTAGTCAAAGGAGAGATAGGACGGGTGGTGAGTTGATTATTTATATCAGAAATGGCATTTCTTCAAATCTAAATAATTCTATAAATCAATAAGAAGTCGAGTCACTGTGGATAGATATTAGGGTCAGTAAAGATAGGTTAATACACTTGGGAGCCTTTTACAGACCACCCGGACAGACTGATTGTATTGATGAGCTAATGATCAGGGAAATAAGGAAAGAATGTGAAGTAGATACAATTATTTTTGGTGACTTTAATTTAAATTCTGTGGACTGGGAAAATATGATATGAAGGAATAGAGCAAGTTGTAAGTTTATAGAATGCTTTGAGAATAATTTTTTTACTCAATTTGTTAATAAGCCAACAAGGGGTACCAATATATTAGATGTTCTCTCAAATGATGATCACTCGATTCAGGAGTTGACTGTCAGGGAAGCATTGGGAAATAGTGATTATCAGATGGTTCATTTTAACTTGGGAATAGTGAAAGGTAGCACATCAACAAACTCCACAAAAATTCCAAACTTTTATAGGGGCGAATATGATAAATTACACAATTTGCTAAATCAGATTAGGTGGGATATAGAATTCAGGGAAAAGAATACTTATGAGATGTGGGACACTTTAAAGACTATAATAAACATAGTCATGGAGCAGTGTAATCCAATGAAACCTATTAGGAAGAAATGCATGAAGCCATTATTGTGGAATCAGGAGATAGCTAGGAAAACTTCTGAGAAGAAAAGGGCATACCAGAGATTACAGTGAGAAAGTACTTTTAACAATTTAAATCATTATAGGTCAACCAGAAATGATCTAAATAAGATTATTAAGAAGAACAAAAGGGCGGCAGAAATTAAATTAGCTCAAAATAATAATAAAGATCCAAGAAAATTCTTTAGCTATTATAAAATTAATAACAAATCTAACAGTGATAAAATAGGGCTTATTAGATATGAAGGGGTTTTGAATGAATCTGATGAGAAAATAGTAGAGGTTCTTAATGATCATTTTACTTCAGATTAATTGATGATAATTCTAGGTCAAGGAAAGGAGTGTTGAATATTATTAATGTAAACAAGGAAATAATTAAAGGGCTTATAGTGGCATCTGGCCCAGACAACATTCATTCTAGGTTACTCAAAGAAGGTGTAGAAAGTATTGCAGTAGCTATTGAGAAGATATATACTAGATCACTAGAGTTTGGAGAAATACCTAATTATTAGAAATTAGCAAGCGTAGTACTAATTTTTAAAAAAGGAAATAAAGAGGACCCAAATAACTTTAGACCTGTAAGCTTAACTTCTATAGTTTCTCAAATTCTTGAGAAGATAGTTAAGAAAGGAATTTCTGACCATCTAGAGAGTAGTAAGTTAATAAATGATACTCAGCATTGGTTTAGAAGAGGTAGATCATATTTAACAAATTTACTTGATTTTATGGATTATGTAACTAAACAATTAGATAAGGGAGAGAATGTTGATGTAATTTACTTAGATTTTAGCAAAGCTTTTGATAAGGTTCCACATAGGAGACTATTCACAAATTAAAAATACATGGGATATGTGGTAAAGTTTTGAATTGGATAACTGAATGACTGAAAGATAGGAAACAGTTGTGCTGAATCGGGTGAGGTCACAGTGGAGGGACGTTAGCAGTGGCGTACCTCAGGGATCCGTTCTAGGCCCTTTATTATTCATAGTTTATATAAATGATCTTGGGGAGGCTGTAAATAGCAAAATGTCAATTTTTGCTGATGACACTATATTGGCAGCTGTTCAAAGAAGTTGAGGATAGGTAGCTTTAAAGTGCAGAGTGACTTAAATAAGTTATTAGCTTGGGCTCAGAAGGGCAGATGACTTTTAACCTTAAAAAATGCAAAGTTATTAACATGGGAAGGGATAATATAGAATTTAGCTATGAAATGGATGGGCATTGGCTGAATTCAGTTGAGGATGAGAA
Organism: Ceratothoa steindachneri; assembly: GCA_963969495.1. Classification (NCBI taxonomy): domain Eukaryota; kingdom Metazoa; phylum Arthropoda; class Malacostraca; order Isopoda; family Cymothoidae; genus Ceratothoa; species Ceratothoa steindachneri. Next base: position 116,110,762 of record OZ018324.1, on the reverse strand, counting down.
GGACTTAGGCGTAGTAGTAGATAGGTCACTGAAGTTTTCAGGGCAGTGTATTGAGGCAAAAATTAGAGCAAATAGTCTGCTAGAATACATTAAGAGGAATTTTAGCTACAAGACTAAAGATGTTATCCTTAAACTCTACAACTCATATGTAAGGCCGCATTTAGAGTATTGTATACAAGCATGGTCACCATATTTTAGACATGATAACCTGCAGAGTCAGTACAAAGGAGGGCAACAAAAATAATACCTTCCCTGAAGCACCTTGAATATGAAGAGACTGAGGGTATTAAATATGTTCTCATTTGAAAGATGTATGAGGGGAGATATGATTGAGCTATTTTAAATCTGTTCTGGGATCGATAAACTGGATTTTAGCAAATTATTTGAGTGTTAGAAGGTAGTAATAGGACTAGGGGTGACCACTTAAAAATTAAAAAACAGAGGTGCAGGTTGGATGTAAGAAAATATTTTTTCACCAAATAAGTGGTAGATTACTGGAATAGTTTGCCACCTGAGACGGTAGACAGTCCAAACTGGATTGTTTTCAAACACAGATTAGATGAGTATATGCATGATCTGACACAATCCTCTGGATTATTCAAATTGTATATTGTAGATGCATGATCTGACACAATCTTATGGATACATTTTATGGGTGGGTTTCAACAGATGGGGATGACCTTTGATAGGCCCTTGTGGCTTTTGTCATCTATGAAATTATGTTATGTTATGTTACATTTGATGACAAAGCCTTATATAAGGAAACCTTAGCTAGAGTTAGATCAGACTTAACTCAGCTTGATGACAATTTCTGATGCCTTTGTGACTTGAAATGAATATATTTTTACAAGACAAGAAAAAATAGAACAAAATAATCAACAATCCTATACAGAGATAACAAAATTAATTAAAAAAATTGAAAATTCAAATAGTCCTAACCCTGGTTGTGATTCTAATAGTGGTGCAATTCCTAAAAGAAAAGGCATAAAAATTCCTGAACTTTCTATAGTTCCCTTTGATGGGGATCCTATCAAATTTCAAAATTTTAAAGCATCCTTTAAAAATATTTATAACTTAAGGCTTTCTGAACAACAAAGATTTGCCTACCTTAAACAACACCTTAAGGGTAATCCAGCCATCCATATTAATAATATTCAGGAAAGTGAGGAAGCATATCAGGAAGCATGACAACAACTTGAAGAATGTTATACATCTTCAGGCCAAATTAAATTTGCCCTTATTAAAAATTTCTTAAATACTAAAAAAGTTTCTAAATCTTATAAGTCAATTCATGAATTTCAGGCTGATACGAGAGCCAAATTACAAGAGAACCTTCAGACCTGTGGTTTTAAAATTTACTAACCTTTAAGTGATTTTCAGAGGCAATCGCTGAAGCCACTAGAATGTTGGGTGATCAGGAGATTCATAATAAAAAACTAAATCTTAACTAGACCTCCAGAGTTAATGGTACCTTTTCCTAAATCTCAAACATCTTTTATGGAAAAGCAGTGAAAAGAATTCCCAACTAATGAGATAAGTGAATCAAATTTTTAGCCTAAAGGCACTTTTGTCTCAATCAATAGACCCTCTTGTAAGCTTTGCAAAGGCCAAGATTATACCATTTCTTATTGCCCCATTTCTCCTTCAAACATCAGTAAATTAAACAAAATCAAAGAGTTGGGCTATTTTACCCATTGCACTGGTCAAAACCATTACAACAATCAATGTAAAGTAAATCTTAATCCTTATAAATATTGTAATATGTCCTATCTTTCATTCCTTTGTTACAAAATGGGTTCATCAGAAATTTTTTTAAAAATCCTCCCAATGAGAAGAAAAAATACCTTGAAAAAATACCTAAGCAATCCAACTTCCCATAGTTACACACCTAAATTGTAGCTTTAACCTTGGTGGATCAGCAATTCTGCCATCAATCCAACTTCCCATAGTTACTGACTGCAAATCAAATGCAATCAACGTTAAATGCCTAATTAATTCTTGTAGCCAAAACAACTACATAACCAAAGAAAATGTTCAAAAAGTTAAAATTGCCCTTTGAAGAAATTAATAGTACCCTAACTATTGCTGGCATAAATTCTTTTGTTACTAAACCAACCTACCAAGTGGCCACTTTCATTATAGAAAATTTGTCTCACCCTATTAAAGCTACAATTTTAGATAAAATTCCGGTTACCTTAGAAAAAGAGGGGATAAACTCTCTTTCTGGGTTCTTAACCTCCAAAGGTTATACCTTGGGAGACGAGTTTCCAAATGACATAATAACCAACTTTCAGTTGTTACTAGGTGCACCTAACATTAAAGATTTAAATTTGAAACCAATTAAAATCAACAATGCTCAAGCCTTTGAAAGTCCTTATGGTACTGTATTGTAGGCTTGTATCTCAGATTATTATAAAACTGGAAATATCAAAACAAATTTAAATTTAATAACAGAATCTAAAATAATTGAAGACCCTGTGAATGAAATGCAAATGACTGAGAACATAGCCCAATTTAGCAGTCTAGAAAACCTAGGGCTTCATAAAGATGAAACTTTTACTGTTAATGAATGAAAAATCATTGAAAATTTTCAAAATGAAATCAAAGTTGAAGGTGATAGGGTTTCTGTAAACATGCCTTGGATGGAGATCTAATCCCAGTTTTAATTATGCATACAAAAGACTGAGTTCTCTGTATAAAAAGCTAAGTAAAGCACATTTAATTGATTGATGCCAAGAAATATTGAACAACAATTAAAAGATGGAATAATCCAGGAATTGCCTATTCACGACATTTCCTTTTCAGAGGATTATTTCCTACCTCATTTTGCTGTGATAAGATCAGGGGCACAGACAACAAAAGTCAGGATAGTTATTGACCCATCAGGGAAGGCTAGGTATAAAGATATTTTAAATGACATTGTAGAAAACTGCCCTTCCCTTCTTCCTCTTTTGGCCAGGCTCCTCATTCAAATTAGACATGGCCTATACTTAACTATATCTGATATAGAAAAGGCCTTTTAAATGATAAATTTAGCTAAAGAATCTGACAAAAATGCTCATAAAATCATTTGGTTAAAAGATCCATCTAAGCCTCTATCCAAATCAAATTTAATCTTCTACAGATACAATTGGGTCGCATTTAGAAATAAATCCTGTCCATTCATGCTGCATGAGTGTTTAAAGTATCTTTTAGAGTCAAAGCAAACCGAAATTGGTGATTATTTTGCCAATAGGTTTTATATGGATAATTTACTGCTCAATGCTAACTCTTTCACAAATTAAGACTCAATTCCAAATGTCTAGAAAATATCTAAAGCCTTATGGGTTTAACATGTATGAGTGGACCTCAAATTGTCCTAAGGCTGAACAATATTTGAAAAGCAAAGGTTTGCTTTTATCAGAAAATGAGACAAGAACAAAATTGTTGGGATATTCCTGGGATAGAATTAATGATACCCTATCAGTCCAAGATCTTAAAATGAATAAAGAAGCCCAATCTAGGCGGGAAATTTTAAGCTCAATTCAGAACATCTTTTGATCATTTAGGTTTGGTTGCTCCAACAATATTCAAACAAACTTTTCATGCAAAGATTAATCAAAGATAGTTCTTCCTGGGATGAACCTATCGACCCTATTTTAAACAAAGAATGGACTTCTCTCTATAAAAACATTACAAAACTTGAAAAATTAACCTTTAATAGAATGGAATTCCCTGAAACCATAATTAAAAGCTATACATTGCACATCTTTTACGATGCCAGCAGAGTAGGCTATGGAGTTTGCTGCTACCTAACCAAAGAAAAGGAATCCAAATTTATCTATGCTAAATCTAGAATAAACCATAAATCAAAAGATTATTCAATATGTCAACTTGAATTATTAGCCATCTGCCTAGGGATAAATATCTTAAATTACCTTTTGGAAACTTACTCAGCCAAAGATGAGTTTTTTGATACCATCATTTGGACTAATTCCCTACTAGCAGCAAACTGGATTGCTCAAACATCTTTAAAGAAGCAATCCATTTTTGTTATAAATAGAGTGGAGGAAATCCAAAACACTTGCCTTACCTTTCCTTCCTCTATAGAATTTAGGAACATTTCTGGGATAGACAACCCGGCAGATCTCTTAACAAGAGACCTGTCATCTAAAAAATTCCTGAAACTAAAAGATCTCTATCTCAATGGTCCTACCTTCCTGACTCTAACCAGTGGCCTAACGCTATAAATGTAAACCCCAAAACTACTAACATTTCAACTCCACTTGCTGCCACAAAGAATGATCCTGTAACAGTTAGACCTGAACCTAGATTTGACTTGGAAAGATTTTCATACAGAAATAAAACTTTATGCTTCACCCAGGATGCTCATATTCGCAGCCTCAGGGTCTCTTTTACCCGAACCATGGATATTCTTCCATCCGTGACATTCAGCTGATAGGGTGTCTTACTTTTTATCGATCCTTTGTTCATTCAAAGCTCTACTACAGATGCAAGTTTTATGCATCTATAGCCGAGCATGTATTGTGGAAGGTGGACTCGATCCACCACACCGGCCTTCACCTATCAACAGGTGCCTTCCGCACTTTCCCCATTGAGAGCCTACTTGTCAATGCTGAGGAGATGCCACTCGCTCTGCACCGTGCACTATTCGCCTGTATGCACAAGCCTGATGCCTCCCCTAGTTGCTGAAAGACTATCACTGTATTTGCAGCTGATCTCGAGGGCGCCTATGCCGCTGAGAGATGCCAGTCATACTCCTAAGCCCGCCAGGAAAGCCAGTGGCGCTCCTGGTTCTGCCAAGGATGCCACCCTGCAGGGTACCACCTTTGACCATTTGTTGCCACACCTCTACTCCCAAAGCTTCTACAGCACCAGGAGTATTGCATTCAGCCTTTTTGGAGCACTGGAACCATGCCAATGTATATGGATGGCTCCAAGTCCCAAGAGGGGATCAGTTTCCATGCCGTATCCCATCTGTTTGAAGTCATTGGGGCTCTGCCAGGTACTATGTCTGTCTTGACAGCCGAGCTGGTTGCAATACACTGCTCAATATGGGAGATTACGTGACGTGCCCGGTTCGGAGACCGGATTGTGATTTATAGCGACTCACAAAGCGTCCTGAGTGCTCTCGGGGGCATTGGAATCTCCGCATCCCCTGGTTCGCGATATCCATGATGCCACAGTTTTGGCAAGTTGGGCGGATGTTGAGATAATCTTCTGCTGGGTTGCTGGAGATGAAAGGAATTGCAGGGAATGAGCATGCCAAAGAGTCCGCGAGGACTGGTCAACCAGACCAGCATTTCACTCTTCATCACAGCGATTACACAGCAGGAATACAGGCAGCTCTCTGAGCTGCTTATCAAAGAAGATGGCGGACTATCGACAGGAACCTAAAGTTGCGTGCCATTGTGCCGTAACTCTTCTCATGGACCTATCCCCCAATGCCATGACAGCTTCAGTTTGCTTTCTCTTTTCTCCGAATTGGACACACTGCCATTTGATAGAGCACTCGCCTCCACCTTATTGTGATGACTGCGTTGTCCCTCAGACTGTTCTGTGCATTCTTGTTGAATGTCCCATTCTGGGTGATCTTTGCGCACACTACCTGTCGCAATACTGGGATGAGCAGGGTTGCTACCGCTTGCACTTGAGACAGGTTCGTGTACAATAACTTGTGGACTTTCTGACTTTTTCCACTTTGTTTTTATCATTGTTTTGGGAGTTTTTTTGTAGGTCACACATTCCTGCGCCTGAGGGAGGCGGGTCTCCACCTGACGCCAGAGCCTGCTTCCTGCTTGTTGCCCTTTTCCTTTTTCTATTGTTATTGTTTTGGGGGGGTTTTTGCATATTGCTATTTTAATGTAGCCTAGTACTAGGGTGTCATGAGTAGAGCAACTTATGCCCAAGTAGGAAGTCACTAGATGGGCTCCTAAAATTTCTTTTAAAAAACAAGAGGTATCCCTTCATTTGGGGAAAATGTCAGGTAGTGTGTTTTGAACCCAACAAATGATTAGAAAAGGCTCCATGAACTAAAATTTCCAAGGTGTCCAAAAACTTTTGCCCATGGGGTTACTAGGGTACTAAACACTCATCCCATTAATCATTGACCCCCCTCAAGCTTGGTCTCTTGCAATCTGCGAGCATTATTGTTTGAGTTCCAAAGCCTCTCTTCTCAGGTCATTTAGAGGTAAAGATTAATGAAAAAAACACAATTTAAGATGTGCAAATGAGGACCATAAAAATGGCACCAGTTGTTTAAGCAATTGCTGAGTAGTAGTGGTAAGAGGTTCCACCACCATCTAACCCTTCCTTGTAGACAGTGGGGTTATGAGGGTAAAAAGTCCTCAAAATGTCAACTACTCTTTCATTACCCATACTATACTCAAGCCCCCGCCCCCCACAGGAGATCAGTGAGAAGACGTTCATAAAGAAAGTGGCAACAAAAGAGAGAATGGAAGACATCTAGAAGGAATTAATCACAGTGTAGCGGGCCGAAATCTAAACTAACCCCCAATCGATCCAACCCGCTTCCTACACTATCCGGACGTGAGAAATCGAAGGAGAATGAAACGGATTGTATATACAGTCCCTTTACTTACAAAAAAAAATTACAAAATATCTACAATAGAGAGGGGGCGATTATATTGGAGATCTTACTTTTTGGCCAAAAATACAAAAAGAAAATCCTATATATATGAATACTATTTAATCTATCCTAATAAACATAAAAAATCAAACAACCAAAAAAAAAATCCTGACTACAACAGTCAATATATACACAACAATCAAGGCCTCACTTTATACAAGAGGATGGGAAGATGTCCAGCCACCTGCCACTCGAGCGAGCAAAATGCCTAGGACTTACAAGTGTGGCGCCTCTGCGCTTGATGGAAGATAGTGACTTTAAAAAAGCTTACGTGGCTATTATAAGCCCTCCTTCATTAAGCTATACTAATGGCCTTTATTTATTAATGATAATATAGCTTTCCAGGATATAACGCTTTGTTTGTAATATAAGGATATACGAAACTAAGTCCTATCTTTCCAGAATATGAGGCCTGGAAAGAAAGAAAAAAAACATGGTAATCATTTTTATACATAAAATAAACAAAAAAAACAAACCCATTCCCATTCACACACATTCTTACAGAGGGAGGGAGAGGGTACTGAGAAAAGGGGTGGGAGAATGGCCCTTTTACACACACTCACATTCGCCCCACCACACCCCTCCTTCCTTAAGCCATTCGACCAGCCACTCACTAAACCCTTTCAATCACTCTTCACGGTACCACTTGTGCTCAATCGCACCCTTCTGCACCCATTCACACTCGTCTACTGGTCCCTGGCTACGCGTAGCAATTAGTCGGGGTTGTTCGTCAGTCGTCCTGTCAGTCTCATCGTCACTATTTATCATCTCATCAACCATACTCTTAGCCCTCATTACCAGTTCTCCCATCTCATGACAGAATTCTTTCATACTCTTCCGTTCAGAACCCTCACTCTTCATACCCCCATTCATCAGCTCCTCACTCACAGCTCTCATCCAACTCAAGGTACATTCTTGCGAAACAGACAGGTCATTCACATCCCCTGTATTCTCAACAGGCATACCAGAAACCCCTTCGACTGGTTCCCACCAGAAACCTGAAAAATCAGCCACTTCATCATTCACTACATCAAACTCACCCCTACTATTACCATTCATAAAACCCGAAAAATCAGCCACACTAGGTTCATTCTGCCCAAACACACTATCATTCATACTGTTCCCAAAACCAGAAAAATCAGGCACAGGCAGCTCACTCACTCGTCTACTTATACCAGCCAAATCACTCACCTGTTTACGCAAAAACTCAATCTCCCTTTCAAGATCCCCCATACCAGAAACACTCTGCTCAGACTTACTTTCATTCGTACTTGCATTCTTCCTTTCACCCTTCTTTGTACGCTTTCTACTCCTCAAGACTAAGACTAGCTCTTTCCCAGACAGATCCATACTATCACATTCAATCTCATCATCATGCACTTTACCTCTCTCTCTACACAGTCCATACACTGGATGGCTCACCAGGTAGTCAGGAGGTTCTCTCCATCTCCTTAACTGACTCTGATGAGCCCGCACTCTCTCAGTCATGCCGTCATTCAAACTCTCCAAAACATACGTTACCCCATTTTCCCAAACTCTCACAACTCTATAAGGTCCATCAAACTTCTCACTCATCTTTGATACATTCAACCTACCCTTCACTTCTTTCACCTTCAATACTTTTGTACCTAATTCAAATGAACGGAACCTTTCATGCGCCTCACGCCATACACTCTGCTCACTTTCACTCAAACGAAACCTATCTTTCACTCGCCTTTCAAAATTCATCACAAACTGACATGGGGACATTCCAGTTGCACTATGCACAGTTGAATTATACGCCCACAACACTCTCCCCAGACACACATCCCAGTCATTCACTGTCGTACTCATCATTCTCAACATCTCACACAAGGTTCTTATAGTCCGTTCAGCCAGTCCATTTGAAGACGGTACATACGGAGTTGTTCTCACATGCTCCACACCATTCTCTCTCAACATTTGCTCAAACACTTCCCCTACAAATTCAGGCCCATTATCACTCAGACATCTTCTAGGCTTCCATACACACATAGGAAAAAACAACTGCTCAACCACACGCGCAACAGTCACACTCCTTTTATCTCTCACAGGCGCTGCATACACAAACTTACTTTTATGGTCAACCATCACAACCATACCAACATTCCCAGCACTCGTACGCGGCAAAGACACACAATCAATCACTACCAATTCAAACGGTTCTTTCGCATCAACTTTCAACATCGGTGGTTTCACTTGCACACCTTGCACCTTTCGCTTCTGACACCTTTCACACGTAGTTGCAACATCATTCACAACAGTTCTCAGAAACGGGTGGAACACATGCTCCTTCATACACTCCCACAGCTTAAACTTACCCATATGCCCATAATTATCATGCACAACCTTCACCAGACCAATCATACCAACTAAGGACATCACAGGTACATACATATCATCACCACCCTTCACATGCCTCACAAAATATACAACATCCATACAAACAACAAAATCCTTAGCATACCTATTAAAATCACTTAAACACTCTGGCCATTCATTCAAATCAACACGCATCATTACACACCTCTTCAACTCACTAACAAAAGGACACATCTCTTGCATCTCTAGAATATCATCATCACTTAAAATCTCATTCTCATCATCCATGACCAACTCAATCATACCGCAAAACTTGACAACATTCTTTGCACACTCATTCAACTTCATCACCTCACATTCACCTTTCATAAGACAATCCTTATCAGCATCCAAAGACAAATCATTTAATCTCATAAAGTCTACACCAAGCAAGAAACAACAAGGCATTTGCTCACCTTTCAGAATCACAAAGTCATGCTTCACATTCACACCATTACCCAAACTCACTTTCAGACTAACCTGTTCCCATGCCACTATCATGCCATTCCCTAATCCACTTATCCGTAACTTCACAGGTTTATGCTCGCAACATCTAAACTCTTCATACTTACTCAGAATATTCTCATTCACTAAAGACACTTGCGCTCCAGTATCAATCAAACCACAGAACAACCTTTCACTAACTTTCACTCTCGCTTCCATCATATCAGGTCCACCATGTTCGCAATACACAGAAGGAACAAGCACACCAACATCAGCACTGATATCCACACTGTCATTAACTCCCATATCATCACTCAACACACACTCATCTTCATCCAGACAATCATTCTTCTCTCTTATATATGAACACTTTTCAATTACCCAATTGTAGTGCACACCGCTCAAACATTGCAGATGTACCACATTAGGATTCAAACCCTTCATCTTCTCATCCTTGTACACAATCAGCCTCTCACCACCAAAGTGCACATAAACAATCACTCCATACAAACGACTCACTACAATCAACACTTCCTGAAATGGCGGGACCCCTTGCATACACATCGCTCTCAATTCTTTCATGAAGTTCCGCACCTTTGCCATACCAATGCTTTCAGGCTTCCTACACACTTCATTCATTACCTCCTTCCTTAAATCATCTACACTATCGGGCACTCTCACATCTACTCCATCACTCTTCAAATCTTGCAAACCATTCCATACACTCTCAAACAAGGAATCACCACCACCCTTACTCTCTTTTCCATTCATAATTCCTTTCGGCAAATACTCAGGATCACTCACTCCACACACATTTTCATCATTCGTACCAGGATACCTTGACATCAAATCAGCCACTCCATTCCGTTCACCAGGCACATACTCAATCACATAGTCAAAGTCACTCAAATCTTCCAAAGTCCTTGCAATCCTACTATCAGCCCACTTCATACGCTGCAAATACACAAGAGGTTGATGATCGGTTTTTATCACAAACCTCACACCATACAAAAATGGACGCAACACTTTCAAACAATATCTTATCGCAGCCAGCTCTCGTTCCACAGTCGAATACTTTCGTTCTGCAACATTCATAGCCTTGGATACATACCCAATTATTCGCCTGACATTCTCTCCATTCAAACGCTGCTCTTGCATCAGAAAACCTCCCATACAATACCCACTCGCATCTGTATACAATTCAAGCATTTTAGCATTTACACTATAATCTGGGTAAGCTAATTCAACATCTTCAGCCGCTGCCTCCTTCAGTCTCTCATACGCCTCATTCATCTTATCATTCCACTTGACAACCGTACTACCTTTCTTGCCCATCCACTCAGTCAGAGGCTTACTCACACCAGAACAATCATGTATAAACTTTCGCTGGAACTTAATCAAACCCAAAAATGACTTCAGTTGCTTCACAGTCACCGGTTTAGGAAACATTCGCACCTTCTCAACATACTTCGATGATTTACGCAATCCATTCTCACTCACCATATGCCCAAGGAATTCCACTTCTTTCGCAAACCATTCACACTTCGCCACTTTCACCTTCACACCAACACTCTCCAACGTTCTCAACACATCATTCACCAATCTCATATGCTCCTCAAAAGTCTCAGTCATAATCAAAATATCATCTATAAACGCAATCACATTCTTACTCGCAAACTTACTCAACACAACATTCATTGCCCGCTGGAAGGCTCCGGGAGCATTAGCCAACCCAAAGCTGAGGTTCCGGAACTGGTAATGCCTCTTTGAGGAAGAGAAGGCAGTTACTGGCCGGCTCTCCTCAGCAATGGGCATCTGGTAATACCCCCGTACCAGATCCAGCTTCGTAAACCACTCCATCCCATGCATACTATATACACACTCAGATACCACACACATCGGAAACCTTTCTTTCACAGTCCTTTCATTCACCTTTCGATAATCCACACACAGACGCAATCTTCCATCCGGCTTACGTACAGGTACAATTGGACTATTCCATGCACTCTCACTCTCCTCAATCACCCCCAATTGCTCCAATTCCAAACACTGCTCCTCAATCTCTTCAGCAACCGGACGTGGGAAATGCCTCGGCCGCTGATAGATTGGGGAGTCCTCCTTCAGGACAATCTTGAATTCCGGGAGCTTTGCAACCCCGAAATCCAGATCACCCTTACTGAGGGCTCCCTTTCGCTCAAATATCATTCGATACACATCCTCCCTTTCATACTCAGTCAAACATCCATCCAATTTCACCATGTCCTTCACCTCATTATACATCCATTCACATGTCTTTTCATTCGCAACATTCACCCTGATATCCGTACTATCATCCATACCTACCTCATTGACAGTGGAGAGGTGGCCCAGTACATCTCCAACTTGGATTCCCCTCACCTGCCCTTTCACACTGGGGTCTGCCTGCACACATACAAAAGGATCATTCATTCTCATCAAGCCATCAAACACACAAGCAACACGCCTTACCTTATAACACGCATCCTTTCCATCCAATATCACAGTGTTCTCACTCACATTCAAACTAACATCCTTACTCCAACTCACTCTAACAGACACCCTTTCACCCTTCACAAGCCTTACACTCTCCATAGCAGTCACCTCAATACCAGTAAACACACTCCTCAAAACGCTACCATCTTTCCCTACATACAACTTATACACCCCATTTTTACCAATCTTTCTCTCAATCTGATCACTCGCAGGATGCACAACCATACGATTCATTTTCATAAAATCATAGCCCAAAATCACACCATACTCACTACTCACCTTATCAATCACAGAAAATTCACATTCATTCATCATCATACCATGCATTCGAACAGGTGACCTTATCATTCCAATCACAGGCACTCTCCTATTACCAATACCTACTAAACTACCCTTGCACTCAGACAGGAGGGCTTTCTCGCTAAACTTGTCATACACATCTTTATACACCAAGCTCGCCTTGCATCCAGAATCTATTAAAGCCAAACACTCAATTCCATTCAACTCCACCTTCACACTCAGACACTCATACTTCCTACCAGACAGCACTTTCACACTAGACAGACTTACCAACACATTACTCACACTCATGCACCCAGAGGATACTTCAGCAGGTACCCTCTTACCATTCAGTTTCCCGCTTCAGACTTTCCATTCACACCTTGCGCTCTCAGTCTAATCCAACACTTTTCACTTGAATGTCCTTCCATCGCACAATAGCTACATACATTCCTCTGGTCACGACACATCCTTGCATAATGACCAGCCTTTCCACAATTACCACATGCATATTTCATACTTTCCCCAGCAGTTGCTCCACCATTCAACCTCGGACAATCTTTCTTCAAATGGCCTATTTCTTTACACTCGAAGCACTCTTTCACACTTTCCTGGCAATCCTTTATCATATGCCCTTTCTTACCACACCCAAAACACGCACCAGATGTCCACCTACATTCTGCCAACATATGACCTTTCCTTCCACACCGACGACATTCCACAATCTTTCTCACACCATTCGGTCTCTCATTTGCTGGGACATACCTCGGTTTCTCTCTCATATATCCGTTCCCACGCTTGAAATTCATCTGCCCCCTTCCATTCGACCACCCTCCATTTGCCCATCCATTCTGCCGGCCCAGGAAGTTTGACATCACTCCAGCTGGTGCAGCCTTCAGGGCATCCCTGTAGCTGACAAACTGCCGGGGTGGATGAAAGCTCCTGGGCTTCTTACCCCCAACATTCACACTGTACCATCCATCCTCTTCTAGATCGCTTTCATCATCAAATCGTCCATCTTCTAACAGTTCCAACACATCCTCCCACATCAACCGTTCACCTGTCAGTCTCACTCTCTCCTTTCTCTTTCCACCCAGCCATTCACTCACCTTTCGTGGGATCGTGTCCAAAAACTTCCTCATGAGTGGTTTACATTCATTTACATCATCATCACCATACCTCGTTCTTGCCATACTCTCAAGCCTATGTGCATACATATTCACACTTTCACTCTTCCCCATTCGAGCCTTCTCAAATTCATTTACCCTTTTATACTTCACACTCTCTTTCATTTGTTTCACCTGTCCAATCATCCGCTTCTTCACCACATCGTACCTTGGTTCCCCCACACTTGTAATCACGCGGAAAAACTCCAATACTTTTCCCTCCAAACATTCCCCCAAAACATTCATCCAGTATCCCTTATTCTCCGGGTACTTGAGCTTACAATATCGCTCAAATTCCCCGAAGAATTCTTCCACACTTTTCCCACCATGTAACCTAAATCTATCTATCTTTGGCACTTCCCTTATCAAAATACCCTTTCCCACATTCACTTCACTCTCACTTGAGCTGCCTTCACTCTCACTCATATCAATCATACCATCACTCTCTCCTTCATCCGAGTACAATGAGTCCACACTCTTGCCTCTTACCTTCCTATCCTTCCCCTTTGCACCACTCTTCCTTCTTCTCTTGCATTCAACTCTCTTCCATTCTCCGTCCTTCCTATCACTCATAATCACCCTATCCTCTCTAGACTCGCACACACTCCCATTGATCCCATTAGTCTTATTCCCTTCAGTCGGAGCAGGGGTCAAGGTCGAGGGTCCTAAGGCCGGTCCTGACCCCTTCATCATGTCATACAGGTCCTGCATCCGTCGGTCCGTCTGATCCTGTCGGTCTCCCATTTCCTTCTTCATCCTATCAGTCTTTTCATTCATCCCTTTTATTTTATTCTCCATTCCCTCCATCATTCCCCGTAACATTTCACACTCCTCTTCTTTCTTTCTCAACTCCAGTCTCAATCGCACTACTTCTTCATTCAACGTTTCTGCTACAGCCATTGTTCCCAAGTTAGTAAAAAAGATAGGAGAAGGGAAAAATCAATCAAACTACTTGTCACACTAATTGGGTATGGACTGCAATCCAATCCAGTCACGCTCCCAGTTTCGAAGTCTCACGTCCCTATTCGGGCGCCAAATGTAGCGGGCCGAAATCTAAACTAACCCCCAATCGATCCAACCCGCTTCCTACACTATCCGGACGTGAGAAATCGAAGGAGAATGAAACGGATTGTAAATACATGCCCTTTACTTACAAAAAAAATTTACAAAATATCTACAATAGAGAGGGGGCGATTATATTGGAGATCTTACTTTTTGGCCAAAAATACAAAAAGAAAATCCTATATATATGAATACTATTTAATCTATCCTAATAAACATAAAAAATCAAACAACCAAAAAAAAAATCCTGACTACAACAGTCAATATATACACAACAATCAAGGCCTCACTTTATACAAGAGGATGGGAAGATGTCCAGCCACCTGCCACTCGAGCGAGCAAAATGCCTAGGACTTACAAGTGTGGCGCCTCTGCGCTTGATGGAAGATAGTGACTTTAAAAAAGCTTACGTGGCTATTATAAGCCCTCCTTCATTAAGCTATACTAATGGCCTTTATTTATTAATGATAATATAGCTTTCCAGGATATAACGCTTTGTTTGTAATATAAGGATATACGAAACTAAGTCCTATCTTTCCAGAATATGAGGCCTGGAAAGAAAGAAAAAAAACATGGTAATCATTTTTATACATAAAATAAACAAAAAAAACAAACCCATTCCCATTCACACACATTCTTACAGAGGGAGGGAGAGGGTACTGAGAAAAGGGGTGGGAGAATGGCCCTTTTACACACACTCACATTCGCCCCACCACAACAGGTAGTTTTGAGACTACTAAAAGCACTGGGGCAAACATGGGGTGCCATTCCTCTAGGTACAACATCCATAGTTATGAACAGTGAACTGTACTGCCAGAAATAATACTGGGCTTAAAACGCAACTATGAAGAAACAATGAATTAAATTTGCAATCACTAGAATAAAGCAAAAAGGGAACAAACCCTTTTTTTTTTAACCACAAGAAATTGGAAAACTTATTTTGAAATGAAAATCAAATAACAATGAGAAGCAATGTATCCAACTCTGCAGTTATAGTTTTTGTACTCTTTTTTTTTTACCACAAATTTATATCAACTGATACTTATAAGGAATCTGAACCATGGATTGCTACAATAGCAGTCATTACAATGTTAACAGCTTAGATAAGATCCCTATTTAATTTTATTCATGGTAAATAATATATTCTACTGCTGTTATTAACAAACATTCTTGAATGGTTGTAATAAGTGCCTGGATGGGCATTTCGAATGGTTAAACATAAACCCAAGGGATAGTCTTTATTGGCCCTCAATTATAATCAAAATAATGATTACAAAACTTACCTTTAATTTACCAATTCCGACTTTTTGGGCCGAAGGGTTATTCAAGCGAATTCTTTCTGTAAGAAGATTGGAGCCAAATGCAAAGTAGAGAAAAGTATCTGAATTCATTTTTGAATACTTGAATTTAAATTTGATTAATAAATCATTCTTATAATTTAAATCACAGCCTTGAAGTAGAAAGATAAGCATTATATTTTTAAGTTTTCTTCATAATCGTAAACCATTTCCCACAAACTTGTAGTGGCACATACCAATGTCACTAAAATCACCCTCTTTCAAAGCTTTTTGGCCTATTATACACAAACTAAGGATCATTTTATCTATAACCAGTACAATGCTATCACATCCAGTTAGGGTTCATACCTGTGTAGTATGGCCCCTTAGAAACCCTCACTGTATGCACCCATTATACACTATCACTTATCCTTCTATCAGTTGCCTTTCTCTTAAACACTAACATTATCAATCCATCTTTTATATGGTCTCTCAACCTTGCAGCTACAGTGTACAATCTTTTCCCTATGTCTATTGCTTTAATAATCCTTGAACACCTACAAACATTCTCAGTCACATTCACATTTTTCCTTACACTAAGTGAGGTATAGTTGAAAATGCATTGGAATAGATGAGTGAATTTATAAAAACAAAATAAAATAAAAGGGTGATTAATAGTGCTTGAGAATTGAGATGGAAAATTGTTGCTCAATATTGGGTGCCTAATTTTTAGAGGTAAAATACCTTTTTCAAGAAGTACCTGATCTGATTTGTCCAAATCTGAGCTCCAATTCTTCCAGAAATGTGTTAAAAGTAAGCTATTTCTTTACCAGGTGAATTCAACTAAAAATGATTACATAATGCAGAAGATTATGGCTAACTTGGAGTTTTACTGCATTTAAATAACAGATTAAATACATACTCATTGGTTGGCTTGTCTGAGTATTTCTATATTATTTTCAATTTCCTCCTAATACACATTTTCAATATTTATAGAATTTTCATATAAGGGGAGTCACAAAATTAGTCTGGACTATTTTAAATTACTAAAACAAAATACTGACACCAAGAAAAAACAAATAACTACAAAGGGACACAGTTGCTACAGGAGGCCCACCCTCTTAAGGTAGTGAATATGGTGCAAAAAGCAAAATACGATGGAGGAAACCTGCATCCTCCAAGAACTTCACCAGTCCACAGTCATGAATGTGCGAACCCACACTGCGTAGAAGGGACAAAAGGTAGCAACGCTGCTCACCACAAGAAGCTAGCATATGCAAAGCTCTCTTAGATCACTGGGACAGTAAACAAGGATATGCCAGGCAGTCTGGGTGATCACTTATCACAGTAAGGTTCAAGGGAACACTATCAATATTACTATAAATTTGGTATAAGTGAACTTCCTACATAATTCTAGTTTCAGTGCTAGAATTATATTTACCATAATCAGGCAACACCATCATTGATTGATTTTCAGAATCACAATTTAAGAATACCTGGTTTGATAAAGCAAATGTGAAACTCAATCGGCCAACAAAAGAGAAAGGTAATTATTTAATATTTACAAAGCCTAGTTTAGGTTAAGTTTGATTAATTTGGTTGCACTTTAACTTACTAACAACTACATAAGAATAAGTACACTATGGGGTCATTTAAGGTCACAATATATGTATTTGATTTCATGTTGTATTAAAATGTTTTTTTTTGTCTTTCTCAGCTACTAAATGTTAAATATTTTTCTGAAAGAGCATTCAAGTAAACAAATAGATAAACATTGCCTGCCTTTTGCAAGAGTGGCTGGAATAACAAGCTAACTCCTCCTTTTGTTCGTCTCTTCTTGTGTATTTGTAAGTATTTTCAACTGGTAGTACTGGCAAGATAGGATTGTTTTTTGTATATGTATATTTATAAATATTTTGATTGGTAGTATTCGCAAGATAGGATTGGGTTATATATATATATGCTCGTTGTGACTATATTTATCCCTACTTTTGTAAATAAAGGACTGTATATCAAATCATGTCGATTCTTCCTCGGGGTTCTCAAGGCTCATCAATTCTAGGAGAAGGTTGGAACATGGGGGTTAGTGTTGCCTTCAGCTCGTTACAGCAGGAGCCCACCCATTGCAAGGACAAGCAGTCATGACCTTGCTCATCACAGTACCTTGACAAGTTTGATTTTTTTAAGTTTCTTTCTGACAACAGCTACTGAAGGCATAAGTTGCTAAAAGCAAAAAAAAGTAGCCTTGTCTTAGACTATATTAAAAAAAAAACAATCAACAAAGAGACTAAACAAGAAAAAATCAAACCAAACTAAAACTAGCTTTTTTTTTACACAAGGCCCCTGCCCTAGCTGGGGGTAGCCGGATCAGACAGTAAGACAAAGGCTCACTAACATATGCCTTGGCCTTCAGGTCCAGAAACCTAGCCTGCCAGACTACAGCAGCAGAAGGAGGGCTACCCACTGCTGGTGTCATAATTTGTCAGAGGTACACCCGATGCAATGCAAATTTCTGTGCACCTCGTCATATGGCTGTCTAAACTCCTCGGACCAGCTAGACTCATAACTGGGTCTATCTGATCCGAGGTATCAACCTCAAGGCTGCGTCATTTAACAATTGTTCACAAACATTCTCCATGCATCCCTGTCTTGGCATACGAGTTTAGCATGATCCATACTGATTCCTCTCCTGTGTACAGCATTCTTCACCCCATTTAGCCATCCCATAGGAGGTCTACCCCATCCTTGCACAACACTCATACTTGATTCATACAGATGTTTCACCAACCTTTCATTGTTCATTCTTTCTACATGACCATACTAGCTCAACACTCTTTTATCAACTCTCATCTAATTTCACATTTAATCCCATTCTCGCTTGAAAGTCCTCATTCCTAATTCAATCCCATCTAGTTACGCCACACATACCTCTCAGACACTTCATCTCCATTTACATTCAATTTTTGACGATCACTCCCCTTCAGTCCCCAACACTCACTACGATACAAAACAGTCAGGACAACTATACTCTCATACAGAACTTTCTTTATCCCAACTCCTAAACTCCTCTCTCGCAAAACACTTTTCATAGCACCAACTGTTGAGAAACCAGCCTTCACTCTACTTTGAACATCCTCACTCACACCTCCATTCTTACTTATCACACAACCAAGGTATTTAAAGGATTCTACCTCCTCCATCACTTCACCATTCAGCATAATTTCCATTGCTACCGTTTCATCTCGACTACACAACATAACCTTACTCTTTCCAACATTTACCTTTAATTTACGTCTTTTGCATACTATGCCAAACTCCGTAACAAGTCTCTGTAACTTTTCCTGTGAGTCAGCAACCAATGCAGCATTGTCTGCAAACAACAATTGGTTTACTTCCCACTCCCGTCCACCAAGATCTTTCATAACAAAACCTCTATCCAATGCTCTCATTTTCACCTCTCTCACTACTCCATCCATATACAGATTAAAAAGCCATGGCAACATCACACAACCCTGTCTCAGACCCACTGTCACTTCAAAACTCTCAATCAGCTCCAAACCCACTCTTACACAAGCCCTGCCACCACTATAAAAACTCTGAATTCCTCTCAGTAGACTTCCACCAACACCATATATTCTTAGTACATTCCACAAAGCCTCCCTGTCTATTCTGTCATATGCCTTTTCCAAATCCATGAAAGCAAAGAATACCTTCTCACGTTTCCTGTTTGCTTTTTCACATATCTGTCTCACTGCAAACACTTGGTCACTGAACCCTCTTCCTGTTCTAAAACCACACTGTTCTTCTCCAACTGACTCATTTGTAAAATTTTTCTCTCTCAATCAAAATCTTTACATACACTTTACCAACCACTGATAACAAACTAATCCCCCTATAGGAAGCACAATCGCGCATATCACCCTTTCCTTTATACAAAGGCACAACCACTGCATACTTCCAAGCCTTTGGCACACGTCCTGCTATAAAACACACAGTCAACAGCCTTACTAACCATTCAGTAATGATTTTTCCACCATACATTAAACATTCACCCTGTATCTCATCCATACCCACAGCCTTTCCTGCTTTCAAACTCTTTACCGCATTTTCAACTTCACTAGCATTAATTTTTTCATCCATTACATTCATACCACCCATCTGCCTCCCTTCGGCTGCCACAGACATAATCTCAGCACTTGTGTTATCGTTACATTCAGTAAGCATTCAAAATACTCCTTCCATCTTTTCCGTACATCCTCATCTTCAACCAGTACCTCTCCATTTGCATCTTTCACACACATTTCCATACCTGATTCAGCTCTCCTTTCTCTATTTCCTTCTGGAACATCTTTTTATTTCTTTCTAAACCTCTCACTAATTTTTCACTCCACCTTTCTTTCACCATTCTCTTCACTTCTTTCACCACCCTTTTAACCTCTTTCTTTTCTCATTGAATACACTATAACTTTCAGTACTTATCTTGCAGCTACCTTTCAAATAACAATCACTTCTCGCATATCACCTTTTTCACCTCTTCATTCCACCATTCCATACACTTCTGTCACACTACCAATCACTGTTTCCTTGAACATCTCCCACTCTTCTTCCACTTCCTTTCTTTCTTCTCCTTTTACTTCATTCCATTTAGACTAGCAAACTCTGATATTCTCTTCTTACTCCCTCATCACCCAGCTTTTCAACCATGATTCTTACTCGGTAAATATGTAGATTAGCGGCCCAGGCGGAAAAAAATTTGTGTGTAAATATTATCGTTCACTCGTGTCGGAATATTCATGCGCATTTGAGTCCTTTTCCAATTATTATTCTATAAACAATTAGGATTATATACTGGGGGGCTGTGCCCCCCAGACCCCCCCAATTTAATGAAACTCAGGATCATCATAGTATAGTCACCCCATTGTGTTTACCCCCACACGAGCCAACCTAAATGTACTCCAAAAACGTGAAACATTTTGGAACACGGATGAAATAGTATGTCCCATCGTTCGCGCCGATAATCTACATATTTACCTCTTACTCTATCACACTTCCTTCCATTTTTCCTCCAGACATACCCCACTCTCAATCTTGCTTCCACCAAAAAATGATCGGACATACCACCAGCTACACCTCTCAACACATTCACATTCAACAGCTTATCAAGTATCCTCTTATTCACCAACACAATCCATTAATGCTCTCTCCACAGGTGTTCCTCTTTCATATCTACACCAGGTTTACTTATGAATACCTCTCTTGTTTAAGAAGGTGTTCCCTACTACCAACTCTCATTCCAAACAAAACTCCACTAACCTTTCACCACTTTCTTTGTTTCCACTCACTCCATACTTACCAATCACACCTTCTACTGGCACTTCTCCCACTCCAGCATTCAAATCACCCAACTCAACAACATTTTCATTATAATCAAAACCTTGCACACACACTCTCAATCCATTCTAAAACCTCTCAATTTCCTTTTCACTCCTCTCTTTCCCTGGACCATACGCACTAACGAACACCCATTTCGCAGAACCAATCCTCATTCGTACCCACATCAGTCTTGATGAAACCTCACGCCACTCTCTCACACAATCGTTCAGATCCTCTCTTACTATCAGTGCCACACCTTCTTTCACCCTACTACCTTCACTCACTCCAGACTTTCTGCCCTTCCTACTTCCAAAGCTAACTTCGCCTACTCCCTTTAGCTTTGTCTCACTCAATGCCAAGACATTGAGAGACCTACTTCTAAATAGGTCTCCGATCTCCTCCTTTTCTTCACTTGAACTACAACCACGCACATTCAAGGCCCCAATATTTAAGGTGTGTATAAGCTTTCACCTATCCTCCCCCTTATCACTGTCTGATTCCTTCGTGGGAAAGAAAGATACAAGGGGATGGGGTTCCCAGCCCTCCGCCCTCGGATTTTCTTTCTGGGTTTACTCCCATAGCCTTTGCCTAGATAGGCAGCAGGTCTGGCATACTTTTTCCCTACACCAGAGGGAAGATGAGTAATATGGGTTTACTCCCATAGCCTTTACCTCAAAAGGTTAACCTACAAGGCAGCAGGGGTTGTATTCTGGGTTTACTCCCATAGCCTTCGCTTCAACAGGCAGGCCCCTATTAGTCGCCTTTTATGACACACAGTGGCTACGTTAGTGTAATTCTATTCTAGCCTTTGCCTAGATAGGCAGCAGGTCTGGCATACTTTTTCCCTACACAAGAGGGAATAATTGTAATCTGGGTTTACTCCCATAGCCTTTACCTCAAAAGGTTAACCTACAAGGCAGCAGTGATTGTAGTCTGGGTTTACTCCCATAGCCTTCGCTTCAACAGGCAGGCCCCTATTAATCGCCTTTTATGACACACAGTGGCTACGTTAGTGCAATTCCATTCTAGCCTTTGCCTAGATAGGCAGCAGGTCTGGCATACTTTTTCCCTACACAAGAGGGAATAATTGTAATCTGGGTTTACTCCCATAGCCTTTACCTCAAAAGGTTAACCTACAAGGCAGCAGGGGTTGTATTCTGGGTATACTCCCATAGCCTTTGCCTCAACAGGCAAACCCACAAGGCAGCAGGCCCCTATTAGTCGCCTTTTACGACACGCAGTGGCTACGTTTGTGTAATTCTATTCCACCCACCACAAGAACAAAAAAAAAAGGATGCCGGTTGCAGTAAGGAGGCTCACCTCATTACTGTGCCAGAGAAAACACCCAACACCGAGTTAAATAAATGTCTGAGGACAGCTTCCTCCAAAAAGTCAGGTAATCCACTATTAAGAGTGCATGAATCCCTCCTGAGTACAAGGGACAAGCATTAATGGCTCCTTTTGTCTGAGTACAAGGGACAAGCATTAATAGCTCCTCTTGTCCCAGTACCAAGAGAGGCAACATGCATAAAGATACCCCAGACTGGGAGACTATGCAATCATCACAGTAAGGTGCAGGGAAATGCCCCATCAAATGGCACTGCATCATGCGAGTATGACAAGTCAAGGACAACCAAAAACAATCAGAAGCTGCTGAGGCATTGGAGGGTGGGTACATGGGAACAGTCATGGCACAATGGTGCACAAGTTTCCATCAGTAATCATCTTTGGCAGAAGATAATCTTGACATCTACCCAGCTCACGGCAATACAGATACCGCAAACCAAGGGAAGCAGAGATCTGAATGCGTCAAGAGAACTTACAGGCTTTGTGAAGAGCTATAGATCACAATCTGTTTTCTAAACCAGGCACAAAAGCATTATCTGCCATACCAAGCAGTGTAATGCAACTAGTCCAGCCATGAAGATAGAGATAGCCCCTGTTAGAACCCTGCTGACTTCAAAGAGTGGAAAAGGCACAGATCCAGTGTGACATGATGTTCCAAAAAGGTCTAACACAATACTCAATGAGCTGTAGAAGCTTTGGAAACAGAGGTGTGGCAACAAATATTCAAAGGTTGTACCCTCCAGGTCAGAACCAAAGGCACCCACCACCCTGAAAGCTATACTGAGCTCTTGAGGGAGTTTCCTAAATCCAAAATGGCATAGGCACTATCGAGATTGGCTGTGGATGCAATGAGAGCCATTGGTGACTGAAGGAGATACAGGGCCTGTGCATACAAGCGCATAATGTACTATGCACAGTGACAAGCAAGTGGCATCTCCCCAGCATCGATAGACAGGCTCTCAATAGGAAATATGTGTAATGCTCCAGTCGCCAGACAGAGACTAATGTTTGCTTTGAGCAAACAAAAGAACGATAAAACAACAAAGCAGTAGTCCTATCAGCACCCCAGGTGCTGAATATCATGGAATGAACAATGTCCATGACACAGGTGCTAGAGACTCAAAGCCTGCAAATATGGGCCACCCAAGTGAGGCATCAGTTGAAAACAAGACCAAAGAAATGGTGTGAATCCACTACTTCCAGGCAAACCCCATTTATGAACAAGTCTAGGTAAGGGTGAAGCTCTGGATGGTGATAGAAGTGCACTACCTTGTATTAATTCACATATGAAAATTGGGAGGTGTATCCTCACCACTATTGTGTGGAGGGTCCGTAAGATACCATATAGAAATGCATTATCATAGGCCATCAACTTGCAAATGCAGGAGGTTTGAGGCATTGGACAGAGACCAGCCAGTAGTGATATCTACCCAGTTTGCAAAGTGAGGACAGTAGACATTCAACTCTACTAGGAGAGCACCGGGTGGGGGGGGAGAGGAAGCCACATAAGTATTTGAAATGGGCACAGAAGTGACCATGCTAAAAGGGCTGAAGAGGCCAAGAGAAGAGCGTGCCTTTAAGAATGAGACATAAGACATCCTAGGTATACCAGGACCAAGTCCTTAGCCTAGCAAAATGAGACAATCTGCAGGCTGAATGGCCAAGATTTCCTTCTCCAGGAGATACATGCCATATTGCTTTGAGGAAGCAGTGTTGCTTTCCATAAGTGACATACTTGGCCATACAAAATAAGGACATAGTGCCTTAGGGCAACTTACGCCGACTTCTGGCAAACTCAACTTTACAAGCCTTCATGTGGTATCATTACTAACCAGCAGACACTGGCTCATGGAGCCTGTCATGATTGAACATGACAAAGTGTGTAGAAGTAGTTCTTGAGGCCCGTTCCTGTTTTCTCATTGTGCAATTCCACCTTAACCGCCCCTTGGTCAGTCAGTTCATCAATGATATCCTCTAAGGATCAGTCCATGAGTTCCCTTGCATAAACCACTCCTTTCATGAAATTAATGATAGACTGCAGTTAGCACTCAATGGAAAACCATCAAGTGTCCAAATGGAATTCATCATAGATGCTTCCAAAGGGTCTACTGCATTTGGCAGAAGGCTTCCATCTGAAAAACATGTCACCTTTGGCTGTCAACCAGTAAAACTAGCTAACGCTCTCCTCTCATGAAGCATGTGGCCTTTGGCCGACATGCTGCCACCTGTAGAGCAAGTAACTACAGTGTTTGAAGCCAGTGAGCAAAAAAATGCCAGGTAGTCTGAATGAAAGGTTCTGACATAATGAACACATCTCACCTCACTTGCAACTTTGGTCTTTGTCTGGGCCTATCCATCTGAGGGCACCTCAAGGCCAGTCTTGGCCTGGTTATTTGCCAAAACAGCAGCGGACCCATCCATCCCCAGAGCCCTTGTGGGGGAAGAGAAACCCATAGTCTTAGATTTCTTCTTTTAAGAGGGCAGGGAGTGAACTAGCATCTCTCCACCCAAAGATGGGGCATCATGGGTATAAACCGACTGAGGTTGTAATTTTCTGTGGTTGAGGTTGCATGACATGTAGACATATTCCAGAGGTGAAAAAAAATTCCTTTATATGGTGAAATGTAGCAGCGGGTATTCTCAAAGACAGCATAGAGGGGGGAGGGGGACACCTCCTTAGAAGAGGAGGTGTCCTTTATATGGTGAAATGTAGCAGCAGATATTTTCAGAGACATCACAGAAGATGGGGGGGAGGGGGGATAACCTCCTTAGAAGAAGAGCTCCAAAACGGATAGATTGGTCAAAGGTGGTGAGAGGAGAGGTCCTGCACCAAGACTGAGTGGAGATTAAGTGGGACAACCACTCATGGACCTAAAAATTAAATTCAGTGCCCCTGCCCATGACAGCTCTACTTTGACGACAAGGGATCAAATGATAGTGCTGGGACAAGCAGTATACACCATCACCACCACTTCTCGGGAAGCTCAGAATAAAACATATTGGTGACATATGTAATATCTATTACATATATTATCAATTATTAACAATAAACAACACTCACCATAGATGATATGATGTATCAGATGTAATAAGTATCATGATAAAAGTATTAGCAGGGGTTAGTAAATAGAGTAAAATATATCATTTAGATTATGATATGAAAAGGTAAGGTAGAATTGCTGTCTATACAGTGGGTAACATGCATAGACTGACTGGGTATTTCTACAGGACCTTGAGAGGCCACCTAGTATCAAAGTACCAACAACAAGACTATAATCAACTGTAACAATAAATAAGGTCATTATGGTAGACATGTTGGAGTAACAGATCTGGCTTAGTGACAGGCCTTGGAGAGGTCAGGGTGACCACACTCAACAGTTTGAATTGGAACACCTCTAGGGTGAAAGGGGCATTGATCTCACTGTAGTTCTTGTAACATAGCATTATGTTATAGGTGGAGATGTGAGGAGAGGTGTGTGAACAGAAAAGACTGCAGAGAAGTGATCCCCAAAATAACTGGCTTTTTTCTCACCACACCATTCTAATAATTAAACTGAAGACACAGCCATGCGCAAACCATCTGAAATATAATGAAGCATGGTATTGGCCAACCAGTCAGAAGACACACACAGAGATTATCTGCAGATATAACATAGCATGCTATTGGCTAACTAGTCAGGATAAAAGTAGGCCAAAAGTTGAAGGAAATATGGCAAATGGTGACAAAACATTCATAACATAACATAACATAATTTCTCGGATGACAAAAGCCACAAGGGCCTATCAAAGGTCATCCGCATCCATCAAAACCCACCCACAAAAAGCACCATCGCCAGGGGAAGACAAAATCAAATTCCCCCACAATATAATATAACAGATGACAAAAGCCACAAATGCCCATCATAGGTCATCCGAGTCAAACGGCCTCTTTTTTTAAGGCACCCAAACTCCTAAGAAAACTAAATCCAGAAGATTCCGTCCAGAAACAAGGATATCACCAATCAAGGCTTGTCAAGAACTAAATCATGCAGCTATAGATATATACAAAACTTAGAAACCATCACAACTTTCCCTTCCCATAAACTCATCCAACCTACTCTTAAATACATTTAAATTTGGACTACCTACTACCCTCCGCAGCAATTTGTTCCAGAAGTACACCACTCTATTGGTGAAAATGTATTTTCTTAAATCCAACCTACACCCTTGCTTTTTAATTTTCAAGTGTGACCTCTAGTCCGATTTCCATCATCTAACTCAAAAAACTTGCTAACATCCAATTTATCTATCCCAGAAAAAATTTTAAAGAGCTCAATCATATCCCCTCTCACACAGCTCTTTTTGAACGAGAACATATTTAATACCCTCAGTCTATCTATATATTCAAGGTGCCTCAGGGAAGGAATAATCTTTGTTGCCCTCCGTTGCACTGACTCAAGAAGGTTAATATCGTGTCTAAAATGTGGGGACCATGCCTGTATACAGTACTCTAGATGTGGCCTAACATAAGAGTTATAGAGTTTAAGAATAACCTCCTTACTTTTGTAACTGACATTTCTCTTAATGAAACCCAGCACTCTATTTGCCCTATTTCTTGCTTCAATACACTGCTTAGAAAACCTTAATGACTTATCTATTACTACTCCTAGATCTTTCTCATCCTCTACTGAGCTCAGCCAATGCCCATCCATTTCATAGTTAAATTTTCTATTATCTTTTCCCATGTTAATAACTTTGCACTTATCAAGGTTGAAAGTCATTTGCCACTTATGTGCCCAGGATAACAATTTATTTAAATCCCCCTGCACTTTAAAATTATCATCAATATCTTTAACTACAGCTGCTAATTTGGTATCATCCGCAAAAATTGACACTTTATTATTAACTGCCTCCCCAAGATCGTTTATATAGATGACAAATAATAATAGACCGAGAACTGATCCCTGAAGAACCCCACTGATAACATCCCTCCACTCTGACTTTACACCATTTAGCACTACCCTTTGCTTCCTGTCTTTCAGCCACTCAGCTATCCAATTTGAAACACCCCCACATATCCCAATCATTTATAATTTATGAACTAGCCTCCTATGTGGTACCTTATCAAATGCTTTACTAAAATCCAAGTAAATAACATCTACATTCTCTTCCTTATCTACTTGATTTGTTACAAACCCCAGAAAGTCTAGTAAATTATTCAAACATGATCTACCTGATTAAAACCCATGCTGAGAATCGCTGATTAACAACTCTCTCTCTAGATGTTGGCAAATCCCTTTTTTAACCATTTTCTCAAGAATTTTACAGACTACAGGAGTTAGGCTAACCGGTCTAAAGTTATTTGGATCCTCTTTACTACCCTTCTTGAAAATGGGGACTACATTCGCTCTCTTCCAATCATCGGGTATTTCTCCATATTCCAGTGACTTAGTATACAACTTCTCCAGAGCTATTGGGATACTTTCTACCCCTTCTTTAAGTATCCTAGAATGAATATTATCAGGGCCGGAGGCCTTGGTAGCATCTAACTCACCTATTAGTCCTTTTATCTTCCTCCAATCCACACTAATGGTAGTAAACACCTCTTTCCCTGACCCATGAGTACTATACATAAGACTATTTAGTTTCTCCTTTGTAAATACTGATGCAAAATGACCATTTAGTACCTCAACTATTTCCTCATCAGTTTCACTCACAACCCCTTCATATTTGATAGGTCCTATTTTAACTCTGCAAGACTTGTTATTAATTTTATAGTAACTAAAGAACTTTCTAGGATCTTTTTTGCTATCCTGAGCTAATTTAATTTCTGACACCCTTTTGTTCTTCTTTATAATCTTATTTAACTCATTCCTAGCCATGCTATAATCACTTAAATTTTGAATATTATTTTCTACCTGTAATTTTTTATATGCCCTTTTCTTCTCCTACTCAAATGCAGTCCATCCATCACATACATTTCTTTCATTCCAACAAACCTATCCGACACATCCACAAACATGACACCTTCCATCTCACACAATCATTCAGCCCAATCGCACGAGACATCCATTCTACCCCAACATCCATTCTTGGAAGCACACCTGTCACAACACCTTTCATTCTACTTTCTTTCACCTTTTCAGGTATGAGGAGCTGGTGTCTGGCTGTGCAAGAGATGCGGTTGTGATTACACATGTAGGAGTGAATGATGTGAAGAAAGTGGGAGCATGTGAGTTACGTGAGAGGTACTCTCACGTAACTCACATGCTCCCACTTTCTTCACATCATTCACTCCTACATGTGTAATCACAACCGCATCTCTTGCACAGCCAGACACCAGCTCCTCATACCTATCAGATAGATCTCGCACTCCAGCACCTGGCAAACACACCCTCAAACCATTCAATCTACTTGCATTCAACTTCCTATCTAAATATCTAACTCACAAATCACCCTTCACAAGTAATTCAGTCAGACTCCTATTCCTAACCCCCACATCCAGTTACTTCCTCTCTTAGGGCACTGAATCTATTAGTCAAGCCAATAGGTTCTGTATCCCTCTGACTCACACACCTATTCTCCCCCTGGCTAACCACCTCAACAGAGGCAACCCTATTCTCACAAAGAACAGGAGAAGCCTCCCTAGCTGCACTTTTCCTAACCACTCTCCACTGTCCCCCCATCCTCACTAGGCCTATTTCTAACACATCCAAGGGGGCCAACTTCACTATCCCTAGAACTATCATATCCTACCTCCTCCACTGGCCCTCTACCTTCACCTGAAACATCTAACTGGCCTACCTCACCACCTAACCTATTCCCAGTCCTGGGCCTAACACTAAGTTCCCTCCTGATTTCAGCAACTAACCCCTCCAGCCTACATATCCTGTCTAAATCCTGCATTCTCATCCCCTCTAAATCTACAATGCATTCACACAGCCCACATACAACACATGTATACCCCTCACCAACTATACCACAACCAATGCATACATTGCAACACTCATGCTCACTTTCATCCCCGAACTCCATCACTTATTCAAACAAAGAAAGAACTTAAGTAGTAATAAGAAAAAAAAAGCAACTTAGCTTTCGCTGATTCTGTGGTGAAAAAAAAAATGTAGAAAAATCTGAAAATAAATCAACAGACCGAAACGAGATTTAAGGCACAACACAGTCCAAATCAGTCGCTAATTAAACCATCAACCTAGAAACGAGGTTTCAAAACACTAATTTAATTTAGCTACTATGTACTTTCCCGCGCAAAATAAGGTAAACAAAAGAACCTGGCCGAAAAATAAACAATGCTAAACAACTTTGTTATATTAACCAAATATACGATCTAATAACTTAATATTTATGTTTACTATGTAACTAGACTATACGTAATACTATTTTGCGTAAAAACTTCTATCAAACCCCAAAGTATAGCAAATAATCAAAATATTCCAAGAGCTCTACAAAACACGTGCTATCTATTCGAAGGTCAGTCAAAGACTGACCTTCACAAAATGAATAACTACATAACATAACATAATTTCTCGGATGACAAAAGCCACAAGGGCCTATCAAAGGTCATCCGCATCCGTCAAAACCCACCTACAAAAAGCACCATCACCAGGGAAAAACAAAATCAAAGTCCCCCACAATATAATATAACAAATGACAAAAGCCACAAGGGCTCATCATAGGTCATCCAAGTCAAACGGCCTCTTTTTAAGGCACCCAAACTTCCAGGAAAACTACATCCAGAAGATTGCATCCAGAAACAAGGGTATCACCAATCAAGGCTTGTCAAGAACTAAATTATGCAGCTATAGATATATACAAACAATATTAATATATACAAAACTTAGGAACCATCACAACCTTCCATCCCCATAAACTCATCCAACCCATGAATGACATCTGTGAACATCATTTTAAGAATAAAGAATGTTTATATCTTTGAAAATTTAAAAATCATCAGTCTTGAATATTATCCATAATAGATTTTTTAGAATGTTGAAATGTTTCCCATAAATAGGAACAGAGATATCTAATCACAATTCTAAATATATAGACATTATTAATAATTTTTAAGTTAGATCAATAGAATTCTTAGCAATTAAAATGATATATTTGATTTATAAAAAATGATAAAAAATTATTTTATTAAATGGTGCATGATTTTGTCAGTGATTAACTACTAGGGAATATTACTAGATTATTAAAAAAAGTAGGTGGGTGGGGGTACAACCCCACACAATTGAGGAGAGGTTTGCCCCCCCATTTTAAAATTCCTTTCAAAATGATATATAATACAATATGATGCGACCCAAACACAAAAATCGCTAAGAAAAATCATGTGTCAATAATCTTAACCATTACCTTTTATTATTTTCCTGATGAAACTTCAGAAGACCTACACTTTGTTTTTAGTATTAAAACCAGCACTCATGGTATTTTTAGGCATCCTAGTCATTTCCATCTTCAATTAGGCACAGAAAGCACTTACTTTTAAGATATTAGCACTTTGAGTACGGTTCTTTTTGCAGTGTTACTATAAAAAAATAACTGCTTTCTGCACCAAAACAAAGCCGTAAATGCTGACAACTAAAGTGCCTAAAAACACCATTAGTACTGTTTTTTAATACAACCTAACCTAATACTTTTATCATTTTTGCTTTCTCACTGAAATATACCTGTCACATCTCAACCTTTTAACATTATAATCGAGCCGCGCCTCATTCCCACATGTCACAATTCTTCACTATTAAAATGAGTTAATTAAATTGTCCAAGGAGTTAGCAAAGGTCTATCAAATTTCAACAAACTAAATGCACAAGAATCACAATCTGCCATCATTCACTAATGACTTTTTTCTTCTTAATTTCTATTAATATTATTAATCTCATTGCTGGATTTATTGATGATTTGTAAGCAGCCTTATATAAATGTGTTTATAGCTATATTATGAATGACTAATAAAATAAAATAAAAATAAATAAATATAATAATACGTATGAGGGGCGGTCAATAAGTTTTGCGAATCGGTAGGGCAAAACAGAGGAAGGGGAAGGCTGTTTGTGGGGGTGTTAGGACAAGTCAGAACCTGCAGCTGCACACTCCTGCCTCGTCTATTTAAGAAGCAGTAGCTGATTGCAGATCATCAGTCATAAATTTTTCAACAATGGAGAAGGTTGAGCACTGCGCAGTGATCAAATTTTTGACCAAGGAAGGCAAGAATGCAAAAGAGATCCATGAACGCAGGGTTGTAGTGTACAGCGACACCGCCCCTTCCTATGAAACCATTGCTCGCTGGAATAGGGAGTTCCGCCATGGTCGTGAGTCCCTTGAAGATGACCCCCGTCCAGGATGCCAGTCAGACGTGACCAACAAGGACAATGTGGCCTGTGTGGAGAGGATGATCCTCGAAAATCGATGGGTGAAGGTCGGAGAAATCAAGCGAGAACTTGGAATATCACATGGAAGTGTTATCAACATCATCCACAACCATTTGGCCATGAGAAAGGTCTCTGCCCGTTGGGTCCCTAGAAACCTTACGCCCCATGATCGACTTCAACGTCATCAAAGTTCGGAGGAGCTGCTGCTCCTGTACAACCAAGACCCGGTGGGATTCGAGTCACGCATAGTGACAGGTGATAAAACATGGGTCCATCACTGGGATCCTGAGACCAAGCTCGAAAGCATGGCCTGGAAGCACAGGGGCTCTCCGACCATCAAGTTCCGGACCCAACCCTCAGCTGGGAAGATCATGGCCAACATCTTCTGGGATTTTGAGGGAGTGTTCATGGTGGACTATGCGCCTCGTGGAAGGACCATCACAGGCCAATATTACGCCAAAGAACTGTCTGGGTTGAAGAAGTGCATCCATCAGAAGCGGCACGGCAAGTTGACACGGGGTGTCCTGCTCCTCCACAACAATGCCCCTGTCCACAAGGCCAGAGTTGCACAAGCTGACCTGCGTGAGTGCGGATTTGAGGAGCTCAACCATCTCCCCCTACAGTCCAGATCTGGCCTAGTGACTACTTTTTATTCTGCCAGCCCAAGGCTGCACTGCATGGACACCGGTATGGGGACGATGAAGATGTCCAGCTCGCCATCCAGGGGTGGATTGAACAGCAGTCGGGAGATTTCTGGTTGTCAGGAATTTGAAGCCTCAGGGACAAGTAAGGCAAGTGCATTGAAGTCGAGGGTAGTTATATTGAAAAATAATAAAACACTTTTCCTCATATCCGAATTGCAAAACTTATTGACCGCCCCTCGTATATGAGTAACCCATTTTGTTAAACAGGATTCCTGAGCTTATGTTTCCATCAGGGTCTTTAGACCCATCAGTGTAAATTAAAGTAATGGGTTGTGGAGGGATTCGATTAATTCATAGAAAAGCTGGTTATACAGACAGGAGGTTGTTGAGTTTATAAGATATTGGATTAGCTCAAGATGGAATGTAATATTTGATGGCGGTAACTCGTATAACTTATGTGGGGGGGAGGGGTCTCCATAAGGAAGGCTTGATGAGCTCAATAGTTCCTTGTATCTCTCAATGAAAAGTAAAGGGTCTTGTGGAATAGAAATTTAACTATATGATTTTGAGAATAGGGATCTTATTGTGTGATCTTTAATTGAAAGGCAACAGAGAAGGTATCTACAGCTCAGTTATTTGTCTTCTTATTGCAAGGGGCATTACATTCACTTCAGGTTCTAGACTATTGCTTGCTGTGCACTTTAATGCTCGCAAGGGAACACGTAAACAGGTATACTGGATACAATCAAATTTTTGGAGATGAGTCTTAGTTGCTGTATCAAAGAGAAATGAGTCATAAGCCATTGTAGATCGTACAAGAGATGTGTACAGGTGGATAAGGTTTTTCATGTTGGCCCCTCGAGTTTTACCTGAAAAAAGTTTCACGATATTCATGCCACTTGAACACCGAGTTTTTATATACGAGATAGGTGGGCCCCAGGTGAGACTACAGTCCCAAATAAGACCAAGAAATCTATCAGTAAATGCCACCAGTAAGGAGTCAAATAGGAGGGGCAGTCAATAAGTTTTGCGAATCGGTAGGGTAAAACAGAGCAAGGGGGATGGCTGTTTGTGAGGGCGTTAGGACAAGTTATGACAAGTCAGAACCTGCAGCTGCACACTCCTGCCTTGTCTATTTAAGAAGCAGTAGCTGATCGCAGATCGTCAGTCACAAATTTTTCAACAATGGAGAAGGTTGAGCACCGCACAGTGATCAAATTTTGACCAAGGAAGGCAAAAGAGATCCATAAACACATGGTTGCAGTGTACACCAACACCGCCGCTTCCTATGCAACCATTGCTCGCTGGAATAGGGAGTTCCACCATGGTCGTGAGTCCCTTGAAGATGACCCCCGTCCAGGATGCCTGTCAGGCGTGACCAACGAGAACAATGTGGTCCGTGTGGAGGTTGAAGAAATTGAGCGAGAACTTGCAATATCACATGCAAGTGTTATCAACATCATCCACAACAATTTGGCCATGACCAAGGTCTCTGCCCGTTGGGTCCCTAGAAACCTCATGCCACATGATCGACTTCAATGTCATCAAAGTCCACAAGGCTAGAGTTGCACAAGCTGTCCTGCGCGAGTGAGGATTCGAGGAGCTCAACCATCCACCCTACAGTCCAGATCTGGCCCCTAGCAACTACTTTTTATTCCGCCAGCTCAAGGCTGCACTGCGTGGAGGCCGGTTTGGGGACGATGAAGATGTCCAGCTCGCCGTCCAGGAGTGGATTGAACAGCAGTCGTGAGATTTTTGGTTGTCGGGAATTCGAAGCCTCAGGGACGGCGGAGGTGCATTGAAGTCGAGGGTAGTTATATTGAAAAATAATAAAACACTTTTCCTCATATCTCGTTTCCTTATATCCAAATTGCAAAACTTATTGACTGCCCCTCGTATATTGTTGATATGAATTAGGAAAAGGGTGGGCCTGAGGATACTTCCTTGGGGTAAACCAGTTTCTGTATGGTATAACTCTGATAAAGCTGTGGGGAGTTTTGCTTGTACTAGCCTGTTTTTTATAAAAAAAATAATGAAAATGGCAAGATTTCCTCTTAAGTTGAGACCATGTATTTTTCATGGCAGTCCAAAATGCCAAATGGAATCATAAGCCTTGTTTATGTCAAAAAACAAACAAAAAGGGCAACTGTATATGTACATTGGAGAAAACTTTCTGGAACTAAGAATTCTAGTGATGTTAAAGGGTCATAAGTAGAGTGACCTTTGATGAAGTCACTTTGGAAGTTTCTGATTATATCATTCTCAATGAGGAATTTTAGTAACCTTCTATTAATCATTTTTTCCATTGTTTTACGTAAGGTGTTGGTTAGAGCTATTGGGTGATATGATTCCTTTTATGTGGGAATTTTACCTCATTTAAGAATGGGACTTAAGAGGGAGATTTTCCAAATCTCCCTCCCAGTATTCCAAATAGAGTTATAATATTCAAGGAGTTTACAGAGTTCCCTATGTGGAAGATATGGAGGAATTCATAGGGGATGTTATCTTTTCCTGGAATTGAAGAGCTGGCATTGTTCAATGCATTCTGAAGTTCATTTAAGTTGAAAGGACAATTGGACAGATGACTTTCTGAGTTGCAAAATCCAGTATGTGTAATTACTCTTCTGCAATATGGCAGGCAAAAGGATGGGTAAAGTTTCTTTTACTGTTGGTAGCTGAGAAATGGATTGCTACTATTTCTGCAACCTCCTGCTGTTCTGAAATTAACCATCCATTTGTATTTAGGGAGATAAAGCTATGTGGGCTTTGTTTTAGAAAGGGTATCACCTTGTTCCAAACAAAGCTTAAGGCTCTGTGGGGGGAGAAAGTAGAGATAAATTCCCTCCATGAAGCTTTTTTTTTTGTTTTTCTTAAGGATATACCGAGCCTGGCTCAGACTATTTTGTTAGTAATGAAGTTGTCTAGACTTCTATGGGAAGAAAAGGTCCTCCATGCTGCTTTGCAAGCTTTAAGTACTTCCTCACCTTCTCAGGACCACCAAGGTTTACAATACTTTGGGTTAGGCATAGGCTTTCTTTTGGGTATACAGGTTTTGGCAGTGTTGTGAAAACTTGTGACCACATTATGGTATATGGTATAGAGATCAGACTGATCAAACTGTAAATTGGGGAGATTAATATTAGCTTTGAAAGCACTTCAATCTGCTTTCTTTAGGATCCATCTACCTGGGAGAGAAAAGACTTGAATCTTGGTTGGTTCTATGAATGAGATAGAGATGGGGAAGTTTCCTATGGAAACCTAAGGTAGATGTCATTTGAACATATAGATAAATCAATATGGTAAAATTTATAAGATTCTGAGGTATATGTTGCAGAACCTTCATTTAGAATGGTTAAATTTTATTCATTTAAGAGATCTACTATGAGAGAGCCAAAGGGGTCACATTTGGGGGAGCCCCAGAGGTGGCAAAGTCACTGAGAAGGAGGAAGGGTCTTTGGAGTTGTGAAATTATATTTTTTAGATCTCTATACAATATGTTTGTAGGGTTGGGGATATAGACAGAGCAAACAATGTATATTCCTTGATAGAATATTTGGGCATCCACAACTTCTAAGTTGGTTTGAATTGTTAGAGTGGTTCTTTTATTTACTAATTGGGTTGTGTTGGCATATTGAACAATTTTGCTAGCTAATTGTTGTGGTATTGGGTTAGAGGCCATAATTTTTTTGCATTTCTGTGACAAATTCACAAAAAACATCGTTGTCTAAACCCTTTGATGATTGTTTATTTTTGGTTGTAAGACTAGCATGAGATATGGTAGGGAGATCAGATGAGGTGGGGGGGGGATGTAGGGACATTATCTAATCCCTTATTTATTCTTTGAATTTCATTCATTAAGAATTTATTTTGTTATGGATAGCTCCAGTGAGTTTAGATATTAAAACTGGTGATTCAGATGTAGGAAGAGAGACATTTGGAGATGGGGCAGTAAGGTTGGCATAAGTAGTTTTGAAATTTGGATAGCGGTGGTTTTGTCTGTACATTTCCCTTGCTTTTCCATATGATATTCCTAGCAAAGGTTTTAGGTGGTACAGAATAGGCACAACCGTACGCTTTGAGTGGCAAAACTTGAGTCCATTGCATTGTTTTAAGTAATCGGGAATGCCAAATCAAAATGACTAATTTTGGCTAGAGCACAGCTGAAAAACAGCTAGAATTGGCTAGCTTTTTACCATATTTGGCTAGATTTATAACTACATTTTATTTTATTAAAAACCTTATAAAACTCATTTTATTTATTGCAAGGGATGAATATATCTTCAAGCAAAGTAGATGAAGTTTCGTCTCTTTTGATTGACAAAGAATATGATGCCATTAGTGAGTGATTTTGGAAATTTGTAATCTTTGCATTTGTTGTGCTGTTTTAAACCAGATTTCACAATTAGTAGTGACATAAGCATTTGCAATTGTATTTTATTTCTTAATCTTGATGTTTATTATTATGTTGCTGAACACCCTCTCAACCTCAGCATTTGAGTGAGGTAAAATTAGTGTAGAAATTGCAAACCTGGCTAATTCCTTTAATGGATTTAGATCTTATGAATCCTTATATTGGATAACCACTCCCAAATTCTTTGGTATATTTTGTAGAGTTCCAGTTAATTATGTGAATTTTATTGTACTGAACTTCAGTCACAATATGATATTCGTCAACTTTCATAAATTCCATTACAATAAACCCTTGATATACAGTCGACCCCCCATATTTGCAGGGGATAGGGACCACAAACCCCAACGAATATTGAAAAACTGCGGATAGTTGACGCTACCCCCAAAACACACCAACCCTTCCCAAACATTGTAATACGCTCCCCATATTAATTCAAGAAGTTATGTTTTGTCATGTTCATACACACATACAGTACAAAATAAAGTATCAGAATACATTAAATTATTTTATTGTATAATGTTTACTCACTTGGAGATAGTTTTGTTTTGATTGAAGAATGATTATTGTAG